>CANSNZ010000597.1:0-509392 GCA_947646795.1 Beta lomatogona | reverse complement strand
ATTGAGAAGCTCAAAAAACTACACTGAAGGGTGATAATGAACTAAGCCTATTCACGAGACTAGAGCCTGAAACCTAAATGAGCTAAGCTGAAAGAGCTAAGCTATGCTGAAAAAGCTTGAGGATATATGAATTAAAAAGAACAGATAAGAGAACAGAAATGACATGTTAGTACAAATTTTACATGATACTTGTGAAGATCTCAAAGTATTAGCAAAAAATTAGAATTATGAATACTAGAACATACTCATTACTATGGTACAAATCAACTCTCATGAGCCAAGTTCAGCTTTCAAGTTTCTGGGCTCGACAAGCTAAAGCTCGGGTCTGAGCTGGCTATAACATAAACTATGCTGAGATCGAACTCAATTGACCAATTATCACCCCTTGCAACACATATTAATAATATAGCTTTCAGTATAACAGTCTTGCCCACACCGTCGCACAGAATCTACAAAGACTACAGAAGAAAAATAAAAATACTTCTACATCAGCATTCTGACCACCAACTTCCATTGAGATTTGAGAAACCCCTGAATAAGTAATCCACAACTTCACATTCTAAAATTTCCAAAGCAAACAGTTAAACACAGCTATAGGCATTAAGACATCTTTGCAAGCGTAGAAAAAAGCCATCTCTTATCCTTAATGTGATAGATGGTATGTGAAGAACTGAAGATTCACATACTTTGTAAATTTAACCAGAAGAGAAAGCACAATTTTATTATATTGGTCAAGACAATACACCATAACATCCCCTGAATCCCACCCGAAAAAAGGTATACATGCAGACAATCACTCTCAAATACTAGACCAATTCATCATGACAAAATCACTAACATGTCAATCTCTCTTTTTCTAAACCTAGCATACTCAACAGCTTATGCTGGGGTGTGTGTGTGTGTGTGTGTGTGTGTGTGTGTGTGTGTGTGTGTGTGTGTGTGTGTGTGTGTGTGTGTGTGTGTGTTTGTTTGTGTATGTGCGTGCGCGCGCGTGCGTGTGCGTAGAAAGAGAGGAGAGAGAGAGTGAAAGAGAGAGAGAGAGAAAGAGAGAGAGGTTTCATACTGTACCCGACCATCAGTTAGTGGCTTAATATCCGAAATCATAGCACTTTTAAATCCCACTCGTTGGGTTGAAGATCTATTACTTCCACCATCTAATAATTTCTGCAAAGTAACATGGACAAGAATAAGGGAATGTAATATAGTCTGCTTTTACCCCCAAAAAAAAAAAAAAAATATCTAGCCAATATATATTGAGAATAAATGATACACAGTCAAAGTGAGAAACTCTGTTGGGAGATCATCAACCTTCCTAGTCGCCCAGAACTCGTCCTCTGTCAAGATACCACCAATAACCAATTGCTTGTGAAGTTTCCCCAGCTCACTGCAAAGAATAGCCAATATCGTTATGTAATATATTATTGTGGAAACAGAACAAGAGAAAGAATGGAAGTTTTATTGCCTTTTCTGTTTTCTGTTTATTATGAACAAATACATATGTCGCTCTCTCGCCCTTTGTCCTCTCTCCTCTACAATCTCTCAATCCAAATCTCGCTCTCTCTCCCTTATTCTCCTAAAAAAATGGGCTTAGCAGATCGTTACAACTATGATGTTCTTCTTGAAAGCCTCAAATTACAGTGGATTTGTCAAGATTCAGGAAAGGAGCAGTGCCGAAACCCAAAGGGAAGTTGTGTTAGAGGCAATGGCATATTACGAGTGAGAGGGTCTTAGTTCTTCCGCTGCTAGGGGTGTCAATATGCGGAGAAGAAGCGACTTGGGAGTTCTTGGCTGGGTGAAGGCCAGATCTAATTCAAATAGGAAACTCCTGGAGTTGCCTTTTTGTAAAAGGGGTAGAAGGGTCTTGTCTTTGCTGCAAGGACAAGGATTGCTAAACCATGGATGGACTATACGGTTGTGCTTGGTCGGCAAAGTGGTGCAGTTGTTGGTGAGAATGGTTGTGGTTCTCAAACTAGTGGGTCAAGCAACCAGATGGGCTTGACCGGTTGCATGATTTCAGATCCCGAATGCGGTCACAGAGTCACTTTCGCAGGCAATGCAGATCATTTGCAGCTGGCGTGAACTAAAGGTTATGTCTATGAAGCAGTAATATAGACAGATTCAGGGGCTATTCAAAAGACCAAAAACTTAAATGGACCGAGTTCACTTTAACTTATTGTGCACCGGAAACCATATGATATAGTCAGTTTTCGTTTGGTATAGTCAGTTTTCGTTTGATATAGTCAGTTTTTGTATGATATAATCTCCTTTTATATAGTCAGTCTTTGTATGATATAGTCAATTTTCTCGGTCTTTTGTATGATATAGTCAATTTTCTGATATAGTCGGTTTTCGTATGATATAGTCGTTTTTTTTTTTCTAATATAGTCAGTTTGGGTGAACAATAAATTATCGTGAACCCGGTCCACCCAAGACGTTTTGTTCAAAATATAACCCTATCAACGTATTCGTGATGGGCAATATTTTTGGTTCCGATGTTGAACTAGGGAACAAGATAATGCAGCTCCATGTATATTCCTCTGGTAGTGTAAGGTTACCAAGAAAACAAACTGTCAAAACTCACGAAATGAGTACAATCACTTCTGTGGTAGTCAAAGCCCAGATGCTTGACTCAAGAATTAGGATTAGGGGATGCTTGACTCAAGAATCGGGATTAGGGACAGCTTAATCCTCACTATTGCAGCAAGCTAAACTTACATATGCGTAAACTAGCAAAGAACAGCACTAACATAAACATATATATCAGTAAAAGCACACTTGGTAAAAACCTCACATTGAACATTGAACATTGAACAGTATGCCCTAGCACTAGGAAAAATCCCAACACGTGCAACAAGCACCAGATGTCAATCCTTACTGTCAAATCCTCAAATCTTGAGTATTAGGAGGGGGGGGGTTTGGTTCCTATGGGTTTGAAATCATGAATCAAACCAGGGTGGTATTAGTTGGACTTGATTTCTAATACCAAGTCTTTGGTTCAGTGATGGAGTATATATAATCCTATTACATGTTGTTTGACTTAAAAACATTTTGGACTCAGGAATCAAATCCAACACTATTCATGTTTACCTTATTTATTCTCTAGATTTACCTTGACTCACATAATATTTTCTTCTTTAGAACTTTTATGTTTATTATCTTGTACTCCCTCCGTTTCATTTTAATTTACTCACTTCACTTTGGGGAAAACCAAGGAGAAAGTGTAAAAGTATAAGAGAAAAACTGAAAAGGTGGAAAGAGAAATTGAAAAGTGAGAAAGAGAGAGAAACTAAAAGATGGGTTCAAAATTCAAATATCAAAAAGTGGATGACATGGGTGGAAAAAGATGATAAAGTAGATGTGACATGTTACCAAAAATAGAAAAAGCAACAAATGTGTAGATTAAAAAGAAACAGACCAAAAAGGAAAGTGTGTAGATTAAAAAGAAATGGAGGGAGTAATATAACTTCCTATGTTTTTCCAAGATTTTAACTCCCGCAAAGTTTATTGCAATATCATTTTACAAAGTTACAAATATTTAGAACACAATAATTTCATATAATATTTTCCATATCAAAAATCCAATCCTCAAACGTCCAAACTTGTAAACGGTAAACCAAAGTAAAGTAGTCATATAGTATCTATCAATTAAGAGCCTACATATATCTTATGATGATTTGTTCTTGTAAGGAATCTAAACCAGGGAAAAAAAAATGCGGTCGTGGTCGCGTTCGCGAAACGGTCGCGTTGTCGCGAACGGCTTGTAACGGGGGAATAGAACATTTCGCGGCCAACGCGGTGTGAATTTTTAAAAAAAAATCCACATTAATACGTTCTAACCTTATTTGCATTGTTTTAGTTATTAAGCATTATTACAACATAATATAACCAAATCTATCAGAATATCATGTTTCATCAACTATATAATTAAATCATCAAATATTTTTGGCCAATGTTTGAAAAGAACGGATGTAACGGGAATAAAAACGTTCTAACGTGGGCGAGTTCGCGTTACGGAACGGACAACGCGGCAAGAAGTATGTGATTTTTATTATGGCGTTCCGTAACGGGATTTCGCGGAACGGCAAATCCAAAATCCGTTACAGAACGGCCGTTCTGTAACGGAACGGGAGAGTTTTAATTCCATGATCTAAACAGAGATGTTTTGTGGGTAATTCGAAGCATATTATTGCACCAAGTTCTTTTGGTAAGATTAATAGAGGACAACAACAATCGCAACAATTTTCCCACAGTAATAGCAGTTCTCGTCTATAATAGGCAATTCAACAGGCAACCACCTTAGTATTAAAGGTCACTACCTCGCATGGAAGATGATGAATGAAGAGCCTTTAATTATTTTTTGACAGCAATCTATGTCTCTCCTTTTTTTATTTAATACCTAAGGGGTTGTATGAGCCATACCACCTGCCAGCAAGGGTTTCTAAACCCCATACCTGTATCGGTTCAAAAAAGTATGGGTTTAAGATAATAGTTTCCCCAACCAAACACCTGGTCTAGGTTTGGCCCACTCTAAGCCCACACCTGATACCTGAAATTTGCGAGCCAAACACCCCCTAAGATTATAGGGGGAATTCCGCAAAGATCCAAAATTTTGCTAGGGTTCATAATCCTACCATTCTGTTACACAATAAAGTTTCTTTGATAATGAAAGTATGTGCAATGCAAAGGACGAGAAGTCCTCACAGGAGAACTTAATAAGACATAACTCACAAAATACTGCTTTACAAGTTACAATTGTTTCATGTATAAAAATATCCCTGGGATTCTTTGGATCTGAGGGCAGGGTGATCATTATGTAGAAAGGGAAATTTCAAAGAAGGATCAGATCTCCTTCAGAGATTAATAAAACACACAAAAATAAAAAAAATATATCAGTCGTGTTCAACATCTGGTAGGGTCATAGGGTATTAGGGGCGACCTCATAAGAGCCCTGAGACTAATGAGCATGAAGCCATGAACCTAAAGAAGGGCAACAAACAAAACTCTCTCGTCTCCGACAAACGAAATCTAACTCGATTTCCAATTACCAAATATCCCATCATTCCACTCCGACCATATTACCCACAGATGATAAGAGAAAGCATATCTCAACAGACATATCCGATCCTTGAAGTTATTGAAACTCCTATAAGTAACTTGCAGCTCCTCCAGAAAAGTATTGGGCCTCTGAACCTGCAACTTATGAATCCGTATTGAATTTGTCCAGGGTGGCTGCCATATAAAAACTTTCACTTGCTCTGGAACTTCTTCCTTTTAAATTGGAGCAAAACAATAGAAAATGGGAGTTTGGGGTCTTGTGAGTGGATGAACCCAATGGTTTGACAATGTAATTGGAAATCTGTATAGCTAGACTGAAGAAAGCAGCAGATCACCAAGCTCACCTAATTTCCAATCACAAGAATCCTCTGGAAAAGGAAGTTGAAAGATAGTAAAATTACTACCACTATCTGCCATATGAATGTATGTAGGTGAGTGATGATAGAGATCTTGAAACTGTAGAAGCTATTGAATCTGATTAATACGATTTGTTGCAAGTCAACAATAATGGGATAAGAGTGTATTAGCTAGATGCTTTTGTTATTAATTGTGATTACAAAGTTAATCTAGAATAACAAGCAATCTTGTGGACTTGTTATTCTGGCAATCTTGACAACAATGTTGATCCAAAGGTAATGTCCAAAAAAAAAGTCCACACCTCTCAATTCATGAAATGACGTTTCAGGTGTAGAGCAACAACAATCACTTCAGGCAGAAGTAGCTGTAGTTTGAAAATTAGGAGATGAGTTGCCTTTAGTGGCTTTAGACTTATTCCAGAAAAAAAGACTGTATCTAGTAAGTTTCTACTGTTAATATTCTCCTCATCGAAAAAACTTTTGATCCTATACCACTGCAGTTTTCATAAAAAAATTTCATTGTCAAAAATCAATACGTTTTCCTGTTAACCTGAAAGTCAACAGTGCAGCCCTGATTGTTGAAAGTGCGTAAATGTCATATGAGCTTCCCGGCATCGTTTACATAGAAATACAAAAGCATACACTCATATGACATATCCTTCAGAAAAGTACAATTTAATGTATTTCACATAATACTAGAGTTACACAAAAAACTTTCAATAATTAAATTACCTATCATCTTGGAAAAGCTTTATCCGTCGCTCCATTTCTTTTGCACTTAGTTGAGCATCTGTGTGCTTCTGATCTGCTTGCTTCTCATCTGTGTGCTTCTGATCGGCTTGCTTCTCATCTGTGTGCTTCTCAAGGGCCTTGCCTGTTCACAAGGCGTCATGCTAAACATCATCAGGACCAAAAACTTTAACCATACCCTACATTTAAGAAAGGTGATAGGAAATCCATGTCATGAAATGGAAAGATGCATACAACAACATTTAAGTTATAGATCTTACAAACTTGCTTTACTTAAGGTATTCCATATTATACTTAGAAATTGAACTCCATTAGTGTAATCAAAGAAGCATCGCATCAAAATTCATGGCTCAGAAGAGGTAATATAAGTATCTTTTAATCATAAATTCAGCAAGAACTTCCATATAAAGTATAAACCTAGTGATGAGGCTATTACATTTCACTATCCATAGCATAACTACTATCAGATAGGAAAACACAGTAATAGCAAGAACACCACAACTATTTGGACTTCAAAAAGCTGGAACCTAAAGGGAAGATGTCGTCATCACTAATTATCTTCTACATACTGCAGTCATCACTCATCAGTCTCCAACTCTCCAGACCACACATAGCTCTTCTAATCAGATATTTGGAATTCTTTCTACCATCCAAGATTAGTTTCAGATTTTCTCAATGGATCAAACAATATATCCTTCCAATGAACTTGGTATCCGTTATTCTATCCAGAGCATAGAGAATCCCTGAGAAGTGAGAACCCATACACGGAAGGACGTGAGTCTGAACATAAACCAGAAAGAGATAGTAAAAAAAGTAGCACTATATCAATGTTTCCGTCAAGTCTGAGAGTATATTTCTGAACGAAGATCCTGCTAAGCATTAAATACAAGCAACCTGTCCTGGACACGACTTAGCCCAGTAGGGCTGGAAAGACCATTGCAACCTATTATCTCACTTGCATTAGTATATACGTCATTTTGTGATTCTCCAAACTACTGTTGACCAGATCCCAGATATTTAGTGATAGAATTTCATATATGTGCTAAAATTGATCTTGCAACACATCACATCTGATAAGTTCAGTTCCTTGGACTCCTGTAGTAGATATCACAAACACCAATTATGAATGACACAGTTGCATTTGCTGAGGTACCTTAGACCTTACTGGTGTTACCCATTTCTCAGAAAATTTCCCAAAGAAAGATGTTAGACATCCATAAATATATAATAAAAAAAAAAAACGTCATATCTAAAATTAGACTTACCCACAAAATCCCGACATATATCTCTATCTCTGAAGTTCTCAAATTCAAAGATATATCCTTCCGATCCTTCAGCCTAGGATCAAAGACGACAGTGGGAATCAAAATAACAGCTTAACATCACTAAGGGGACACCAAATGCTGGCATTTCTCAATCACATAGAACAGCAAATAAAGAAAAAAAAAAAAAAAGCAAAATCAATAAATTAAAGCTAACAGTATCTGCTGATCCTCGACAAGGAAGAATTATTTTGGAACCTAGAGTAAAGGACCTTGATCAAATTCTTGTAGCCTTAAAAAAAGAATTCTGTTGCAGAAAGAAGAGAACCTTCTTCAGCAGATTAAGTAACACTTGTTTACTTGTTCCTTCTTTGGTGAATCTGTGCCCTGCATAAAGAAGAAAGAAAACAAGTAGTCATTTCAACAAGCAGACGCCCTTAAACAGTACAAGGCATCAAACACCTAAAATGATTGACAATAAAACCAAATAGAAATATAAATCTTTTAGTCTCTTGATTATGTCCTACCAAACAACAATGTATAATCAAGTGCCAACCTCCCAAGATCCAACCCCCGATATGTTTGCGAACTGCTTGTAAACAAGATCACACAATAATTTTAAGCTCATTTAGTAAGTGAGACAAATTCAAACACCTTTGTGCTCGAATAATTTGTCCACAAACAACTCGTTTGGTACTTGCGGCTTTTTTGTTTCAACCAAAATTGAAGACATTTGCACTTCTTTGCAGTTGGGCTATTTCTTATTTGGATTGTTTCATTTTAAACTCTTAGATATCATGTTGGTGTTCATAATTATTTGGAACTATTTCTTTAATTAATCTCTTTTAATAGCGGCTAAAATTGCGAAGCTTATTTACTAAACCAAGCTCGTTTACCCCTCATTTGAGCTCATACTTGATCTCGAAAAATTAAGAGAGTGTTCACGGTACCGGCTCGATAAAGTGAGATGCTTAACGGGTAACAAGAAATTGGAAAGTTCGTTTGAGCTTGAGCCATGCTCAAACACTTATATCCTTGTCAAGCTTAGCTCGAACGCGCTAAAACTCGCTCAACTCACCTTGTTTACAGCAGCAACCCACATGCTACCAACGACACAAACAACCCACACACTAACGGTTAGGTTTTATTGGCCACTTAGATAACTTTATTAAAACCATAAGAAAGAACCAGCATGCAGGAGCTAATATACATAGCCATAGTGATAATTAAAATATCTTAGGTACTAGTGGCAAAGGGATGCCTACATTGCAAACACAAGCATGTGATAAGAGGGGAATAAAAAGTACAATACTAAAAACTTCCTTCATTCCAATTAGTTATTTAGTTGCAACGTTTTTTAAGGAAGTTTCAAATTAGTTGCAACATCACTATATTTCAGTAACGAGTTCTCCCTATTTCTCTCCTCATCACCTTGGGCTCTCCTCTTAACATGCACACCTTAAACCTTGTGTTTCCAACCCCAACCGCCCCCCAAACCACTTAAGAATATGTACTACGTAAAACTATCTCAAATGACCCTAACATATAGGCCTTTTTCCTAAATAGCCCCGACATTTTCACCCCTATTGCGGATAACCCTAAACTTGTAATCGTCATTAAACATAGTGTTAACTATTTTTAGAAAAACTAATTACTTTGTTTTTTTCTAAAAAAAAAACCAAATCATTTCTCTCCTTTCTCTCTTTGAAACCCCCACCCAGCTATAAAACCACCACCCTCCCACCCAAAACCACCAAACCAACCAGAATCCCACCCCAACCCCGATGGCTTTTCCGTCAAATTCTTTCCCTAACTTTGTCAACATATGACCTCCCTAACCAACAACAATAGTACAATCAGCAATGGCGGTTAACGAACGAGTCAACAGCGCGGTTACGGGAGGAAGAAGAAGAGTCAGAGGAGAGAACAAGGCGGTCAAGTGAGGCAACAAAATGGTGCCGAAATATGCGACAGGCAACACGGCAAGGCGAAGCCGATGCCTGAATAGGTGGAATAGGGCTGCTTGTATCGTAAGAACTTGGTTCTTTCTCACCTAATTTAACATACCACATCCTATGTCATTCACGAGAGTAAAATTACCAGTTTTTTCACGCAATTTAACATCATAAACAACATAATTCTTCCTAAAACTATCAAAAATATCAGATCTTGAAATGGGTGATTTACCAGATTTCCAAGGGTAAAGACAAGGAGGGGAAGGTTTTTCCTTCAACCTATGAACATCTTGAGAAGTGGATTTTTCTGGGTTTTCTAAATTATTGCCCTTTTTTGGGTACTATACAGCTATGTACTACACAGCTAGCAACCTTGTGTAGCTAAACCCTAGCACTGAAGTCAGCACAGCATAGAAAACAAAAAAGCTGCCTGGCAGCCTCGAAGACAGATCAAGGAAGTAGCTTCCCGACTCTTACCTCAAGCATCTGTTCAAGTGCATAGCGAAACTGACACCTTGAGATTGGGAGAATTGTACATCTCATAATTGAAATGGCATGCTTTTAAGCGTAGATGATAAGGGGAAACATCTAAACAGATTACATAATCTCTAGTAATGAAAGATAATTTCGTTTTTCCGCTATAGTACCATGGATAATTAATCCCATTCTTGAGTTGCATGCTCACTCTAAAATACTATTTGTAGATATTGGTATATTTTCAAGTTAGTAGAGTAATATATTTAGCCAAATTGGTAAATTTGATCCCTAGGCCTAGGCCTTACATAATCATTTGCGCTAGAATAAACATGGTACTAGTTATCAGATACAAACCCTGTCTTGGAGGTAAGCATGACTCACTAGATCCTCAGACAAACCATAGCAATTCGCTCAGTATTGCAATATGTATGACCACGTAGCCACATAAACCCTTGGTTTTAAATTTTGCCACAAATACCATTCTAGGGTGTCCCAACTCCCAAATTTCAGCATACCCTTTTCATACCTAATGTTGGGCGGCCCCACATCCATCCATCCACCTTTTCCCTAAACTTACATAAGAACTTGAGGCAACTAAACTGGGACCAAGGGAGTATAAGTGAGGCAGCATTCAACTTGATATTTCCAGCCTCCCTCAAAAGCCAATCATGGAAAAATGATGTCGGCCTCCCCCAAGAAGCCAATCATGGAAAATGATGGGGTAAAGTAAATCAGTGACACCTAAAGAGGGTGTCCATGGTATATTGTAGATCATAGTTGCATCTTGTTAAATCAATTTCAGTCCTTTAGTGTACAATGATTCCTTCATGATTTCACTTACAACACATCCAACTCCCCTGGCCTTGAGCTGAACACTGAAGCTGTGAACCTATAAAATCTGCAGTTTCTTTCCACTGCAATCCTAGGGAATTCAAGTTCTTAAAAAGACATTATATACGCACTGCCAAATATTTCTTGCACACTCTCGCAACACCCATTACAGCTAAATTCTTGCAAACTCAATCGATAGGTTTTCTAAAAACAAGTAATCGGTTATATAATAAGCATCGACAGCCTTATCTCTATGATCCCTACTCAATTTACGTGGCCAACAATTCAATCCTTCTAACCTCAACTGTTCTTATCAGACCCATACTACAATTCACAAGAACAACTAAACCCCAAATCTAAATCCCCACCCCTACAAAAACTTGATCGACTCATTCTAAATTAGTCAATGTCCAACAACAATTGATCTAGTTCCCTAGCAATCCTCATATTGAACAACACTTAGGGCGACTAGTTCGTCAACGAGAACGACTATTAGCCTTCAACCAAAAATATTGGGGCAAATATTCTCGAAAACAATGGCTGACAAAAGGAGATCATAACACTTCCTTTTTTCATTCCAAGATTACGGCAAAGATCAAACGTCAACGCATTTTGCGTATTAAAAATCATTCCAATCAATGGGTTGATTCCCCGATTAAAATCCATTTATCTGAATTTAAAGAACGCTTCAAAACCGCTCACCGGTCTCCTCGCCCTATACCTATGTCTTGCATCTCCCATATTGTCTACAATTATCATTTAAGATCCCCTATTTCGATACAAAGAGATTAGAGATGCTATCTTCAAAGATTGATCCCACAAAATCCCCATGATCAGATGGTGTTAGATCTAAATTATTCCAAGTTCCAACAATATTGGGATATTGTAGGTCCCAAATATCTCCAAAGCTGTACATGATTTTTTCAATCATAGGCATCTCCTTCGTAGCATAAATCACACATTAATAACTTTGATACCGAAAATAGCTGCTCCTGAAAAGCCGAATCAATTTAGACCTATTAGCTTATGCGCCACATTGTATAAAATTATCTCAAAAAATCTTAGTATAACGTCTTTGACCAATTCTTGTTAAAATTATCAATCCTTTCCAAAATGCCTTTACCCCTGGAAGGCTCATTCATGATAATGTACTTATTGTCCAAAAAATCCTAATTATCTTTAACAAATCAAAAAGTAAAATAGGATGGTTCGCACTGAAATTGGATATGGAAAAAGCCTATGACCGTATATAATGGGATTTCTTAGCCCATGCCCTTCACATTTATGGGATCAAATGGATTATGCAATGTATTTCGACTGTCTCCTACTCCTCGCCGTAAATCAAGACACCACTTCCGTCTTTTTATCTTTCTCGAGGCCTTAGTCAAGGTGACCCTTTATCACTTTATCTTTTCAATTTATGTATGGACATCCTCTGTAGACAATTGTATTTTGCTTCAAGAAATTCAAGAGCAGGGATCGGAATCACACTTGCTCCACATTCGCGATAATTCAAGAGCAGGGCTATTCTTTGCTGACGACGGATTATTATTTTGTAAAGCCAAACTAGATACTGGCCAATGCCTCAAACATATTCTAGAATCTTTTTGCCTTACTTCAGAGTTGTTAGTTTATTTCCATAAATCAGCGATCATATTTTCAAAACATGTCCCAAACTCTAGATGAAGATCGATTGCTAGTTTTTTCAATATGACCCCAAAAGTTCTTTTGGGAAGATATTTGGGTGTTACATTCTCAAATCATAAGGCAATGTCTAGCGATTTCCATCACTTAGTTCAAAAAGTTGACAACAAAATTAATTCTTGGCACAATCATTTTCTGTCAAAGGCTGGAAAATCAGTGCTCATTAGCATCATCTAGAATCTTCACCAGCCCATCTTATTGCAACTACTCATGTTCCAAAAAGAATATGTTTAAGTATTGATAATATCAGCCGTAATTTCTTTTGGCGCTCCTCAACGAACTCTTCTGGGCTACCACTAATTGTATGGTCAAAAATTTGCCGCCTTAAAAAATATGGTGGGTTGAATTTTTGGAAAATAGCCCATGTAAATGAAGCATACTTAGCTAAAATGGGTTGGAGAATCCTTTCCGACCACCATTCTCTTTGGCCAACTCTTATGCGCCAAAAATATCTTCGAAATACTTCCTTCTTGGAGTACAAAACAAAGCCAGGAGACTCTGATATTTGGAAGGCCATTCTTCAATCTCGAGAACTTCTAAGAAAAGGAATACGTTGGAAACTTGGTTCTAGTACAAACATCTAATCTGGATTGACAACTAATGTGCTAATCAAAGCTTTATTGAAATTCTAAATCTTCAAACCACGTCTATTGCTAATCTAGATCTCACTATTAGTAATGTCATTCTTCCATCTAGACAATGGAATATTTCTCTCCTTAATGAATTAGTCTCATCCCATATCGTTCACCTAATCTTAGGGATTCCTATCCTGATCTCTTCCACCGCAGACGTTCCTTGTTTGGGACTTACTCTGTTAAAATGGCTACCTAGCTAGCCCAAGAAATTTATTCTAACAGTATTCCTTGGCTTTTTAATTAGATATGGAAAATTAATATAGCCCCGAAAGTCCAAATTTTTTTATGACAATGTCTGCAAAATGGTCTTCCATTGAAATCGATTTTAGGCACCGTCAAATCACTAATGACACTCTCTGCCCCTTTGTAAATCTGACAATGAGACTCTTAGTCATTTATATTTCACATGCGCTCCTATTGTCAATATTGAAATTCAAATTATATACGAACCAAAATCCGTCATATAGTGACTCAAGATCTTACACAATGCCTAACATATCTCCGTCCCAACCATCAAGCCATACAATTGTTTTGTTACAATTTGTAGAGTATTTGGAAGGAATGCAATTCAATTGTCTTTGAAAATAATATGCTCAATGTAAATTGTATCTACTACATAGCCTGGCATCTATATTTCGAATGGAATGCTCCAGCTATAATGGATTTCTCCTTTATTATCTCTTTCACTTCCTTCTTCTAGGGCCCCTACTTTCATTGTCATCAGCTGGCAGCCTCCCCACTCTGGCTCAGTTATTGGCTCCTCGGTCGCTGCCGATGTGGCCATTCGAAACTCAGAGTGGCACTCTTGTCGCCGCGCAAGCTTATCGTTTTGGACAAACCTCAGCTCTTGTTGCTGGAGCTTGGGGGTTAAGAAATGGACTTATTCTTGCCATTTATCAGCATATTCAAGATCTATATATTGGAGGAGATAACCAAGTAGTTATCAGAGTTCCGCAGAAGCACTATACTTGCCCTTGGACCATCCAAACCCTCATCGATGACATTCGAACTTGCTTTGTGAGTTCATATCCTACAACATTAAGCATATTCTTCGGAAAGCCAATCGGATAGCAGATCTTCTATCAGAAAAAGGTCACAATTGTTCTGCTACCACGGTTGATATGGATGTTTCAACTGATCATTTGTTACATGAATTTGTTCTCCTTGATTCATTAGGATTCTCCTTTGTATATCATTTCTGTTATGGGTTTGATTGATTTTAGGCCCATTCTGTTTAGGATAATTTAACAGGGTATTATATAAAGTATAAACTCTCTCTATTATTTTCAGCCTCAATGGTGATTTTTCACAATTCTGTAATTTGTACTCTCTAGTCTCTCCTAAACCTAATAAAATCAGTTCCCCCTCAACCACGTTAAATCTCTGTGTTAATTCTCCTCTTATCATTGTTTCGCTAATTACTTCTGTCTGTTTATTAACCGAACCTACCTACATATTTATTCACCTACCAATCAATTTCAAGCACACGCCCCCTACAAAATGAAAAAATATATATTAAAGAAAAACGAAAAAGAAACGTAGGGCACCTTTAATCGAATTCAAACTAACTCGAAATCTGGCTCCAGAAGTGGGATCATTAGGAGTGAATGCAAATTCTTCCATAGTCTGCAACAACAAACAAAATTGTCGAAACACACAAAAAAACCTGCAAAATCATGAAAAATTTAGGAGCTGAGAGAATGTAAATACCAATTTGAAGACACCGGGAATGCCGGGGGTCTTAGCAGTAGTCTTATATTTGGCGCGCTTCACTATTATATCACCGCCAGACCCCATTGTAGAATTTAATCCAAAAAAATCCGATCAAACAACTTCAAGAAATTGAAAACCCTCCGAATTTTAATTTGACATATATACTGTTAGTTTTAAACCAGGATCAACGAATCAATGAATGAAATTGATGAAATGGAGCAAATGGAAGGGAGAATCTCCATAAATTATATGAATCGGTAATCTGAACTGAATAGTTTGGCTAAATGTTTTTAGCGTTTGCGCCTATACAGGGCCAAAAAATGAGAGGGTTGGGAGTTTTAAGAGTATCTAGCGATGGTAAAACGGCACTTAGGCAAAACTAAACAAAATATGTCCAAATTAGTACATACACACGTCCGTACGAAGAAGAGACCATACGCCCAGAGGAAATTCATCTTACCACGGGTTCCTGAAAAGGGGCTCAAAAAAAAATTTATGTACACGAAGATCAATATCAATGAACATGTACCAACAGAGATGTACATATATTTGGCTTGTTATCCATGTACATGTGTTCATTTGACTTGTTATATATGTACATTTGGCTTGTTATATATGTACATTTGGCTTGTTATACATGTACATATGCGCACCATGCTCTATGTACTAACGTGTGCACCGCACCATCTAAGCTTTGGAAAATATGCCCTTGGAAGATTATCTCCATTCTATTCTTCCAGTAGGAATAGAACTTCCCATTGAACATGGGAGGCCTTTGCGTAGAGTAACCTTCCTCAAGTTTCTCGGTGGTATTCATTGTTTCTTGGATCTTTTTCTCAATAGGGTTTCCTATCTTTTGTGAGTTCTGGCTCTGATACCAATTGTTATTTCACTAGGAACAAAACAAGAGGGGGGTGAATTGTATGTGTAGAAATAAACGTAACTTTTTGCGGAATTTTAAACTTGAACAAAGAAACAAGATAAAGGAACACAAGGGATTTTTACGAGGAAAAACTTCTTAGGCCCAACAAGAATAAACAACCTCGACCACTAGGGATTTTAAACTCAACTCTTTCACTAATTAGGCCAAACAACTTTGTTACAACCTAATTCTACTCACGGGCCACACCTTGAGTTCCTAAACTCAAGTTCCTGAACAAATGTTCCCTTAACAGTAGTTCCTCTCAACTTCACTTGAAGTTTTCTCACTCTAACTCGTTTTACTCAAAGCTTCTCTCTTACAGAACTTCACTCAAAGTCCCCTTACCCCCAAATACCAAAATACAATTGATCAAAAAAATTTAGTGGAATTAGAGAAAGAATGCAAAGAACAAATGGCTTTTATGAGAGAATGAAGGCACTGACACTTTACTTAGTTAAACTCACTAAATCACTTGGTCAGACACACATTGGAACTTAATTAGACATTAGTATTTATAGTGGTAATAACTTAGAACGTGTGATTAAAACATGTATTAGTGGTGAAACCATTATCTCATGATGTTCCTTACCCGGAGGAACACGTTCCTCAACCAACCCATGATCTCCATGATCACTGTTAAACGTGGGAGAGAATTAAGTTACTGCTCCTTAATTTTAGCAACCACTTTAAGCATTAATTCGAAAATCTGATTTAATTAAAAAAAATTTAATTATTAATACCAAAATAAAATCCTTTTACCAAAAATATTATCTTTAAAATATTTCCATAAAATCCGAAAATAATTTTTATTATCTTTAGAAAAATAAAATCTTTTCCTTAAAAAGATTTTCCTCAAAATCATATTTTTCCTTAAATAAAAACGGTTACCTAGAATCTAGGCATAATTTACTCAACTGACATAAATGAACCATTGTAATGCTTCATCCTAAGTCTAGTTCCTTTTAATAGTTAGTTCCTTTAACTTATTAGTTCAACGCCAGTTCGTCTGTTCCTTACAAAGGAACAAACGCTCATTCTCATTCTAAATTGCCATAGTTCCTTACCATTCTTACTCGTTCCTAGAGGTGGGCGTGGGTCGGGCTTGAGGAAATAGCGGGCCCGAGCCCGTGAATGGCGGGTCGTGCCGGGACGGGCTTGAAATTTTCAGATTTTGTCCACGGGCCGGGCACGTGCCTCCTGCAGGCTGGCCCGTGTTTTATGTTGTTTTTTTGGATTTTTGGCAGTTTTAGACTAAAAAACTAAGAAAAAGGGCGTTCGGCCCACGGGCCAAATAGGCGGGCTCGTGCCGGTGCGGGCCTAAAATAAAATTTATTGACCGTGGCAGGCCCACGGCCCATGGAGCGGACAACTGGTCGGGCCGGCCCGCGTGCTGGCCCGGCCCATGCCCACCTCTACTCGTTCCTTTACAATGGAACTAGAAACAAAAAGCCTCGCTTTAGTCTTCTTGTTCCAATGCTGCTCCAGTACCAAATCTTGAAACATCTTTACTTAGTCTTTAAAATCCAAACCTGATTTCTTCCTTGACTTAGTATTCTCTTTGTTTCTTTCATTGATACCTTGAAATTCACTCACTTAAACAACTTGTTAGTCCAATACTTAGTTTGCATCTTTGTTCCTTTGTCATCATCAAAACTAGAGTTCAACAATTTTCCCCTTTTTGAAGATGACAACAAAGTTACAAACTAAGGAAAACAACAAATAACATAAGAGAATGAAAGAGATAAAAAGATAAAATAATAATTTAATTAAGGCAGATTAAGGATTTAAATTTTTCATTTTTTCATGATTTTCAATTTTTTTAAAATTTTTCCATTTGTTTTTTCAACTTAGTTTGTTCCTTATCTTTTCCCCCTTTGTCATCGTCAAAAAGATCAAACTCTTGGTGATTTCGGGAAGACTGATATGTACAATACCTTGAGACCATTAACAAGCACCCAAAAAATGGTTAAGTTAGGAATTTCAAAGATTAGACTAGCTCAAACATCAATCACATAATACTAGCCATTCCAAGTAAGAAATTATGCACATAAATCACAAACGAAGACAAATATAGCAAAAGTCATCTATTTATAGCACTTGTTCCCTAAAGTACAGAAAGAGAAAAAGAAAGAAAAGAAAAGAAAAAAAAACTAAGAAGTCTTGCTCCTTGAAGAGAAACAAGAACTAGACATTAGGAAGGGAAGATGAATGGTGTTCCTCAACTACTTCTTCCTCAACCACTTCTTCCAACTTCTTCATCACCTCGCCATGTTGCCCATCAAGTTGCTGCTTCAAACTGTTAATGGCTTGGGCCATCATCTCAATGTTCTTTTGTTGTTCAATCACGGTATCACTAAGGACTTTCATTAAACCCATCATTTTATCAGTTTTAGCATCTAAAGTCCAGTGAAGGTGATTGTAGAACTTAATCATATGTTGAGCAGGGAAACATACTTCGTTAACCCAACTAAACTCATATGAAGGAACTTGTTCCTTTCCCTTAGAACCAGAGGCAGAAGATGGTTTAGGTGGAGGAACTGTGGTGTTTTCTTGTGAAGGACCAGCTGTTCCTGGAAGAGAAACATATGGTGAGGTGGTAGTGTAAATGGAAGGAAGAAAAGGTGGTTGTGGTGGAAGATCAGTAGATGTAGAGGAGAAAGGATTTGGTTCGTTCATCTCAACCTTCAACTGTTCAAAGCTGGAAGGAACAGAGAAGGATGCGGGAGAGATGGAAGAGATGTTGGTAAGGGTTACTAGTATTTGAGGTGAGGGTGGAGGAGTTGGTTCCTTAGGTGAGTTGTGCTCCCTGTTCCTCCGCATCAGATAGGACTAAAGGAGAGTCCTTATTTGAAGGAACAGAACAGGTTTCAAAGAATTTTCAATCTAGTGTTTTGTCTACCTTTTTCAGGAACAGGAGGGGAAGGCTTTTTAGCAACAATTTTGCGCCTCTTGGGTTTTTGTTCCTTTGGTTCTGTGGGGGCAGGAACTTGTTTATCCAGTATGACTTCCACTGGTTCCTCTTCCACTGCCCTGAGCAGTTTTCTCTTGTGAGAGGAACTAGGAGCAATCCTCCCTTGAGTTAACACTCCCTCTTGCATAGAGAGATCTAAACCATACAAAGTCTTTTCATTGAGAATATTTCCTTGTTTTATTCCCAAGGTAGGCCAACCAGTAGTCTTTACTTTAAAGTGAGAAAGAAGAGAGGTGATCAATGCACCATAGCCAACAACACAATGATTTTCAATGCAATGCGCGAGATGTTGGATAAAGAGAGAAGGAAAGTTTATTTGAATGTGGTGGTCAAGGCAAAACATGTAACACATATCTAAGAGACCCACCTCATTCCTCTTCTCAGTTCGAGGAATGAGTGCTCTCCAAACAAGATTAAACATAAAATTTTATGGACGGGAGAAAGAAGATTGTGATTTATTTTGTTTTGGCCAGCTTCCCCCAAAAGATTCAACAATTTCATCTTGGGAGAAATTGGGAAAGGTGACAGCTTCCTTTCCTCTTAACATACGTATCGGTTCCTTTGCAAGGAACTTCCCATATTTTCACTAAGGTTTCTTGAGAAAATTTTATTTTCTTCCCCCTAACTTCTGTAGTACATACTCCATCAGTGTTGATGAAGTTTGCACAAAATTCATCCATAGCTAAAGGAACTAAGGCATTGTTAAATACGATTTCAAACAGGTATTCCATACACTGTTCCTTTATTATGTCGGTTAATTCATTGAATCTTACTTTCTTGGCCCACTCCAAATCAACACAAAATCCTAAGACATACTTTGAATCACTTCTTTCCACTCGTTTCTTGGAGGAAGAAGCAACATTTCCTTTGGAAGGAACAGTGTAGCTTCTTCTTCCCCTTAACTTGTTCCGGGATTCTTCTTCATCATCTTCCCCAATTAGTTTTCTTCTTCTCCTAGGTGACTCCAATTTTTGCTCTTCTACCGCCATTGTTGTTTCTTGAGATTTTTCGATTTCTAGGGTTTTGGATGGAGAAGAGGGGTTTTCCATTTGAGAGGTTTTGGGAGATTTTATTTTTGGAAAAGGTGAATTGAGTGAGGTTTTTGCCATTTGGTGAAAAGAATTTGAGGTTTTATGGTGTGCGAAGAGGTGTGAAGGAGATGAATAATGGTGAAGGTGAAGCGATTAAGGAACACGGTTTGGGATGGAAGAAAGAAGAAGACGCATATAACAGTAAATGAAGAGTTACACGCGTGAAAATTAAAGGATAAAAACAAAAATAAAAGATAAAAATAAAAGAAAAGATAAAAAGAGAATCATGACTTGATTAAATCTGATTCCTATATTTTTGGAATTTTCGGATTTTTGATTTTTATGGACTTTTTAATTTATGGAAAGAAAATAAACTCTAAGGAACTTGTGCTATAGGAACAACTTATGCTAAAAGTCAACATTCTTCATATCATGCATGTTTCTTTAACTTAGGAACAATAAGGGGAGTATTATGTGACATTTGTGAGTTGCTTTATTCCTTTGACTCCATGTACATGTTTTTAACAACTTAATTTGCAATGGTCTTAGGCAATTAATCACAGTCACTTAATATCACATAGAGTAAGACAAATCAATTCGTACATGGGGAATTGGAATAGAACAATTATTTAAGTTTTATTAAACCTAACTCAAGCCTTAATTTTTCATGTCTATCTCTTTGTAAAGGCTTAGTTAGTATATCGGCAATCGATTTTCGCTTTGACAAAACTCAAGTTTAATCAAACATTTTTCCACATTTTCTTTTAGAAAGTGATATCTGATATGTATATGCTTAACTCTTGAATGATGCACTGGATCTTTTGAAATACTAATGGCACTAGTATTATCATAATAAATAGGAACACAATTAAAGATTATTCCATAGTCACAAAGTTGTTGTTTTATCCAAAGCATTTGAGAGCAACATGCAGCAGCCAATGCATATTCTGCTTCAAAGAAGGATAAAGCAATCGTGTTTTGTTTCTTGGTGCACCAAGAAACTAAAATATGACTAAGAAATTGAACCATACTTGAGGTGCTTTTCCTATTTACAAGATCCCCAAAGATAATCAGCATCAATGTATCACTTCTTGGATAGAAAAGTCTAAGATCATCTGTTCCTTTAAGATATCTAAGAGTTCTCTTCACGGCAGTTAGATGAGACTCCTCGGGAATAGCTTGAAATCTAGCACACAAACCAACACTAAAAGTTATGTCTGGACGACTAGCAGTCAGATACAAAAGTGAACCAATCATGCATCTTTATTTTGTTTGATCAACACTTGTTCATATGGAGTCTTCATCTAATCTAGTTGAAGTTCCCATAGGAGTGTGATTTATCTTTGAGTTTTCAAGGCCATATTTCTTTAGCAGCTTCCTTTATATATTTTTGTTGGTGAATAATTATTCCTTTTTCAGTTTGCTTAATTTGTAATCCAAGAAAGAAATTTAACTCACCCATCATACTCATCTCAAATTCATTACTCATGAGATTTGAGAGTTCTTTGCACAATGATTCATTTGTTGCTCCGAAAATGATGTCACCAACATATATTTGAACAAGTAGTATGTCAGTTCCTTTCGATTTTAGAAATAAGGTTTTATCCACCTTTCCTCTTTTAAAGTTGTTTTCTAAATGGGACTTTGATAATCTCTCATATCATGACCTAGGTGCTTGCTTTAGCCCATAAAGAGCCTTGTCAAGCTTGTAGACATGGTTTGGGAGATCACTGCTTTCAAATCCAGGGGTTTGTTCAACATATACATCTTCATTCAAATAGCCATTTAGAAATGCACACTTAACATCCATTTGATATAGTT
The DNA here is from genome assembly GCA_947646795.1 of Beta lomatogona. NCBI lineage: Eukaryota > Viridiplantae > Streptophyta > Magnoliopsida > Caryophyllales > Amaranthaceae > Beta > Beta lomatogona. The sequence continues at coordinate 487,909 of CANSNZ010000597.1, read as the reverse complement.
TAAATCCCATATAAGCAAGTAAATGCAATTAGTATTCTAATGGCTTCAAGTCTAACAACAGGAGCAAAGGTTTCTTCATAGTCAATTCCTTCTTGTTGATTATAACCTTTTACTACAAGTCTAGCTTTGTTCCTTACAATTGTTCCATATTCATCTAGTTTATTTCTAAATACCCATTTTAAGCCAATCACTTTTTGTTGTTTAGAAGAGGGAACTAGATACCATACCTTGTTTCTTTCGAACTCATTTAATTCAGCTTGCATGCATAACGGTGATCCAATCGAATCAGCTTAGGGCTTCTTCATGATTTATTAGCTCTACATTGATAAGAATGCATAAAATGCACAAAAATTCCTTAACCGAGATCTAGTTTGCGTACCTTTGGATATGTCACTTATTATGAGTTCCACTGGATGTGATTTTTGATGTCTCCAAGGTTTTGGTTGAAACTCCCTTATAGGAACAGGTTGTTCCTCTTGAGTTTCAGGAGAGGATGAGGAGCTTTGTTTAGTTGTTCCTCTTTCAGCAATTGTTGACTCAGTTCCTTCAACATTTTCGTTCTTAGTAGGAACAGGAACAACTCCATCATCTTGAGGAACAGGAACATCATTGTTATGAATGTTTTCATCTACTTCGTTCCTTTCCTCTTTTATTTCTTCTTCCTCAAGTGAATCTGCATCTTTCTCATTTGGTCTTACCAAGCCAATCTCAAAGTCATCAACCTGTTTACTTGGATTAAAATTGTCGATTCATCAAAGATTATGTGGACACTTTCTTCAACACACATAGTTCTTTTATTGTAAACTCTATAAGCCTTACTATGTGATGAATATCCTAAGAATATTGCTTCATCACTCCTAGCATCAAATTTTCTAAGATTATCTTTCCCATTGTTATGAACAAAACATTTGCAACCAAATGTTCTGAAATGAGTAATATTGGGTTTCTTTCCAAAATAAAGCTCATAAGGAGTTTTGTTAATGATATGTCTCATCATGGCAAGATTTATTATGTGACAAGCAGTATTGACATCCTCAGCCCAAAAGTTCCTTGGAAGTTCACTAGCAATTAGCATGGTCCTAGCCATTTCTTCCAAAGTTCTATTTTTCCTTTCTACAACCCCATTTTGTTGTGTTGTCCTAGGGGCAGAAAAATTATGATCTAGGCCATGGTCTCTGCTTAAGTCATCAAATTTATAATTTTCAAATTCTTTACCATGATCGGATCTAATATGCTTTCATTTGTGACCACTCAAATTTTGAACTCTTTTAGCAAAGACAAGGAACTCATCATAAGTCTCATCCTTACTAGAGAGAAAAATAACCCAAGTATACCTAGAGTAGTCATCAACAATAACTAACACATAACTCTTTCCACTTCTACTTTGAATTCTCATAGGACCACACAAATCCATATGAATTAATTCTAAAGGTTTTGTGGTGCTCACAACAGTTTTAGATTTGAAAGAGGATCTAATATGCTTTCCTTTGGCACATGCATCACAAACTTGATCAATATGAAATTTTATAGATGGTAATCCCAAAACAAGATCTTTTGATCGAAGTTTGTCAAGTAATGAAAAGCTAGCATGTCCTAGACGCTTATGCCATAGGAGTGGATCATCTCCAATAACACTAAGACATGTCAAATTGTTTTTAGGAACAAGATCAAGATCCACAATATATGTGTTTCCTTTCCTTGTTCCTTCCAAGATGACATTCTTAGAGTTAATGTTAACGATCAAGCATTTTTCACTATTAAATTTAACAACATTTCCCTTGTCATAGAATTGGGAAATACTTAACAGATTATGTTTTAAACCTTCAACTAAAAATACATTATCAATGGAATGTGATGATGACTTACCAACCTTACCCATGGCAACTATGTTACCTTTCTTATTGTTACCAAAAGTCACACTTCCAACTTCATAGGTTGAGAGTGAGAGAAACTTAGATTTGTCTCCTGTCATATGCTTAGAACAACCACTATCAAGATACCAAGTGTTGTTCCCCCTCACTCCAACCTGCAAAAATCAACTAGTTGTTAGTTGTAGGAACCCCTTCTTTCGTGGGTTCCTGTTCTTGAGTAGGATTTGATTTGACAAGCCATTTCATATTACTCATCTTCACATTTTTACCAATCATTCCAGTTCTTAGTTGACATTGATTTATGTAATGACCTATCTTACCACAATACATGCAAATTTTATCACTGGGTAGGTCAACATATTTCTTGTTCTTGTTCCTTTTCTTGTAGTTTTCAAAACCAATACCTTCTTTTCTTTTAGTCTGTGGTCTCTCAATCCATTTAGGAACATCCATCGTTTTGCCTCTGTTCCTTGCAATTCCTTTAAAACATTTTTCTCTTTATTCAAAATTTCGATCTCAGATCTGTAACCTTTCAAAGGGGTTGATCTAATATCAAAGGAACTTAGAATAGGGACAAATTCCTTTAAGTGTGAAATTTCTAAATTAATTAGATAATTTTCATTCTTCACACTTTCATATGATTCCTTGATTTTTAAATTTTTATCAAACAAATCAAAGAACCTAGTTTCAACATCCATTCTCATTTTCTTAAGTCATTCTATATGTTCTTTACATACTTTAAGAGCTTGTTCAGTTTGTTCACGTTTTTCACGTTCATCTCTACATTCAAGAATCGCATCATAAAGAAGATCATAAATTTCAGGCCTAGTTTTGCCATCTAAGTCTGATTCAAGTCCATGTTGGCTTACCTCAACATTTTTTTCATCTTCTTTTTCGTCAGTGTTTGCCATGAGGCAAAGATATGCAGTTTCTTCAGTTTGTTGTTCTTCTTCCTCTTCTGTCTCTGAATCTCCCCAAGCAGCTATCATTGCCTTTCGAACGTTCGCCTTAGAGAAAGGAGCTTTAGTTTCCTTGTTCCTTTTAGTGAAGCGTTCCTTGTTCCTTTCTTTGGTTTTATCATTTTACCAAAGTGGACATTCCTTGATGAAGTGATCTGTACTACCACATTTATGACAAGTAGCTTTGTTAGAAAACTTTTTAGTTTTACCTTTGAAGTTCCGTTCTTCATGTTCCTATACATCTTTCGAAATTTTTGGACCATGAGTGCTGCTTCCTCTTCTTCTGAGTCAGAGTCATCTTCATCATCTGCTTTGAGGGCAATGGATTTTGACTTAGAGCTTTCACCATATTCAGTATCATGAGTGATCCAACCAGCTGTTCCAAGTTGAACTTAGTGAAGTCTTTTGTTTCTTGTAAAGCAGTGACCTTAGCCATCCATCTATCCTTAGGAAGACTCTTAAGAACTTTTCGAACATGTTCCTCTGATGAAATAAACTTACCAAGAGAAGCTAACTCATTAATAATGTTAGTAAAACGAGTAAACATCTCTTGTATGCTTTCCTTAGTCTACATGTAGAACAGTTCATATTGATTCATTAGTAAATTAAATTTTAGATCTTTTGACTTCATTAGTTCCTTCATGAGTTACTTCTAGTCAATCCCATATTTGCTTTGCGGATTTACATCCCATGATCCTATTGTGTTAATGGGGCCCAAGTCCACAATGCAACAATTTAACAGCCATTGCATTTACTTCCATTTTTTCGAAATCAGCTTTGTCATATTCAGAGAAGGGTTTTAGAATTACCTCATTTTTATCATTAGTAGTTGTGACCTCGAAATCACCAACTTCAATGACTCTCCATACCTGGTAGTTTTCAGTCTTGATGAATATCTCCATTATGTTCTTCCAGTAGGAATAGAACTTCCCATTGAACATGGGATGCCTTTGCATAGAGTAACCTTCCTCAAGTTTCTCGGTCGTATTCATTGTTCCTTGGATCTTTTTCTAATAGGGTTTCCTATCTTTTGTGAGTTGTGGCTCTGATACCAATTGTAATTTCACTAGGAACAATACAAGAGGGGGGGTGAATTGTATGTGTAGAAATAAACGTAACTTTTTGCAAAATTTTAAACTTGAACAAAGAAACAAGCTAAAGGAACACAAGGGATTTTTACGAGGAAAAACTTCTTGGGCCCAACAAGAAGAAACAACCTCGACCACTAGGGATTTTAAACTCAACTCTCTCACTAATTAGGCCAAACAACTTTGTTACAACCTAATTCTACTCACGGGCCACACATTGAGTTCCTAAACTCAAGTTCCTGAACAACTGTTCCCTTAACAGTAGTTCCTTTCAACTTCACTTGAAGTTTGCTCACTCTAACTCTCTTTACTCAAAGCTTCTCTCTTATAGAATTTCACTCAAAGTCCCCTTACCCCAAAAACCAAAATACAATTGATCAAATAAACTTAGTGGAATTAGAGTAAGAAGGCAAAGAATAAATGTCTTTTATGAGAGAATGAAGGCACTGACACTTTACTTAGTTAAACTCACTAAATCACTTGGTCAGACACACATTGGAACTTAATTAGACATTAGTATTTATAGTGGTAATAACTTAGAACGTGGGATTAAAACATGTATTAGTGGTAAAACCATTATCCCATGATGTTCCTTACCCGGAGGAACACATTCCTCAACCAACCCATGATCTCCATGATCACTGTTAAACGTGGTAGAGAATTAAGTTACTGCTCCTTAATTTTAGCAACCACTTTAAGCATTAATTCGAAAATCTGATTTAATTAAAAAAAATTTAATTATTAATACCAAAATAAAATCCTTTTACCAAAAATATTATCTTTAAAATATTTCCATAAAATCCGAAAAGAATTTTTACTATCTTTAGAAAAATAAAATCTTTTCCTTAAAAAGATTTTCCTTAAAATCATATTTTTCCTTAAATAAAAACGGTTACCTAGAATCTAGGCATAATTTACTCAACTGACATAAATGAACCATTGTAATGCTTCATCCTAAGTCTAGTTCCTTTTAATAGTTAGTTCCTTTAACTTATTAGTTCAACGCCAGTTCGTCTGTTCCTTACGAAGGAACAAACGCTCATTCTCATTCTAAATTGCCATAGTTCCTTACCATTCTTACTCGTTCCTTTACAATGGAACTAGAAACAAAAAGCCTCGCTTTAGTCTTCTTGCTCCAATGATGCTCCAGTACCAAATCTTGAAACATCTTTACATAGTCTTTAAAATCCAAACTTGATTTCTTCCTTGACTTAGTATTCTCTTTGTTTCTTTCATTGATACCTTGAAATTCACTCACTTAAACAACTTGTTAGTCCAATACTTAGTTTGCATCTTTGTTCCTTTGTCATCATCAAAACTAGAGTTCAACATATGTAATTTAACATAGAACGCATGTTTGATCTATAAATTAAATATTACATAAACCTTATATATTTACTGAATCTTAGTGGAAATAAATGATTGTAAAAAGTAATGAATTCATATGTAATTTTGCAAATAATTCTCAGACCGATGTCCATATATACTGTCATGTTTATTCACCTGTGAATATCATTTTTAATTTGTTTCATCACATCCATTATACATGGACATAGATATGGGAAAACCATAACAAAATTCCGTATAAATCCATTCAAAGGAGCTATGGCATCAATAACTTCCATTCGTCGTCATCGCATCAAACTTTTTGTAGTACACTTAGCTACAACCATAACTCGATTATTTCTTAATTGTTAGGAAACGGGGTGTTGTAGTTTGATTAATGCTGAACAAAATCAATGAAATAATAAGGATGAGAAAAGCAATAAAGAAGATAAACAAAAGAACACAAGGATTTACGTGGTTCGGTCAAAATAGACATATGTTGGTGGGGGATTCGAGCTTCTTCACTATGATGGACAAAAACAGAGAGAATAATTACAACGAGTCCTAAAATACTAGAGGCTAAAAGTGTTTCATAAGTTGTATCAAATAATGAACACCAAGAGGTCCTTTTATAACATAAGGAACCCCACATAAAAACCCTAGAATATACTCCGCACAAAACCCTAAAAGAAAATCCGATTCGAAAACGCATCTCACGGTGATGGCCGCGAGTTGCAGTGGCTGCTGCGAGTCGCGGTATGCTCTCGATAGTTCTTCGTAAAACGGGCGTAACTTTCTCGTTTCTCAGCGTAATTGGGCATATGACCTATTGTTGGAAAGCTCTTGAAACAAGCTATCACCTCCAATTTGAATCACATCAAAACCATTTATATATTAAAAGATATGTGCATTAAAAATCAGCCTTATGCCATTCACAAGATTTCAAGTCACAAATAACAATCTCCACCTTGACTTGAAACCGATCAATCAAGATAACTCCACCTTGTAACGCCCGACTTTCATCCATCCTTATTAAGTTAAGTAATCGGGATTAGCAAATGAAGACTTAGCTTAGTCGGCGCGCTACCGCCGTACTTTCCACTAGGGGAAAATACAAGGCGACATTTAACATTAACTTACAGGGACATTACTTTGATTTGTCACTCTCTAAAGAAACACTTTAATAATAGATTACTATTTTTTAGAATTCGGCAGAGTTTCTTTTATAAATTGGACAACCCAAAATGGGAAAATGTTTGAGAAACCTGTTACAATTAAAACATTTCCAAATCCATAACTCAACGCTTTCGCGGAGCAAAACGAAAGGAATCGGGAGCACTATTGCTCATCCAGAACTAGAAATAAAACTAAACCATTAATTATTAACTGATACAAAGTGCAACGTCCTCGCCTCAAAAGAAATGTAAAACAATTATAGCTGAACTCTTAGCACGTAACTGTTTCTATCTTGGAAAAGATGCTCTAGAACTTCAACCTGAAACTATTGTAACACTTGCCACCCACCAAGTGACAGCCATAGTAGTGACAAAACATAACATTGACATACACATCAAGCACAATGCCGAGTACTAACCCATAAAACATTTTTAAAACATGCTTTGGTGTCTACGACTCTCACGTAATCAACATGTTCACATCGTTCATAACCATATCACAACAACATAGCAACATTCACATAGTCCATTATCATTCATCATGTTTTATGACCTTTAAGTACTTTCAGAAATCATAGCAGAAGTCGTAACATCATCGTAGTTCTCTCATATCGGAGTAGAAGACATACTTTCATATCATCGAGATTCATAAAGCTTATAGTTTGAGTCATACGGTTTTATCATAAATCATCATCATCTTTCATTCACTTCACTATCGTAAAACTTTTACTTAACTCTATCGTGTTTCATTTCTCTCGTATCATAGATATATTACATAATCCTAATTGTAATTATAAGAAGTAATCTTAAACTCAACATAGTCATAGTCATATTCATAACATAGTAATGATCGTACTTTCGTAACAACATAGTCGTTTCAAAGAATTCGCTCATAACATCACTAATCATCATATTCATAAAACATTCAATATCTCCTAATCCAATCATCGATAACATAATGTGTGAAATCATAAAACATAATCGCAATCATAATCATAATTTCATAACATCAAAGTCATCATATTGCATAGCATTAAATCATAAAATCATCTACATAACAAATATTTCGAATTTTTTCCTTGAATAATGCAAAAGTGGGTTTTAATTCCCGAAATATGCCCAAAGTCAATTTAATTCCCCGCGTACCGTCCACGTAGGGACGGCACGCGAGAAAATGTTTTTTTTTTATCCCAGGTAAACCGCTACTTGAAGTAGCGGTTTCTTTTAAAATAAACCGCTACTTCAAGTAGCGGTTTGTACACATAAACCGCTATCTCAAGTAGCGGTTTATGTATATAAACCGCTATCTGAAGTAGCGGTTTACCTGGTCACAATGTTGCAAGCACAGATCATACTCTGCAATATGTAAACCGCTATCTCAAATAGCGGTTTATGAAAAAAAAAACTACCCGCCATTGCTGCTTCCCCATAACTGGCCAAAATGCCAGAAACATAAAAAAGAAAGCTCTCCAACCTGCAATTCGAACACCAAATTCCATCCAACAACACCAAGTCTATGCATACATCAATCACCAAACACCAAGTTCATCCACATTCACATTTATCCAATAATTTCTTAATTACGAAGTAAGATTAAGAAAATATGTCAATCACAAACAAAGTTTAATATTTAACATAGTGTTAACTAACTATACAAACAACAAATGAAAGTGCTAAGACCCCCTCTTCTTCTTTTGTGAAGGTCTAGAAGAACTAGGTGTCGTCTCACTAGACTCGCAATGGCATCAAGACAAGATGGAGTGGTGGCGTAACGTCGTCGGTAGGTCCTCCCGACGCACCGGGAGGCGAAAGCAAAGGTGTCGTGGTAGATGTATGGGCAGCAGACATAGAAGATGTAGAAGTCGATGTATGTGCAGCAGAGGTAGGCACGCCCTGTAAGATGTGGCCATGTCCAGCTCGGCTAACAGCATCAATACAGAGTCCCCTCATGGTCTGCAATGTCTGTGCAAACAATCGGCGCCCCATATCCGGGAGGCAATGACTCATCGCCTCTAGTACAGTCTTGCACCTATGAGCAACATCGAGATAAAGTATGTGCCTCGCATAGAAAGAAAAATACATATTATATAGTCGGATAAATAAATAAAAGTATAACTACAAATCATGGCACTTACCAAGACTACATCCGCAGACGCAGCCGATAATGTGTAGAAGGAGGTCGCCTCAATGGATCTGTCATGCGTAACCTCGTGATGCGACGATACCACACCATATACTCCTCAATGGCATGGGTACGACCAGTAAACGGGGTGCCCTGAACAACACGTCTCTCGCGCTCATCCCACTGCGCTATGTAAGGGCGATGTCTGAGCGGATAATTCTTGTTCTTCGACCTCCGATCTATGCCATGAAGGGCTGTGCTCGTATCACAAGGTGCTGGAATCCTCTGCTCCAATCCAAATTGGCGCATAACTCGATCAGGACAATGAAACTCCACAATGTTGAAACAAATAAGTGGAGCCAATGTGCGCCATACATGTCGATCAGCTCGACATATAGCAGGCAACAACTCCAGTCTCGCATCAGTATATGGCTGCCAAGTCATCTACAAATAAATAATGTTGCAAATATTAGGCATGTGAGAGATGTCTACCAATGTATATAAGTTAGGCATGTGAGACTCTATGTACTGCTCGCCCGTCTGATGGTCAAGTGCATCCCTGTAGTAAGATAGCCCACTTGCTAAGTGGGACTTACTGAGGTGTACCCGAAGCCATCTGAAATGAAATACACATTAATATCCTTCTGAAAAATGAAACTAAATAATGTCAACAAATGTGAGACACTGCATATTACCTAACAGCTAAGGGGTCAACCCCCGGGACATGCTGGGAGCCTAAAATAGGAACGACATCGTCAAACCGTGGAGGTGGGTCCCGCAACCTCGAAATCTGAGGTCTGCCGATGTGTATGTGCTCCCATGCCCAAAGCTGTAACAACAACACAGGTCCACCTAACTCCCTGGCACGCCTCTGTGATGCCCGACATAGCTGTCGATACAAGTATGCAAGGGTCGCACTACCTCAGCTATATGTCCCTGCTACGTCGAGATCTGCCAAAAGTGGAAGATAAAGCACCTGTACTGTATCTCCACTCTTGTCAGCAAAAAGAATGGACCCTATCAAGACAAGAATATAAGCCCGTACGAATCGCTAGACTGTCACCTCATCAGCATCGTTCGACAACAAGAAAAAATGAAGCCGAAGCCATGTCAACCTCAAAGACGAACCCTGGAGAACTTTGGGCTCGTTCTCCGGAGTGGTGGGCCATACCCCTAACAACTCGTGCACTACTGCAGCCCAATTCTTTAATTGTTGCAATGAGGCAAACTCTTGTCCTATCTCAAATTCGAAGCCACAATCAATGAACCAAGTGCATTTCCAAGTCATCCATGCATCTATTAACCTTTGATCAACTTCGTCAATTCTCGAGCCAATCTTATGAAGGAACACCAGACTTTATTGCCTTGTCAGCTGTTTCCCTTGCATCATCGTCCTCCTCCCTATCAGAATCCACATGCTCCTCCTCATTTCCCAAAAAATCAACATCATTTCGATGTAGAGTATCGAGATGGAATGTGGATGGTATGTGGGGAGACGAACCAGGGGAACTGAACTCATTCATGTGTTCATTGACATAATGTGGGTCTGAGAACATGCTAGTAAATGATTCAAATTGCATACTAGGAGCTGATGCCGGTACCTCCATGCTATCCCTAAAGACCATTGTAGGTACATAACCCACATTACTTTGGAGATTTATCTCCTTGGGGAACTTGTTCAATGTACACCTCCATTGCCATGGCCGACGTTTGTGTCACCGAAAGCCACATAGCACTTAGTGACTCGTCATCCTCTAGTGCAATTGGCACATATTTCCCGGCATCGGATATCTCATATACAATTTCAGTTCCACATACATACGATCACATCCAACAACGTCATATACCCTATCCCGAATCTCTTGAAACATCATACCAGAATTGATGAACATAAATTTTTTCCTTCCACCTCTATACACAATATCAACATCATTTTGAGATAGTTCACCATTCCAATAAAGGTATAAAGGATATTTAGGTTGTTCCATATTCTACATACAAAAAACATAATGTTTAAGTTATTCTTATTCTACACATTCAAACAATATGAACACCATTCTTCACCTATACTAGTAGCATTTGCAACCTAAACACAACAATTCATGCAAAATCAACCATCAAAAAATGCTCAACACCATTTTTAACCAACCAATATCAGCAATATATCACCTTCCAATTCATGCAAAATCAACCATCACAAAATGCTAAATTATGCAAAATACTAGATTATACTAATCAAACTAAACAATTTCCATCTAACAACAGTTACAAAGCTAAAATACATAACAAATATGACATGCTAAGCAAATTAAATTAAAAAAAAAAAAAAACTCACCCGGGTTGTTGGTGGTGCGGCCGTGATCGACGGTGAGATCGACGGTGCGGCTGTGATCGACGGTGGCGTTCTGATCGGCTGAGCTCCGGTGATCGATGGTGGTGTAGCTCCGGTGATCGACGGTGGTGTTGTGTGGGTTGGTGGGCGACGGTTAGTAAGAGAGAGAGGGAGAAACAAATTTGAGAGAGTGAATCGTCGAATCTGAGAAATTGGGAAAGCTAGGGTGGGATTTGGGGATTATAGTAAACCGCTACTTCAACTTGAAGTAGCGGTTTCACTAATGAACCGCTACTTGAAGTAGCGGTTTCAGTTATGAACCGCTACTTGAAGTAGCGGTTTATTTTAGTCGGCGCCAAACATGAACTTGGGGGTCCAGGTACCGAGAAACCGCGACTTCAAGTCGCGGTCAATTAATATTAACCGCTACTCCCGGTAGCGGTTTATTTTTACTTAACCGCTACTTGAAGTAGCGGCTTACAAGGGTAAACCGCTATTTGAAGTAGCGGTTTAACTTAAGTGCAAAAAAAAAAAAAAAAATTTCTCGCTTGCCGTCCTACGTGGGACGGTACGCAGGAATTAAATTGACTTTGGGCATATTTCGGAATTAAAACCCACTTTTGCATTATTCAAGGAAAAAATTCCAAATATTTCATTTCATATCATAAGTTTCATCATTATCTTTTCATTTTACTTTATCATCTTGGTAACTTGGCAAGTATATATTAGAAGGGATGTCTTCCCATAACTTACAGAAAGGCGGTCACAACATAGGTGACACTTTTGTTGCCCACATTTTTAAAATGGTAACTGGCGAGTATAAACTTGCGGGACGTCTCGCACCTTGCGATGATCCTCAAGGAGCACTCTCCCTTGTTGGATACACCGCTCGCACCAAAATAGAGTACGAACATAACTTGCGGTACCCCTCAAGGAGCACTCTCCCTTGTTGGGTGTACGGCGGGTGCGAAGGTACGTGCACGACCAAAAATTAGATAATAAGCGTAACATTATACTGCCAGAACCTCTTTCACTTTTATTTATCATGTTTCGTTTGTTTAGCATTCATCGGCATAAGCCATAGATCTTTCGTGAATCATACTTGAGCATCAATAATTCATAAGCTCATAATATATGTATGCATTTATGAAACTCATTCGAAAACAATTAAGTATCCCACAATCCATACAAAGAATCACATCACAAAATCCTTAACATAATTATAAACATCATTTCACAAACATATTTCGAAGGAAATCGTGGGTGTTAGCAATAGATGTTACCTTCTATACTTTCAGATCGTTTCAGAATGATCATAACGTATACTTTTACATAATCGAAAATTGTAAGCATATCTCATACCTTTAAGTACTTTTAAGAATACATAACAGAAGCATAGCAGAAGCATAGCAGTCTTTTCGTATTCTATATCATTTAAAAATCACTCATACTTTGAGACTGTTTCAGAATTAAAAGGTATACTTTATTGGCATATTCAGAATACATGAACATATATCAAAGCAAACATTTCATACTTCGTCATTCATAAGAACAAGAGACATCTTTTCATACTTTCCGATCCCTTATGAGACAGAAAGTACTATTTCATACTACATCCATATAATAAGCTTATTAGTGATATAATTCCCATAATCGACTATCGTCATTAAACATAATTCGACTCTAGACAGTTCTCACAATAGTCCTTAATACATTTTTCTTAGCTTTCCATCTTATTAACATATAATAATAAACCTGATATAGTTAACAAGTGTACTTTAAATGTCATAAAATACCAAGATTGTCTGGAAATCAATAAATCATCTCAATTCATCTTTAACCCATACATCTTTTCAGCCTCGTGGACAAATACTTAACCATCATATTGAACGCATCATTCCATAAAGGTAATTAAGTAATTGACTAAAACTTAACAAATATCTTAAGATCTCCTCATCACATAGTTGCCAATAATCCATCTTCAGTAATTATAACACACCATAAATTAGTTTAAAGTCCATAAATAGTATAGTTTTAAGCCACTGAGAGCGTCACAATTCACAAATATAAGTTTACTAGAAAATCAATAGAATGACTTGTAAAACATTAAGTACTACTGTTATTATAGTTCACCCAAATCAGTTCCATTAACTCAATCAATTTCATCAATTCAATAAATTCCATCAACCAACTCCAATTTCATCCAAGATTAATATTAACCAAATCTTACAATTAATTCAAGTAATACCAGACAGCAATTTACATACTTGTAATACTTGTAATAACACAAGAAATCAAAGCACCAACTCTTAATACCCAAATTTCAGAATTCATAATCTCAATAATTCCTCTAACATGAGAAGAATAGAAGGAGAAGAAGAGGAGGGTATAGTACCAATAGGGACAACAACATAAGGAAGGAGATGCGAGCAAGGAAGAGAGAAGAACGAGGTGATTGACACACCGGCGGGATCCAACTCGCAGTGGCCAAACTAGGACCATGGCGGCAGCGCCACCTTGAAGCAGCAGCAACACAGCACGCAGCAACAGCAGCTCCGCGGCGGCACGGAAACAACACCATGCGAGGGGGGCTGCGCGTGCGGTGCGACGTCCAGGCTACCGACGCAGGTCGCCGGCGAAAGGAGGAGGGAGGAAGATGACGGAGAGAGCGAAAGAGAAGGGTGATGGTTTTGGGGTTTCTCACGGGGAGGAGAGAGAGAAATGGGGTTTGGGGTGTTTGGGTGAGAATATAACAAGAGAGAAAAAGAATTTAAAAATTCATTTGGTTATTTAAAATCCAAAAATATATTATTCTTATCTTTATAAAAATTTCAATTAATAAACACATTACAATATTTTAATTTAGAACTCATATGCCAACTCAAATAAAATAAGATTTTTTTTTTTAGAATATAATTAACTTAATAATTATAATTAACGCTAAATAAAATAGCTCAAGAATCGGGGTATTACACACCTTGAACTGAAAACCAAGAAGTAATGCTCACCATAAACATAGAACCTCCACCTTAAACAAAATTCCATAAGCCTACTCACTTTAGGCAATCAAGAAAAACGGACATCTTCTATAATTGTGAACCGATGCGTCTTCGAACACAAAACTCCATATACGAAACTATCACATGGCCTAGATTGAGAGTATAAAGTCACCAATGTCAAGCATGCTTATTCAAATTGACCAAACTCTCTTCAAATATTTCTTCATCTCAACAACAAACTCAAGCAATTCTAGAAAATCAAATGACAACAATAATTTCTAAATTGCAATTGTACTTAATCAAAACACAAAATATCAAATTTAAGATAAGAAATATCATAACTAGAACATAATCGAATGCATAACCAAGATTGCTACTTTATTACAAACCCAAAAAACAATCTATCATAGACTCCATAGCAAAATCCACACGGTTTCTCGTTTCACCAAGACATCTCAAAAGGGCACCAATCATAAAGAGATCGTAGAAACCGCAGCCCCAAAACTTGTAACCCTAAAGTGCAACATCATCATCAAAGACATCGTTGGCAATATTTGCGGATTGGTCCTCATTGGACTTTTCCCCATTCTTACTCTTTAAGTTCCAACAATCAGCTTTGACATGACCCTTCACGTGACAATAGTTACAGATTTTATTCTTGCCAAAATTCTTTCCACCATGAGCAACCAAAGCATTAGTTTGAGAAGGATTATTAGATTTATTAACCAACTTATTGTCAATTAAATCTCTCTGAGTTAAGGCATCCTTAACATCCTGTAAACTCAAATCATCTCTACCATACAATAAAGAATCTCGAAAATGCTTATACGAAGGCGGTAAAGAGCACAACAACCTAATAGCCATATCCTCATCATCGATTTCAACATCGATGTTTTGCAAATCCATAATAATAGAGAAGAATTCATCTAAATGAGACTCAAGCGGTTTACCTTCTTCTAGACTGAGATCATGAAGTCTAGATTTGAGTATTAGATGGTTGGTCACGCTCTTTGTCATATAAAGTGACTCCAACTTCAACCAGAAACCCGCATCAGTTGTCTCCTTGGTAACCTCTCTCAAAACTTCATTAGATAGACTTAAATGAATCGCCGAGAGTGTCTTCAAATCGATCTCCTCCCACTTGTCATCCGTTATACCCGAAGGCTTTTTAGATGCACCTTCAAGAGCCTTGTGACAGCCACTTTGAACCAATATGGCTTTCATCTTCAATTGCCATAGGCCAAAATTTACTTGCCTATCAAATTTCTCAATATCGAATTTCATTGGCATAATTTAATCAAACTCGTTCTATAAACACCTAAAATCTGAAACAACCAAGCTCTAATACCAGTTTGTTAGGAAATTAGGTGTTGTAGTTTGATTAATGCGGAACAAAATCAATGAAATAATAAGGATGAGAAAAGCAATAAAGAAGATAAACAAAAGAACACAAGGATTTACATGGTTCGGTCAAAATAGACCTACGTCCACAGGTGGGGGATTCGAGCTTCTTCACTATGATGGACAAAAACAGAGAGAATAATTACAAGGAGTCCTAAAATACTAGAGGCTAAAAGTGTTTCATAAGTTGTATCAAATAATGAACACCAAGAGGTCCTTTTATAACATATGGAACCCCGCATAAAAAATCCTAGAATATACTCCGCACAAAACCCTAAAAGAAAATCCAGTTCGGAAACACGTCTTGCAAATCGCGAGGTACGGTGATGGCCGCGAGTCGTGGTGGCTGCCGCGAGTCGCGATATGCTCTGCAGTTCTTCGTAAAACGGGCGTAACTTTCTCGTTTCTCAGCGGAATCGGGCATATGACCTATCGTTGGAAAGCTTTTGAAACAAACTATCACCTCCAATTTGAATCACATCAAAACCATTTATATATTGAAATATAAGTGCATTCAAAGTCAGCCTTATGTCATTCATAAGATTTCAAGTCACAAATAACGTTAATAACTATTTTACGTCACAACTCAAGGTTCCTCCGTAGTATCTTGACCCTAAACTACTAGAGTGTTGGAAATATTTGCCATTTTGCCAAGAAGAAAAGCTATGCTCTGGACCAATAATATAAGCGATATGCCCTAAGTTTTTTCTTTTCAATTGTGGGAAACCGAAACAAATATTTGATCCGGTCGATCCGATCCGATAAATCGGATATCAAATCAGATTTTTTTAAGTTTTGGATATTTTAGACCGGATATCCGAAAAATTTCGGATCGGATACGGATCGGAAATTTTAAGTTTCGGATATCCGAAACATGGGGATTTTCCGGATATTCGATCCGAAATATCCGAAAATACCCGTTTTCAACACCAGATATCCGAAATATCCGATGTTCTAAAACTTATTTTATGTACTTTTCCTATGAAAAATTTAATTTTTTAGTTTTCGGATATCAGTTTCGGATCGGATTCGGATCACATTTTTCCCGATCCAAAATTTTCATATATCCGAAATGAACACCCTTATAACATCATAGGGGGAAACTCCCCATTCCCCATGATAAAATGAGGGAAGGTAAAGAAAGAACGTAGCTAACTAGGAAGTAAGTTGACGAACAGTTAGTGTGTATGTATTTGTTAGAAATGTCAAATAATGAAGAAGGGTAGTTGAACTTTTTCATCTAATGATCAAAAATATATATCATGACATTCCAAAGAATATATACAGTACATGCACAAGTCTAAAATTGACTAAGTAAATACTACTCCACCAAACTAGCTTTGACTGATCACTACAGACAGTAAGTAATCAGCAATAGCATCATGCGCTCAAGAGGAGGAGGGGAAGAGTATCATACGTTGCTGCTTGGGTTAGACTCCCATGCACGGATCCCGGACCTGTCGTCGGACGTCGTCGAAGACTTCTTGGCCTACAAGCCAGTGGCAGCGAGGTGGTGGACACGCCTCATTGCTTGGGAGTCAAGGCTATTGTGGCTACTCTCTGGGTCTTCCATTGTGGTGTCTATATTCAACTACATGCTTAGTTTTGTCACACTTATGTTTACTGGACATTTGGGTGCCTTGGAGCTTGCTGGTGCCTCTATAGCTAGTGTGGGCATTCAAGGCCTTGCTTATGGAATTATGGTAAATATCTTTTGATTTTTGTTCTTAAAATTTGCCAAATATTATTCCTTATTAGTTGGTTTTTCTTAACTATTTAAGTCTTTTTGCTTTACATTTCCCTCTATTTCTAATATTTTGTTTAATACTAACACTAACTTCTGTGTTATATATTTTCTTCAATTTAATAAAGTTTACCAAACAGATTCAATTAAAGTATAGTTGTTTTAAAATAGTCGCTTAACCAATTATAAAGCTAGCTAGGAATATTGTAGCTCACTTAGTAGCTAAATTGACCCTCTTCAATGGCGCGACACATATATTTTTGAACTAAACTTTATCCAAAGATATTATTGCCTTGGAGGAACTCGATTGACTAATTAATAACTCCCAATTTCTCCCCTAAGAAAAAAAGGTTTTTTTTTTTCATATGATGTAAATGCACATGTGACAATTACTTCCTTGGTCATTAAATATTAGTCCACATTTCTTTTCTTTATTCCTTTTAAATTACGAGGCCTCCTTTCAAATTAAGTTAAACTGTGTAACAAACTAAAAAAATTTCAAAAAAGACTACATTGGTGTGGTTACACGGCCATGTATTTCAGACACACAGGGGCTCATTGTTCTCATTTATTAAGAGAGAAGAAAGCTTCTTAATTGGAAGATCTTTGATTTCTAGTGCATATTGGTGGTTTTTGTTTCGGTTCTCGAATCTCTACGTCAAATTCCTTATGTTCTTTTCTCTATAATTTCCTTTGAATTATTTCATTGTCCAATATTATTTATCATCATTGCTTGCTAGATTGAAATAGTCAAATAGGATTTACAAAAGTTTCCATCTCTCATTGCTAGTACTCCTACTAGATCATATCTACTTTATGTTAATTACTTTAACTGTATGTCAATTTTGTAAGGAAAAACAGCATGAATATTAATTATCTTCACATATGAATTCAAACATTCAAATTTCCAAAAAAAATGAATCAACCTTTGCAGTTGGGAATGGCAAGTGCAGTACAAACAGTATGCGGGCAAGCCTATGGTGCCAAAAAATACTCATCAATGGGACTCATATGCCAAAGAGCATTCATACTTCATCTTGGAGCAGCCATCATCTTGACCTTCTTATACTGGTTTTCGGGTTCCGTCCTTAGATCCATGGGTCAATCAGAGAGTATAGCAGAGCAAGGCCAGATTTTCGCACGCGGTATAATCCTTCAATTATATGCCTTTGCTCTAAGCTGTCCAATGCAAAGGTTTCTTCAAGCTCAAAATATTGTCAACCCTCTAGCATTTATGTCAGTTGGAGTGTTCTTGTTGCATATATTTGTTACTTGGTTGGTTGTTGATGTTTTGGAGTATGGACTAATTGGAGCTTCTCTTACTCTAAGTTTTTCTTGGTGGGTTTTAGTTATTTTGAATGGACTTTACATATTGTTTAGTCCTAAGTGTAAGGATACTTGGACTGGCTTCTCTTTTATGGCTTTTACAGGAATTTGGCCTTATTTTAAGCTCACACTTGCCTCTGCTGTCATGTTGTGGTATGTTGTACTAACTCATTTTTTGTTTCATAAATTTGACTTAAACAGACAAAAGATATGTTCATTGAAATATATTTAGTGATGTTAGAGTTAAAATTTCAGACATCTTAACACTAGTATGAAAAAAAAATGAGAAATTACTGATACAAAAGGGGAAATTTCTTCTGAAATTCTCTCTTTTTTTTATTATTTGTGGTGCAGTCAGGAATTTCTAGGCCAAAATTGATTTTCATAAACATTTTTCATAATTAAGTGTTTTTTTTATTTACATTTTTCTTAGTTCATATTATTTTAGATAATTTTTTTTCTTCTTTTTAGTAGTTACAATTTGCATTTTATGGACAAACTTTGAAAACTTTCACCATAAATTTTCAGTAAATTATGTATGATAACATGATCAAATGAAATATTATTAGATTTGTTTTAATGTATAAATCATATTGTATGTGTGCATTAAAGAAACATCGGAGTAAATGCTCTGTGAGCTTACAAAATATGATCTGATCAACAACAACAACAACAACAAAAAGCTTACAAAATGTGCAATTTTTTCTTCTTCTTTGTAGTCTAACTCATCTCTGGTTTTAACTTGTGGCATACAGCTTAGAGATCTGGTACAACCAAGGATTGGTGCTTATATCAGGGCTCTTGTTTAATCCTACAATTTCACTAGATTCAATTTCTATTTGGTAAATTCTTTAGTTAGTAATTGTAATATGCTCTTGATCAAATAATTTTTTCTTTGTTGTATATGTGTTATATTCCTCTGTTACTAACTAGTTTTGAACTTTGATGATTGAAAACTCCAGCATGAATTATTTGAACTGGGATATGCAGTTTATGTTAGGACTAGCTGCAGCAGCCAGGTAATAATCAGCTCAAATAATTTAACTAAAACATGTTCCTACTTTTCTATGTTACTCAGGCTCCCCATATTATCTAAAGTATCCATGTCGGATCCTCCATACTCTGACTTGGGTATGAACATCTCGACACATCAATTTAGGCCAAAATCATGGAAATATTTAAAAAATATCGAGTTGGATACTTGGATGCGTAGTGGTAATATTAGGCAATAAGGCAAAGGCTTGATTCTAATTAATTATCAATCAATCCTAATGCATAGCAATGTGCGATATGGATACCCAAGTCCGAGTAACATAGCTAATTTCTTCCTTTTTTTTTCTTTCTATTGTGTGATTCATATACTTCTATGATTGTGATGATATATGTATAATGCAGTGTAAGAGTGAGTAATGAGCTAGGAGCAGGACATCCATCGGTCGCAAAATTCTCAGTGCTAGTAGTGAATGGGACTAGTATCATCATCAGTATAATGTTTAGTGCTATTGTGTTGATATTCAGAGTTGGGTTAAGCAAGGCTTTTACCACTGATTCTGAGGTCATTGCTGCTGTATCTAATTTAACCCCTTTGCTCGCCATCTCCGTCTTCTTCAATGGCATACAGCCTATTCTCTCTGGTAAACAAAACATAACAAAATCATCCTCTTTAGCATAATTTCAATTCTTTTTGTTGTGACAGATGCAATTAACGAAACAAATAACAATGAACAATCAACACAAGAATTAACGTAGTTTACTAACAATGTGTTAGCTATATCCACAGGCAGAGGAGAAATGATTTTAGGAGAGAGTACAAATTTCAAAATAATGAGGCAGAGGTTAATAATAGGGTTTATATAGTACCCTACTAATTAACCTCAATAGATGGGCCAAAACCCGTATTCCTTGGGTAAAATACAGAGAGCCAACAAGGAATTCCATTAACAATTAGCCGTTTCAACTCTTTGGAACAACTTGATGAATTTAGTAGATCCTTTTAGGAGGCGCAATGACCATAGATCGAACCTATCCGATTTTTGTTCGGTGTCAATGTTAGTTTCTAGTTTTTTGTTTTAACTTTTAAAATTTTAAAAGTCATATGATATAAGTGATTTTTATTACTCCTATTAACTTTGAACATTCACATTAAAAAAAAAAAACTGGTTTTCATAATTCTGATTTTAGTTTAAAAAATTAAAAGCTATAAACCAAAAACAATAACGAATAGGCTGCGGAATCATTTTAAGAAGATAACTCATAGTTGTGATTATAGTTGGATAACCTATAATTAAGCTTATTATGAGAATGTCAGCTGTAGTTATTTATTATCCTGAAATTTTCTATTAAAGTTTTCTTTTTTATATTATTGTTTTAAACTATATTTCAGGGGTGGCAATTGGGAGTGGATGGCAAGCTGTTGTGGCATATGTGAATCTAGCTGCATATTACATAATTGGTCTCCCAATTGGTTGTGTATTAGGTTTTAAGACTAGCTTAGGAGCTGCAGTAAGTATTACTAATTTACTAATACAAAATTCTCTCTAATTTCTTATCTGACAGGATTTATACAATAAAACAATGTAAATTTCAGGGAATATGGTGGGGGATGATCGTTGGTGTACTATTGCAAACTGCAACATTGATAATTTTGACTGCTCGAACCAGCTGGAACACAGAGGTACAATTTATATGTGGAAACAAAATTCTATTTTTTTTTTCTTATGTTTGTAGTTTCTCCAATTCTCATTGATTACTTTGGTTTCTAAAAATCCTCCCTCTTTTATTTTTCACACATGTTAATGTAAAACTTTGGACACTAATATCTCTAATTATGTATTTGTAAAAATTATAAAAAGTAGATATTTATAAAATACATACTGAGACGAATCTAACAAGATTTCACACGACTATATTTTTTTCTTACGTATAACTCACAAACAACCGTCAAATCGAACTTGTGAATAGTGAACAATGTCCAAGAGGGAGGATCTTTATGAACCGGAGGTACAACACTTATATATTGAATTTTTCAAAGCACAATTTTTACTATTAATAATGTAATTCATTATACTTCCTCCGTTTCTTTTTTAATACAACAATTTGACTTTTTCACTATTCACACCTATCACTTTGACTAAGATTTGTGATTTGTACATAATGAAAAATATAGTCAAGTGAGATCTTGTTAGATTTGTCTCGTGACCTACTTTCATAATATGTAATTTTTATAACTTTTACCAATATGTAATTATAGATATTTATGGTCAAAGTAATGCCTCGTTGCGCGTGAAAGTCCAATTGTTGCATTTAAAAAGAAACGGAGGAAGTACTATATAAGTTAACTTTATAAAATGATGATATTTTTTATATAGACATTGAAATAATTCCAATATTTTAAACAATGATATTGATTAATATGCATTAATAAATTAAAAAAAAGTATGGTCAAAGTTAGTGTATAAGTGATGCAAAAGTCAAGGTATTGCATTAAAGAACTTTGGTAAAATTTTATTTCTATAAGGTGCATCTTGTGTACATCTCTCATTGAGATAATTTTTATTTTGCTATAAATGAGCGACTAAGCACAATAATGTAGAGGGGATTCGATCTCAGATCTTGGGTATCATTCTCCACAAGATTTTACCAACTAAACTAAGATTCCGTTCTTTTGGATTGAAACCGAACCGAACCGAACCGAACCGGGCAAAACCTGAGC
This sequence comes from Beta lomatogona, assembly GCA_947646795.1. Classification (NCBI taxonomy): domain Eukaryota; kingdom Viridiplantae; phylum Streptophyta; class Magnoliopsida; order Caryophyllales; family Amaranthaceae; genus Beta; species Beta lomatogona. The sequence continues at coordinate 465,854 of CANSNZ010000597.1, read as the reverse complement.
GTAGATGTAAGAATCGAAAATAAGTCCAAAAGAACAAGACGTAAATGACATTTACTCTCACTAACATAATGACATGTAGTCTTTATGTACGATTTTGATAGGTTGAGAAGGCGATTGAGCGTTTAAGGAAGTCAGCCAATGAAGAGACGACAATTCTGAGCTTGGCCAGCACTACATGAATGGCACAAAACTAAGCATGTAATGCAGCTAATTTTGCTGCCCACACATGCATTATCAAGTCATATTCAACTAGTAGCTTTATGAGGTGAAAGTGACTACTTATTTTCAGCAGAATATAACCATATAATCCAGATTCCAGACAATCACCATTGACCACTCATATGATCGATCCCAGATTAGTAATTGTTAATCTTCATCAATGATGATAATCTGATCCTACATCATTATTAACTTTATACTATTTTGTTCTCAATTAATTATGTGAAATGACTATTTGGGGTCGAGATTACAAATCTTTGACTGTGAATTCTTATTAATACAAGTATCACCTTATTATGGCTTAACAGTTAACAACTATCTCTTACCAAATTCATCTCAAGATAAAGGTTGCTACTTTTAATTTATATCTAAATAGTTAAGGGTACGGTGAAAGTTATTCGGATAAAAACCAAATCTAATCCAATCCAAACCAAATTAGTAATTCGGATTGGACTCAAACTATGTTCGGATTGAAAAAAAAAATTATTGGGAAAATTGGATTCTCGGATCAGCTCGGATGAGAGTGATTGGATCCAAACATCCAAAATAAATGAACTGTAAATAGGCCTTGAATTGAATAATTAGAATTGGGCTTAACATAATCTTTTTTTCAACCAACTGATCGGGCGGTCTTTCCCTTCTCCTAAAACTCTAACTAACTAACTTCTTAATCATTATCGAAAACATTATTTTTGATGCTCATGCCTATCGAAAACTTTATTTTGATGCTTGTGCCTAATTATGAGCTTGTATAAATTAGTTCTACTATCGAAAACTTGATTTTGATTGTCGTACCTAATTTATTTCATCGAAGAAATGGAGTTTTAAAAAATTGGATATTTCGGATCGGATCCAATTTATGGTATGTAAATTTGGATTGGATTGGTTTGGACTAAAACCCTAATTGGATTGGATTCCAATTGGAAAATTCAAATTGAAATTTTGTTCAGATCGGACTGGAGTAGGCCTAAATCCAAACCGTACACCGAACTTTCACCCTTACAAATAGTTGTTGGGCCTGGACGATGCCCGAAATATTTAACAAAACAAATGTATGTATCCGTGTATGAGGTTGACATTTGTCACAAGTGAAACTTATAACTTGGTGATTGAATACTAACTTGTAAAGTAAGGACAAGAGTTCGAGACCTCGATAACAATCCAACTTTCCATTATAGACTTCAAAAATAAGAAAAGGACAATATTTTAAGGACAAAGGGGGTAGATAATTGAAAATTATAGATTGGTGTTTTCAAGAAGACGGACGGCTATTAAGTCTAGAGATGTCATGTGAGATTATTGTGAGTTGTGACCATAGAATATGATGCACAAAAGGAACACATTTTCTGGTACAATATCAACATCAACTTGTTGCACCCTTTGATGATGTGCAATAAGTAAAAAGTGATAAGGACATATTACATACCGCCTTATGCCCTTATTGACCTAGAAACATCAAATTCATACAGTAACCATACAACTGTACAAGTAACAAGTACAACGTATACATACAGCATGAGGATCACTAATTTTTATTGAGTTTGCATACATAGGATTACAATAACTGATGTACTTCGCATTTATTTACTACCCAGATTAAAAAAGACCTTGAACAATCACAGATGAAGCTTTAAATTTATTCACTAGATACATGAAATGAGACCTAGAATATAGAAGTGCTTCCTTAATTTATTTAAGATAGAAATATTATCTGTCTCAGATAAAATGTACGCTCACTTAATTTACCATATAGGCTTGAGTCTCAGTCACTATTGAGTCCTGAATATGCAAGCCATCAAATTTTTCATCTTGGCTATAAAGGCAGAAAATGAACCATCAACACTCATATCTGTCTTTCTATCAAATGGAAATGGCTCCGATTTCGCCGTCGCATCCAGAAGAACATCAATGGGAATTTTCGGAAATGATGGCCCTAACGGTTCAATAGAGTTTCCATAGATTTCTGAGTTTGGACAATATTCCTGGAAACAAAAAAAAGGTGGAAAATCTATGTTAGAAAACTCTCTTGCCACACATTGACAATGTCACAATGTTCGACATACATAAAAGCAACATACTTCCTCCGTTTAGAAATAGTTGCACCATTTCTAACTTTGACGTATGTCGATGCATGAATTTAACCATTAATATCCTTAATTATCAATAAGTAAAAATTATAAAAAGTTTATTTTTAAAAAATATACATCGAGACGAATCTAACAAGATCCCACATAATTATATTTTTCCTAAAATATAAATCACCAGAGACAATCTAAGTGTAAGATGTGAATAGTGCACAAAATAGAAATGGTGCAACTATTTCTAAACGGATGAAGTATATACTAGAGCCCTGTTTAATTGCCTCATCTGACTTTACTGAAATGAAATTATCGTTAATGATGTTGAATGACTGAAGTGGAATTTTTGCTAATTAAGACTCACTTTTGCCATGTCTGTGTTTTCTTCAATGAATCTTAATTCATTTTCACTAATTAACCAATTCTTATCTATTAAAACTTATTTTTGTAATTGATATGACTTTGCTAATTAAAAATGACTTTCGATGATTAGAATTGTTTTTATCGAATATCATTTTTGCATAAGTGAACCCAATGTTAAACTATGCCTTGAATTAAATATATGGTGATAGGATTAACCAAGCACGGGGGTCTCATTATATGTTGTTTAATATATCGAGTCTCTTTTAGTTTCGAGTTTAGGCCCATCTGTTTAGGTTAATTAGTAGGGTATTATATTAATGTAAACCCTATTATCAACCTATGCCTCTGGATACTGTAATATATGTATTCTCTCCTTAACCTAATAAAATTTGTTCCTCCCCTGCTTGTGGACGTAGCTAACACATTGTTAGTGAACCACGTTAATTCCTTTTGTCAATTGTTCATTGATTTTTGCTTCGTTAAATGCATTTGTCACTTTGAGAATCATGTGGGAGCCCAATGGTTGGAGCTTCCACCTCCCAACCTCATGGTCGGGTGTTCGATTTTCATCAAGCCCCAATTTGGAGAGTTTGTGTAAATATTTGCTTGTAGGTATAAATCCCCACTTTCCAGTCTCTGGAAGTTTCCTTATGGGTTGGGATCCCCTTTCTTACCCCCCAGCTCATAAGGGCTGACCCTGCTTGGGCCATTTAATTACTAAATCAATAAAAAAAATGCATCTGTCACAACACCCAACCCATGTTTTTTTTTTTACATTTTTTATATTGGTAAGATGAATAACCTTTTGATTGCCCTTGCACAGAGAACCCCTAACCTTAAGGTCATGAGATGGAATTCTCATCAAGTGAGCCAAACCAATTATTTATTTATTTATTTATTTTTTGCATGTGTTGCAATAATATATTGTGTACAATATTAGATATGACCATTGGCCATTGCAAAAGTATATATATAGGTGTACTTACTTGGTTAGCATGCATTCTCTTGACAAATTTCTTGAATAGCTTGTAGTTATTGTTCTCAAGCAGATCGTCGGAGACACGAAGATAAGTAAAGCCAAACATCTTCAGAGCTGGTGCACCGTTTGGGTTCACGCCATTTGGGCGGGCGTTTAACAGGATTTGATTGTAAGCTGTACTATCATATCTTGGAAGTGCATTTTCACCTGCAACCTTGATGTTCTCTTTCCATGCATCACTTAACACCTGCAAATTAAATCAGTTTTAAAGGTTCAGTAATCATATTTGGACCAAGAGAATGAAATACTAGCTAGCTACTAGCTAGAGTCTTGTTTTGTTTTAATTTTTCTCATCTTAAGATGTTCATAGAGTCTTCTTTTAGCATCTGTTGTGAAATCCTTCTTTTGATTTCTAAATACAAGCGCATGCATGGTAAGATTACTATATATCTTTTGCTTCTATGCTGTTGTTTCCATGAGAGTTTTACCATGCCGGTCTTTGGTAAGGCCGCGTATAAACATGTCACGTTTCAACTATGTAACAAGTCGTCCTTCATATTATAAAAAAAAGTCACTTTAATAAGTTATTGTATCGAGGATATAATAGACCGACAAAGTGATCATCAACAATATACTTCAACCCTTTATTAATAGATGCAATATTTGACTTTTTTTCAGGTCAAATTAGAAATAGTAGACTTTGACAAAATCTTTTAACTAATGCATCGTTTTCATTAATCCAATATATTTTACAATTTTTATTTCCACTTGGTCAGATTCGTGTATAGAAGATTGTAAATAGTCAAATATTATATTGCATGTACGAAACAAACGGAAAAAGTATATAGCATGCAATTCACAGTTGATCTTAGTGGTGCGGCTAGCTAGTTTTATATGCTATATAAGATAGGTAAGTTAATTAAGTCTCTTGCAATTAGGGCGAATGTTGGATGTCCTTACAACTTACAGGGGGTGACACTCAATCTAGGACTTTTTGAATCGAAGACGATGCCAACACTACTAGATCATCACCTGTCTGCTCAGTTTTATATGCTATACATATAAGAACATGTAGCACTGATGATTGACTCACCTGTCGAACAAGTGCCTCTGGACCACTATAAGCTGCAGCAGACTGTTCAGTGTCCCTCATCTCAAGACATGTAAAATTTAAGATGGCATTGTGCCTGGAAAGCATTCTTGCAATTGGCCGATATCCATCTCTGACGTACAAGTTATAGTACCCCGCAGTTAGCTCAGCCGCGTGACAATGATAATTGAACCACCAATGAATTCCTGATACCTTCATGCCAATGAATTAATAATAACCTTATTACTACATCGAAACCAATAAATTAAACCATATATGCTTGTGAAAGAAAATAATGGTCAAAGTCTACGATAATATAACCTCAATTATCATATGATTTGTCTTATTTTACGTTTTAGACCAACCGTGTAATTTACTCTAAATTCTCGCTAATATATCAAAAAAAAAATTGGTATATTAGCGAAAATTTAGTAAAATGACTAGCCTGTCGTTGATCAATGAAAATCAAAAAGTTAAGGTGTTGGTAATATATTTTCGTAATTTTTATATTTTTTCCCAACTGATTCCTAATACTAACAAAACAAGATGGAAATATATTCACGAAAAAGAAAAACAAGGTAATAATATATTTCTGAAATTTCCATCACCAATTCTCATCCTTCTCTCGAATTCCTAAATTCGCATTCCGCAAACCAAACGCTTACTTGATGTAAGTTTAGACATGAAGAGACGGATGGAAAAAAAATAACAATATTTTAATTAGCTAGTGACCAAAGAGTTTTGACAACCAATGAGTGTGCTTTCGGCCTAAGGTATGATCATAATGTGATGGATTATTTGACATGAACAAAGTGTTAGAGATAACATAGTATCTTTAGGATATTGTTTGATTTCTCATAGTATATATTATCAAGATTGTAATCATATCATAATCCTTAATTATCTTTGATGTATATCTCTATTATTCTTATACTTCATCTGTTCCAAAATAAGTGAAACACTTGTCTCAAAAGCTCTCACATAAATAAGAGAAGTGTTAAGTATATCTTTTAGATATCATAGTTGTACTATAAGTAGATAGTAAACTCTTTCAATACATTTAAGCTTTCTCACAAACTCTCAAAGTATATACATATGAATGTTTAATAAACCATATATATATGACGACCGTATGTTAATTAGATTTAAAATCGTACTTGTAACGTAATATGCACTCACCTTAATTGCTAACTTGAGGGTGCAACCACGGAAAGCCTTGTTAGCTTCTTCCAAGATCTGATCGCCGTGGAGTATCAACTTGGTGGAGTACCAAGTCAAGAAGAAGATTCCTTTTTCAGTTTTGTAAGTTCCATTTCTTTTAAAAAATCCTGTTTCTTCTGGGGTGTCATTGTATTTACCAGCATCAGTAGGTAACTCCCATTCAGGATGCCCTGCTTCTTTTGCTGCCTTCTTAAAATCTTCTGCCATATATTTGTCATAGCACTGTGAAATAACCAAAACAAAAACAATCATATAAAATCCGAGACCAACCGTGTCTAACAATAGAGGTAGTACCATCGTCGTTCCTCATCTACTAGTATTGATTTATTTTCAATAATGTTATCTCATACTTTATATACTGACACCACATAAAAAGTTGCGATCATATTGTGGTACTTTCTCTGCTCTTTTTCCGATGTGGGGGTTTAACACTTCCCATCACATTTGAGTGCCCAACCTGACCTCTGATACCATTCGAATAAGGAGGATGAGAGTCTGGTCCACATAGATACAAGTCCAAAGGAGGTTCTAACTAAAACCAATTGACAATAATATGAGTAATTCTTTTAGCTTATTATGATGTAGTACTTCCTAATTTCTATCCTCTTTCTCCAATGTGGAACAACTCACATATTATGCACAACAAACAAAGGATTTAACAAATCGATTGTTTAATATATTTTGGAAGGACAAGAGAAAGTATATATTACCTGAAATTCTCCGATACCCGGAAAAACCCATCCTTGATTTTGTGGATAAGAAGGGTATCGTAGTTCCCCTGCTGGACCTGTGCCTACTTCAATGTCCACTATGGTTCCCGCTTCTAGGAAATCGGACATATTCTCTCTAAAACTCTTCATGAAATCACTGTAGATCTGTACATACAGTACCATGTAATTGCACATTGCTCATGTGATAACACAGGAACTGAAATTAAGGTAAGTTTATCATCCCTAGGATTTTTTCTCATACTTCAAACTTTAACTTGTCACGTTAGTTGTCTACAAATTTTACATATTAATTGTTCAATCATTAGTCTTCAAGAGGCCTTTCACAAAGTCTTAGAGTAAGACTTTGCTAAAGAACCAAGCAAAAGGTAGCGATAAATTAAACTGAATCTTGAGTTAATTCCAAGAACTAGGGAAAATAACTTTCTATATTAAGGGTCCGTTTGGTTTGATGGAAAATATTTTTATTAAGCCCTTTTACCTGAATAGGTGTTCGGCCATCGAAAAGAGGTTTGTCATCGACACCAAGGGAGAGATACTCGGCGTTCCTAGTACCAGCCAGATTGGTATAAAAAATATCGGGGTTGGATTTACCAACGTCAAGAACCCACTGAGGGAGTGGGATGTTGACAATATCCCCTACATTGCCTCCACATTGGTGGAATGACATAATGGCTTGGATTTTCAGGCCATATTGTTGTACGATTTGGAACAAACGTCGATATGCCTTCCAATCATATTGCTTTGGACCTTTGGCTTCTATGGTTGCCCACCATACATCTACCATTACACCATCCACACCGGCTTTTTTGAGTTTTTCTAGTTGCATTTTGGTGCCTTCCTCATCTTTGAATGAATTTTTAGGAGAAACCACTCCCAACTGCATACATAACAAAAAGTATATGAAGAATAATAAATGGAATTGTAAGAGAATTATATGAGAAAATTTGCACTTATACTGTTCTACAAAAAAATTAAATAAATTAAAGATAGCAGTCTTTTCTAGTCCAAGCAAAGAGTTCGCATTGTAATCTTTGATTTTTTGACCTTATTGAGTGTACTCCGACCCCTACGTTCCTTATTGATGTTCCTACTTGGAATCCTGACACTATTGAAAATTATATGGAATCTTCTAAATTTTTCCTAATATGTATGGAAAAAAATATAGTCACATGGATCTTATTTGATTCGTCTCAATAAGTATCAATTTTTATAATTTTATTACTAATAATATGCAAGTACATATATTAATAGTTAAAGATGTGTATTAGAAAATATGCAAGTCAAACTTGCAATATCAATAAGGAACGGAGGAAATATAAAAATTTAGTTACTAAGAGTTAAAATTGCAGTTTTAAGCGTAATTGTAGTTTTTCTTATTATATACTTTCTACCATGCCTTATTTTCGAAACCATGGTATAAAACAATCACAGTTGCACCATACTTTTGTAGTGCACTATATTATTGCTATATACTAGCTCCCTTTCTTTATTACTAGCAATATTAGCTTTTGAGGGGGAAAATTCACAAAATTTGACTAATAGTTATTTAAATATATAAATATTAAAAGAAATTGCTAGATTTGTCTCAATATATATTTACAGAACATCAACTTTTTGTATTATACCTTTAAATTAATAGTCACATTTATGTGTTTGAGGTTGTTATAAAACAAATGTTGCGACTAATAAAAACCAATGAATTATATTTTAGTAAAGCACATATATGTATGCTTATGATTAAGAAGAGTATAGATGGTAGGACTTACTGGCAGCATTACATAGACAGGAACATAGTTTAAGAGCATCTTGTTGTAACCCTCCATCTGCATGGTAGAATATAATGACCACAAAATAATTGAGAAAAAGAATTAAGTTGATAGATACGTACGTTATGAAGTACAGAAAGATGCAAATGTTTTTTTTTTGACAACGGGGAAAATGTGCATTAATTAAAAGCAGAAGTACATCGTAACACTAATACAACCAAACAAGCGAAAAGAAACTAAGTTGAGCGATACTCGCTCTTACATAACAATTACCTAAACATAAAAAACTTAAACTAGGATAAAACTGCTCGATCCAGAGGCCGGAAATGATAGCGAACTGTAGTGAAGTTCTTTTGCTGGTGGGTGACGATCGCCAGATCCCCGACGAACTGAATGGGAGGAGAGTGCTGATTTCACACGCGAGGCACCAAAGTAACAGCGAGAGTAGGAACTCGCAACAGGACCAATCCCCGTGACCTTTTGTCACATGGGATTCTACGATTGGGGGTCTTGTAAGAGTCACATTCCTTTGTGACTCAATACCCTTTGGGCAGGGTATTTCAGGCTTCTCTTTTGATGAGAAGCTCCATTGAGATGACGTACTTATAAACCCAATTAACAAATTGGGGAGCCGCCTTCGGATATCGTTTTTGTCAAGGTAATGATTGAGAAAATCATTACCAAGCGAGATTGAAATCTAACCATGGTTAGATCTCGAAGAACCATCCGATTTCCAAAATCGGATAAAACAAACCCCATCAATGAAATCACTTGCCACGCAAACCCTAACCAACCACATAAACCAGATCCAACATTTGGAATACAAAAACTACTTCCAATGATGAACAAAATGATCAAGCAGGTTAAGCTAAAAACCGACAAAACCATACTAACACAGCTGAAACTAAACAACGAGAGGCAAATAACTAAAAACTAAAAATGGGGAAAAGAAGGACGCACCGCCGGAGAACGCGAGGGGACGGAAAACTAGAGGACGCCCTACAACCTTGAATGACACAACACTAAAAAGGGGGGAAAGGGGAAGGGGATGCCCTACAAATATGACCGACACACTACTAAAAAGGGGGGGAGGGGGGGGGGAAGGGATGCCTTTCAACTATGACGGACGAAAATAGGGGGTGGGGGATAGGGAAGCCCAAACTAACAACCAGGGGAAGGGGGGGGGGAAGCCCAACAGAGACCACGGGGAGGGGAAGGGGGAGGGGACGCCCAAACCTAACTAACTGACTACAAAACAGGGGAGGGGGAAGGGGAGGCCTAAGCACACAACCAGGCGACTAACTCGCCGATGACTGCAAATCTAAGGGAACACCGACGAAAACACTAGGAGCGGTGGTGCGACACGACTAGAGGTGGGGGATGGGAAAATAAAACCTAAAACCGACGAGGGAAGGGGGAGAAGAAGACTCGACCAAGTAAGAACATACCTAAGATTCAAACGAAAGAGTGGTCGGCGAAGCGAAGGAACACGACCCGACCGGAGACTAGTGAAACTAGGGAAAATTTTAAAAATAACCTGCGAAAAACGAAATAAAAGCTACGAAAATCAAGAGGAACTCGCCGGAGATCCCGCCGGAAACCTCGCGGCACGGAACTCCCGGCGAGTTCCTAGGGTTAGGGGTTTTTGGGAGTTGGTTTTGGAGGAAAGATGCAAATGTTAAAGCTATTAACATGCGCGGAAATCTATTAAACAAATTTCCAAGACTAAACTAAAACTGAACTACTAATTATAGGATTTTATGTGATGCATGGTATTAAGTATTAACCCAAGAGTTTGAGGCAATAGTAAAAAAATTTAGTTACAATTTTTTTCCTTGGCACTAGATAATCTGTAGAGATATTGCTTATAAAAAGTTCATTGTCAAAATATATGCATGTATATGTCCCAAACTCTCGATCCACCTATATTAAAGTTTAAAAAAAGAAGAGTCCAAATATGTCATGAAGCATCATCTCGTCGGAATTGTCCAATACATATTACGAGGCGAGCCCTTTATTTTCATATGATAAGGAGAAGGATTTAATGAATCAGAACTTCTCATGTATTGTAGTTGGTCGGAATGGAACCACCGTGACTTCGAAGGTCACAAGGTTGAACACATACCAACTACACCAAGTACTACTTGGTAATTTATTATACAACATGGACACTTCAGAATATAAGTGATTTGTTATCGAGTATTACATTGCACATATATATATATATATATATATATATATATATATATATATATATATATATATATATATATATATATATATATATATATATATATATATATATATATATATATATATATATAACTGACGGTGTTAGTTTCTTCTGTTATTAATTATTGTTAACATTTTAATTGTGTTATTATAGAATAAGAAATTAAAGTTAATTAAGTGGATAGATAATATATTTGAAAGGTAAGAAATGCGTAGCATTACCTGATATTCAGAGTTTGGCATATCAACTAATGCAATTCTTGCTTGAATACTCGTCTTACTTGGTGTTTTAGTTTGGACAAAGTTATCTTTGTACTCACTTCCAAGCTTTGAGTATAAGATAGAGCACAATGATAGCTTGGAAGGCTGTGAAGACTTCTTCAACATGATTTCCTTATTTATACTATTACTCTTGGAGCAAACAAGAGATAGGGCTTGAATTTCAGCACGTGCATAATATTTCATTTGGTAAAAAGGATATACCTTTAATTTAGTTTTATAAAAATCTTTTTTGTTAGGTGGTATGGACGAATGAGCTACACAAAGTGTGGGCTCATTTTAGTACAGCTTGCCATAGCCTAAAGGATTACATATTAATGGAGGCATTGAATATATTTGTCCAAAATGCCACCCTAATTATGTAACGTTGATAACTTGATAAGGTATGAGTGGTGGAATTGCTGCTTCCTGTTTGCATTTCTATTCATAAACTTTTTTCCCTTTTTCTTTTCTCTTTTTTTATGTGGATTAGTGAAAATAACATTTTCTCCATGTTTTTAAATTGTTCCATTTTGTTTTCTTCTGGTTAAAGATATTACTCGTAAAAATTATTCTATTTTTTTAAGGGTAATATAAGTTATTTATTGGCAAAAGTGTGTGGAAATCAATAGCTCACAATTATATAAGGAGTACCTTTTTTGGCTCATTTTATATTCTTGTTGCTAAAGTTAAGCACTTTTTGCTCATTTTAAGAAGTTTTTGCTCATCTTAAAAGGGCTCTCACGGTTAGGGCTGCACACAAACCGGTCCGGACCGGAATTTGGACCGGACCGGACCGTAATTTGGACCGGACCGGACCGGTCCGGTCCTCGGTCCAAGGGAAAGGTGGATTCCGGGTAACCGGTCCGGTCCGGGTAAAAACCGGTGGAAACCGGTCCGGACCGGTTGACCCGGTTTTTTTAAAAAAAAAAAAATTTCGCATTTTATAAAGTCTAAAGATCAGTTAGTCTCTTGGTTATTCCCTAAAACTAAACCCTAGCATAGTCCAGCCGCACAAGCATGAAGCACCTGCACAACATTCTCTCTCATGGTGGCTCGTGGCTGGTTCGAATTAGGCAGTTGTAATTCGTGGCTCGTGGCTCGTGGTGGCTCGTGGCTTGTTCGAATTAGGCGATTGTGGCTCGTGGCTCATGGTGACCGGTTCGAATGGTGGCTCGTGGTTGGTTCGTTTGTTTGTGGGTTGTGGCCGAGTTCGTTTAGTGGTGGGTCGTGGTGTGGTGGGTCGTGGTGTGGTGGGTAGATTGAGTGGGTCGTGGTGTATGGTGGTGGTGTAGGTGGGTGTGCGCGGTGGTGTTGGTGTCTTTGCGGTGGTGTGGGTGTCTTTGCGGTGGTGTTGGTGTCTTTGCGGTGGTGTGGGTGTCTGCGATGGTCTTGGTGTCTTGTCGTTGGAGGTGGGTGTGCGCGGTGGTGTTGGTGTCTTTGCGGTGGAGGTGGGTGTGCGCGGTGGTATTGGTGTCTTTGCGGCTGCGGTGGAGGTGGGTGTGCGCAGTGGTGATGGTGTGTTTGCGGTGGAAGTGGCGTGCGGCGTGCAGTGTGCAGTGGTGGTGTTGTTTGTTTTTTTTTTTTAATTAAAAAAATTATAATTGCAATTATGTAATAATTAACCGTTAATTAACATATTTTAGTTAGATTAAGTTATCTTTGGGAATTTAAGAGTTATGTATGGTTATTTCTGGGATTTGTAAAATCATTGGGAATTTCCCCACTTTTTTTTTTTTTTTTTTTTAGAATTAGGGAAAAAAACCTAAAACCAAAACAGGTCCAACCGGTCCAGGCACTGACCGGGCCGAAAAACAGTCCGGTCCGGTCTGGACCGGAATCTTAATCGGTCCGGTCCAGGTCCGCACAAATGGACTTAACCGGTCCACCGGTCCAGCCGGATCCGGTCCGGTCCGGTTCTGGACCGGTGTGCAGCCCTACTCACGGTAAGGGGGTTCTCACCATAAAAGGGCTCGTTCTAATGGAAATCTCACCCTATATATAAGAGATGGAGAAAAGTGACACAATCCGCCAACTTGACTCGAACCCGATACGGAATTAGTCGGCTTAGATTAAGGTTTTCAATCCGTTGAAGTAAGTGAGTTGAAAACACCATCCGCTAATAAACGGGGTCGGTTAGTGTGTTGAACTTTCACCGAACCCAACATGATAACTCATTCAATTCTTGTGCTACTAACAATATTGTTAATTTGGTTGTTTTAAGTTTGAATATTTTTCTTAACTATGTACTCTCCCCATTCCATATTAATCGTAACACTTTCCATATTTGGTTGTCCTTTATTAATTACAAAACTTCCATTTTTGGGCATGGGCCCATTTTTCATTTACTATTTCACACTCTACAACCATATCCCACATCTTTTATTGAAAAAGAAAAAATGGTAGATAAAAGTCAGTTGTGCCTATAATATCAACCTGGTGAACACAATTTTTTTCTTTTTTTTTTTAAATAAAACTCTTTTCCAACAATGGTCAAAGATTATGTTCATCCAAAAATTATGTTTGTACATTCAAAAAGTATCTTAGTACATGTAAACATTATGTTTCCGTATCCAAAATTTACTTTGTGTCTTGCACATTTATAATCTATTTTGTATTTTGCACATTCTTAATTTTTTGTACATCCAAAAAGTAAGAATGTACATGCGAAGAACTATGTTTGCACATCTATAATCTACTTTATAATTTGGATGTGCAAACATCTGATGTACTAAATTCAAAATAGATTATAGATGTGCAAACATAGTTTTTGGATGCATAACTTACTACTTGGATCTATAAAAGAAGATATGGATGTGCAAATACAATCTAGATTTTTGATGTACATAACAAAAAATAAATTTTGGATATTGCAAATATAGTTTTTCTATTTATAAAAATACTTTTTGGATGTGCAAACATAGCTTATATATGTATAAAAGATGTTTTGGATATAAAAAAAATATTTTTTTGATCATGTACACATTCTTTGACCCAAAAACAAAACCACAAAAAAGAGAAAATTTATGTTTACTCGCGAATGATTCGCCAAATAACAAACTTATGGAAAAAGATAAACAATAAATTATAGAAAGCTGATATTTTAAAAGAATATATCGATCCTTTTTTAGTACTATCAATATCGATCCTTTAATTATGTTTCATTATAAATTATAGAAAGCTGATATTTTAAAAGATATATTGAAACGAATTTAACAAGATCCCACAAAACAATATTTCTTCTTATATGTTAATGGGAATATGATGTCAATATTTTGCTCGACCATCTAGACATGATTCCCAAAAAGAAAGTAGTATTATTTTTCACCAATTGTATTATTTACTACTCCTATATTTACAGCTTTGGTTTGTTGTTAACATAACTTTTGTTTCGCCATGCCATTTTCTAATATTATTGGCTTGCTCTCAGCTTGAATAGGCAGAAATCATAAAAAAGGACAAATAAGTGATAACACCTTATCTTTCCTATTGTGTCCTTTAGAGCACTCGCATAAAAATGACAAATAGATGATAAAACCTTATCTTTCCTAATTAGTTTTTAGATCTAGGCTATCCCCAGGGGTGTTAATGAGCCTAGCTGGCTCGCAAAATATTCGAGCTCGGCTCGAAATTTTTTAGAGCCGAGCATAGCAAAGTTCAATTAGAAAAGTTCGTGAGCAGGCTCGAAATATGTTTTAACAATATTATTTTCCATATTATAGAAATTAAATGAAAAGTTATATTTAAATTTTGCACAATAATTGTGAAAAAACTCAAATTAAGTAGTCTAAACCTATTTATAGAATATATGTAATATATTTTTTTAACTCAAGCTCAGTGTTAAGGTAAATTGTACTAGAAAATTTAAGCTCGAAAAAGCTCGATACTCAGCTCGAGTTCGAGTAAAATTGTAACGAGCCGAGCCGAGCCGAGCCGAGCCGAGCAACCCTAGACTCAGTCTCGGTTTGACTCGTTAACACCCCTAGGCCGCTATCCCTGTTAATTATATTTTTCGTTTATTAATATTTTGCTTGAAAATGATAATACTAAATAGGAAAATTTGCCAAAAAAAACCTTTTAGAAGCTCAATATTGCGAGAAAAAACCTTTTAAAGCATTCTTTGCGAAAAAAACTATAAAGTTAATTTTTCTTGCAAGATGAAACCTATTCTCATTTTCCGGTGTGGTTTTTGAGACGCATAGGGGTGGTGCTGCAGTTAATGAAAATAGGGGGTTAAAGAAATATAGAAGGTTCAACGTCGGAATTGAGCAAAAACACACTGGAAAAAGGGAATAGGTTTCTTCTTGCAAGAAAAATTAAGTTTGTGGTTTCTTTTTGCAAAGAATGCTTTATAAGGTTTTTTTTTCGCAAAATTGAACCTTTAAAAAGTTCTTTTTGACAAATTTTCCTACTAAATATCACTTGGTCTAGTGGTTAAAACTTTAGTATATAAAGTTGAAGTCATTGGATCAAATCTTATACAAGGCATTTTCTAATTTTTTTTATTATTATTGTATGTGGATTACATGTAGTATAACATTCTAAGAGATAGCGCCACGTGGCACCAATCTTGTAATACCCCGAACCTTAATCTCGTTTTATTAATTACTAATTATGTTTATTAGCTAAGATTATTTTCCAAAATAAATATATTTATTTGTTAATTTTATGAAGTTATTGTTATTGTATATCTTGGGTTTATCTATTTAAACTTAATAAAGCGGTATTTGGCCAAAATGAGAAACAAAATTGGTGTATTGTTCTAGCACCTTTGCCGGTTTATTTTGGGTGAAATAAGAACCCTAAATCCCCTTTCACTACAAGAAAACACGATATTAACGACTGCTTAAAGTCGTCGTTGAAATAGGAAAAACTGTCGCTGTAAAATCAACGACGGCCAACGGTCGTTAAACAACAGTCGTTGTATCGATGGTCGCTGATATTGAAATCAACGACCGTCTGGCCTTCGGTGAAAATATCAACGGCGGTTTCCGGAAAATCAGCGACCGTCCCCTGAACCGACGTTGACTATATGTCAACGACTGCTGTAAACAGACGTCGAATCAACGACGGTTCATAACGGTCGTTGCTTCACCGACTGTTCAGAACCGTCGTTGTTTCACCTTCTGTTTATAACAGTCGTAATTTTAACGACGGTAAGGAAGCCGTCACTATTATTCTCTAGCAGTCGTTGATATTCAAGTCCATGGCAGCATACATTACCTTACAGCGACTGCCTAGCCGTTGTTGATTCAATGTTAACCCGTCGTTATTTTTAAAATAACGTTATTTTAAATTTTATTTTTAGAAATTATAATTAAACCTGTACCTGCACAGCTGCACCAAAATATACTACACTAAAGCTGTTTCTCCATCGCATTCAATTTTTTCAATTACAAAAATATGCAATTTTGATATATATTACAATTTGCGTAGATACTTATATAATTACATGAAATAGATTAAAATTATGTACACAAAATAGATCCCGGTGTCGGAAAATAAAGTAGAAGTCGGTATCTACAAAAATATATATCGACAAATCTAGAAACTAATAAGCTAGATGCCGATAAATATAGACACTAAATGTCTATATATAGTTAGACAAACTACCAAGATTAAATATATGTACGCAAAATAGATCCCGGCGTCGGGAAATAAAGTAGAAGTCGGGTTCCAAAAAAAATAACCCGACACATCTAGAAACAAAACGAGATGCCGATAAATATTGACACTAAATGCATATAGTTAGACTAACTATATAGAAACTATAAGTTAGTTACCTAGTTGCCAAAACCAAAAAAACTACACTGTCAAGGGTGTCTCTATAGCACTATCGCCACCACCAAACCCTGGGTCATCTTCTGGTCTGTGTTGTGGAGGGGGGCCTGGGTTGCAACCTGAGAACATGTGGCCGAAACTAGACATGTTCCTCATCATTTCCTCTACGAGGGCCCGACTTAACTCTTCCACCCGTGCTGCGACCCTTGCCTCCACCTCTTCCATCCGTGCAGCGACCTTTGCCTCCACCTGCGCCTCAAGCTGAGAAAAAATGAACGGCTCATATGGTTGTGAAGAGCTGTCATCTCCTCGCCCTGATGAAGAGTTGTAGTACAAATGATCTCCCTGACCCAACCTCAGCACTTTTCCTCTGTTCCTCCCACCAACTGTCTCCCAATACAATAGATCAGGGTTCGGCTGTGACCCCTGAGTGGTACAATGATCCAGCTTCTTATTGTATGTCTCATGCATTTGGTTAAATGTACTCATATTCAAGTAATATAAAGTGGCAAAAAATGGCGTATATTTAGTTCTAACATGGCTATATTTTGTATTTCAATGAAAACTACTAATAAATACATGAAACTAACTATATATATATGATGTTTGAGGTGTTTATAACTTAAACTAACTTCAAACTACTCATATTCATTCATTTTCAAGTAAAATGACCTAAAATGGCCTAAAAAGGGCTATATTTGGTTCTAACTTGCCTATATTGTGTATTTTCAATCAAAACTACTTATAAATACATTAAACTAACTATATATATGATGTTTGAGGTGTTTATAACTTAAACAAACTTCAAACTACAAATATTCATTCTTTTTCAAGTAAAATGGCCTCAAAAGGGCTATATTTGGTTCTAACTTGCCTATATTGTGTATTTTCAATCAAAACAACTTATAAATACATTACAGTAACTATATATATGATGTTTGAGGTGTTTATAACTTAAAATTAACTTCAAACTACTCATATTTATTCATTTTCAAGTAAAATGGCCTAATATGGACTCAAAAGGCCTATATTTGGTTATAACTTGCCTATATTGTGTATTTTCAATCAAAACTACTTATAAATACATTAAAATAACTATATATATGATGTTTGAGGTGTTTATAACTTAAACTAACTTCAAACTACTCATATTCATTCATTTTCAAGTAAAATGGCCTAAAATGGCCTCAAAAGGCCTAGTTTAATGTTCTAACTTGCCTATATTATGTATTTTCAATCAAAACTACTTATAAATACATTATACTAACTATATATATACCATGTTTGAGGTGTTTATAACTTAAACTAACTTCAAACTACTCATATTCATTCTTTTTCAAGTAAAATGGCCTAAAATGGCCTCAAAAGGGCTATATTTGGTTCTAACTTGCCTATATTGTGTATTTTCAATCAAAACAACTTATAAATACATTAAAGTGACTATATATATGATGTTTAAGGTGTTTATAACTTAAACTAACTTCAAACTACTCATATTCATTCATTTTCAAGTAAAATGGCCTCAAAAAGCCTATATATGGTTCTAACTTGCCTATATTGTATATTTTCAATCAAAAGTACTTATAAATACATTAAACTAACTATATATATGATGTTTGAGGTGTTTATAACTTAAACTAACTTCAAACTACTCATATTCATTCATTTTCAAGTGAAATGGTCTAAAATGCCCTATATTTGCCTATATATGGTTCTAACTTGCCTATATTGCGTATTTTCAACCAAAACTACTTATAAATACATTAAACTAACTATATATATGTTTTTTTAAGGTGTTTACAACTTAAACTAACTTCAAACTACTCATATTCAATCATTTTCAAGTAAAATGGCCTCAAAAGGGCTATATTTGGTTCTAACTTGCCTATATTGGGTATTTTCAATCAAAACTACTTATAAATACATTAAACTAACTATATATATGATGTTTGAGGTGTTTATAACTTAAACTAACTTCAAACTACTCATATTCATTCTTTTTCAATTAAAATGGTCTAAAATGGCCTCAAAAGGGCTATATTTGGTTCTAACTTGTCTATATTGTGTATTTTCAATCAAAACAGCTTATAAATACATTAAAGTAACTATATATATGATGTTTAAGGTGTTTATAACTTAAAATAACTTCAAACTACTCATATTCATTCATTTTCAAGTAAAATGGCCTCAAAAGGGCTATATTTGTAACTAACTTGCATATGTTGTGTATTTTCAATCAATAATACTTATAAATACATTAAAATAACTATATATATATATATGATGTTTGAGGTGTTTATAACTTAAACTATCTTCAAACTACTCATATTCATTCATTTTCAAGTAAAATGGCCTCAAAAGGCCTATATATGGTTCTAACTTGCCTTTATTTTGTATTTTCAATCAAAACAACTTATGATACATTAAAGTAACTATATATATGATGTTTGAGGTGTTTATAACTTAAACTAACTTCAAACTACTCATATTCATT
This sequence comes from Beta lomatogona, assembly GCA_947646795.1. Lineage (NCBI taxonomy): Eukaryota > Viridiplantae > Streptophyta > Magnoliopsida > Caryophyllales > Amaranthaceae > Beta > Beta lomatogona. The sequence continues at coordinate 446,642 of CANSNZ010000597.1, read as the reverse complement.
CATTTTCAAGTAAAATGGCCTAAATATATGTTTAAGGTATATTTTTAATCAAAATTACTTATAAATATATGTTTATGTTGAACCCTAGTTTTGATGTTGACAAAGGAACAAAGATGCAAACTAAGTATTAGACTAACAAGTTGTTTAATAAGTGAGTGAATTTCAAGGTATCAATGAAAGGAACAAAGAGAATACTAAGTCAAGGAAGAAATCAAGTTTGGATTTTAAAGACTAAGTAAGGATGTTTCAAGATTTGGTACTGGAGCAACATTGGAGCAAGAAGACTAAAGCGAGGCTTTTTGTTTCTAGTTTCATTGTAAAGGAACGAGTAAGAATAGTAAGGAACTATGGCAATTTAGATTGAGAATGAGCGTTTGTTCCTTTGTAAGGAACAGACGAACTGGCGCTGAACTAATAAGTTGAAGGAACTAACTATTAAAAGGAACTAGACTTAGGATGAAGCATTACAACGGTTCATTTATGTCAGTTGAGTAAATTATGCCTAGATTCTAGGTAACCGTTTTTATTTAAGGAAAAATCTGATTTTAAGGAAAAGATTTTATTTTTCTAAAGATAATAAAAATTCTTTTTCGGTTTTTATGGAAATATTTTAAAGATAATATTTTTGGTAAAAGGATTTTATTTTGGTATTAATAATTAAAATGTTTTTAATTAAATCAGATTGTCGAATTAATGCTTAAAGTGGTTGCTAAAATTAAGGAGCAGTATCTTAATTCTATCCCACGTTTAATAGTGATCATGGAGATCATGGGATTATTGAGGAACGTGTTCCTCCGGGTAAGGAACATCATGGGATAATGGTTCTACCACTAATACATGTTTTAATCCCATATTCTAAGTTATTACCACTATAAATACTAATGTCTAATTAAGTTCCAATTTGTGTCTGACCAAGTGATTTAGTGAGTTTAACTAAGTAAAGTGTCAGTGCCTTCATTCCCTCATAAAAGCCATTTGGTTTTTGGGGGTAAGAGGACTTTGAAAAAAGTTCTGTAAGAGAGAAGCTTTGAGTAAAGTGAGTTAAAGTGAGAAAACTTCAAGTGAAGTTGTGAGGAACAACTGTTAAGGGAACAATTGTTCAGGAACTTGAGTTTAGCAACTCAAGGTGTGACCCGTGAGTAGAATTAGGTTGTAACAAAGTTGTTTGGCCTAATTAGTGAAAGAGTTGAGTTTAAAATCCCTAGTGGTCGAGGTTGTTTCTTCTTGTTGGGCCCAAGAAGTTTTTCCTCGTAAAAATCTCTTGTGTTCCTTTAGCTTGTTTCTTTGTTCAAGTTCAAAATTCCGCAAAAAGTTACGTTTACTTCTACACATACAATTCACCCCCCTCTTGTATTGTTCCTAGTGAAATAACAATTGGTATCAGAGCCTGAACTCACAAAAGATAGGAAACCTTATTGAGAAAAAGATCCAAGGAACAATGAATACCACTGAGAAACTTGATAAATGTTACTCTACGCAAAGGCCTCCCATGTTCAATGGGAAGTTCTATTCCTACTGGAAGAACATAATGGAGATATTCATCAAGGCTGAAAACTACCAGGTATGGAGAGTCATTGAAGTTGGTGATTTCGAGGTCACAACTACTAATGACAAAAATGAGGTAATTCTAAAACCCTTCTCTGAATATGACAAAGCTGATTTTAAAAAAATCGAAGTAAATGCAATGGCTGTTAAATTGTTGCATTGTTGACTTGGACCCCATGAACACAATAGGATCATGGGATGCAAATCCGCAAAGCAAATATGTGATTTACTAGAAGTAACTCATGAAGGAACTAATGAAGTCAAAAGATCTAAAATTGATTTACTAATGATCAATATGAACTGTTCTCCATGAAGACTAAGGAAAGCATACAAGAGATGTTTACTCGTTTTACTAACATAATTAATGAGTTAGCTTCTCTTGGTAAGTTTATTTCATCAGAGAAACAGGTTCGAAAAGTTCTTAGGAGTCTTCCAAAGGATAGATGGATGGCTAAGGTCACTACTTTACAAGAAATAAAATACTTCACTAAGTTCAACTTGGAACAGCTGGCTGGATCACTTATGACTCATGAGCTTCACCTTGATACTGAATATCGTGAAAGCTCTAAGTCAAAATCCATTTCCCTCAAAGCAGATGATGAAGATGAAGTTTTTTAAAAAGTTTTCTAACAAAGCTGCTTGTCATAAATGTGGTAGTACATATCACTTCATCAAGGAATTTCCACTTTGGGAAAATGATAAAACCAAAGGAAGGAACAAGGAACGCTTCGCTGAAAGGAACAAGGAAACTAAAGCACCTTTGTCTAAGGCGAACGTTCGAAAAGCAATGATAGCTGCTTGGGGAGATTCAGAGACAGAAGAGGAAGAAGAACAACAAACTGAAGAAACTGCAAATCTTTGCCTCGTGGCAAACACGGACGAAAAAGAAGATGAAGAAAATGTTGAAGTAAGCCAACATGGACTTGAATCAGACTTAGATGGCAAAACTAGGCCTGAAATTTATGATCTTCTTTATGATGCAATTCTTGAATGTAGAGATGAACGTGAAAAACGTGAACAAACTAAACAAGCTCTTAAAGTTTGTAAAGAACATATAGAATGGCTTAAGAAAATGAGATCGGATGTTGAAACTAGGTTCTTTGATTTGTTTGATAAAAATTTAAAAATCAAGGAATCATATGAGAGTGTGAAGAATGAAAATTATCTAATTAATTTAGAAATTTCACACTTAAAGGAATTTGTCCCTGTTCTAAGTTCCTTTGATATTAGATCAACCCCTTTGAAAGGTTCACGATCCGAGATCGAAAATTTGAATAAAGAGAAAAATGTTTTAAAGGAACAGATCTGTAATCTCAAGAAGGAACTGGTTGTTGCAAGGAATAGAGGCAAAACGATGGTTGTTCCTAAATGGATTGAGAGACCACAGACTAAAAGAAAAGAAGGTCTTGGTTTTGAAAACTACAAGAAAAGGAACAAGAACAAGAAATATGTTGACCTACCCAGTGATAAAATTTGCATGTACTGTGGTAAGATAGGTCATTACATAAATCAATGTCAACTAAGAACTGGAATGATTGGCAAAAATGTGACGATGAGTAATATGAAATGGCTTGTCAAATCAAATCCTAGTCAAGAACAGGAACCCACGAAACAAGGGGTTCCTACAACTAACAACTAGTTGATTTTTGCAGGTTGGAGTAAGGGGGAACAACACTTGGTATCTTGATAGTGGTTGTTCTAAGCATATGACAAGACAAATCTAAGTTTCTCTCACTATCAACCTATGAAGGTGGAAATGTGACTTTTGGAGACAATAAGAAAGGTAACATAGTTGCCATGGGTAAAGTTGATAAGTCACCATCACATTCCATTGATAAGGTATTTTTAGTTGAAGGTTTAAAACATAATCTGTTAAGTATTTCCCAATTCTGTGATAAGGGAAATGCTGTTAAATTTAATAGTGAAAAATGTTTGATCATTAACATTAACTCGAAGAATGTTATCTTGGAAGGAACAAGGATCTTGATCTTGTTCCTAAAAACAATCTGACATGTCTTAGTGTTATTGAAGATGATCCACTCCTATGGCATAAGCGTCTAGGACATGCTAGCTTTTCATTACTTGACAAACTTCGATCAAAAGATCTTGTTTTGGGATTACCATCTATAAAATTTCATATTGATCAAGTTTGTGATGCATGTGCCAAAGGAAAACATATTAGATCCTCTTTCAAATCTAAAACTATTGTGAGCACCACAAAACTTTTAGAATTGATTCATATGGATTTGTGTGGCCCTATGAGAATTCAAAGTAGAAGTGGAAAGAGGTATGTGTTAGTTATTATTGATGACTACTCTAGGTATACTTGGGTTATTTTTCTCTCTAGTAAAGATGAGACTTATGATGAGTTCCTTATCTTTGCTAAAAGAGTTCAACATTTGAGTGGTCACAAATTAATGCATATTAGATCCGATCATGGTAAAGAATTTGAAAATTATAAATTTGATGACTTAAGCATAGACCATGGCCTAGATCATAATTTTTCTGCCCCTAGGACACCACAACAAAATGGGGTTATAGAAAGGAAAAATAGAACTTTGGAAGAAATGGCTAGGACCATGCTAATTACTAGTGAACTTCCAAGGAACTTTTGGGCTACAGCTGTTAATACTGTTTGTCACATTACAAATCGTGCCATGATGAGACCTATCATTAACAAAACTCCTTATGAGCTTTATTTTGGAAAAAAATCCAATATTACTCATTTCAGAACATTTGGTTGCAAATGTTTTGTTCATAACAATGTGAAAGATAATCTTGGAAAATTTGATGCTAGGAGTGATGAAGCAATATTCTTAGGATATTCATCACATAGTAAGGCTTATAGAGTTTACAATAAAAGAACTATGTGTGTTGAAGAAAGTGTCCACATAATCTTTGATGAATCTGACAATTTTAATCCAAGCAAACAGGTTGATGACTTTGAGATTGGCTTGGTACAACCAAATGAGAAAGATTCAGATTCAATTGAGGAAGAAGAAATAAAAGAGGAAAGGAACGAAGTAAATGAAAACATTCATAACAATGATGTTCCTGTTCCTCAAGATGATGGAGCTGTTCCTGTTCCTACTAAGGACGAAAATGTTGGAGGAACTGATTCAACCATTGCTGAAAGAGGAAAAAACTGATCAAAGCTCCTCATCCACTCATGGAACTCAAGAGGAACAACCTGTTCCTATAAAGGTGTTTCAACCAAAACCTTGGAGACATCAAAAATCACATCCAGTGGAACTCATAATAAGTGACATATCCAAAGGTACGCAAACTAGATCTCAGTTAAGGAATTTTTGTGCATTTCATGCGTTCTTATCAATGATAGAACCAAGAAATCATGAAGAAGCCCTAACTGATTCTGATTGGATCACTGCTATGCAAGCTGAATTAAATAAGTTCGAAAGAAACAAGGTATGGCATCTAGTTCCCCCTTCTAAACAACAAAAAGTGATTGTCTTAAAATGGGTGTTTAGAAATAAGTTAGATGAGTATGGAACAATTGTAAGGAATAAAGCTAGACTTGTAGTAAAAGGTTATAATCAACAAAAAGGAATTGACTATGAAGAAACCTTTGCTCCTGGTTCTAGACTTGAAGCCATTAGAATACTAATTGCATTTGCTGCTTATATGGGATTTAAACTATATCAAATGGATGTTAAGTGTGCATTTCTAAATGGCTATTTAAATGAAGATGTATATGTTGAACAACCCCCTGGATTTGAAAGCACTGATCTCCCAAACCATGTCTACAAGCTTGACAAGGCTCTTTATGGGCTAAAGCAAGCACCTAGGTCATGGTATGAGAGATAATCAAAGTTCCTTTTAGAAAACAACTTTAAAAGAGGAAAGGTGGATAAAACCTTATTTCTAAAATCGAAAGGAACTGACATACTACTTGTTCAAATATATGTTGATGACATCATTGTCGGCGCAACAAATGAATCATTGTGCAAAGAATTCTCAAATCTCATGAGTAATGAATTTGAGATGAGTATGATGGGTGAGTTAAATTTCTTTCTTGGATTACAAATTAAGCAAACTGAAAAAGGAATAATTATTCACCAACAAAAATACATAAAGGAACTGCTAAAGAAATATGGCCTTGAAAACTCAAAGATAAATCACACTCCTATGGGAATTTCAACTAGATTAGATGAAGATTCCATAGGAACAAGTGTTGATCAAACAAAATATAGAGGCATGATTGGTTCACTTTTGTATCTGACTGTTAGTCGTCCAGACATAGCTTTTAGTGTTGGTTTGTGTGCTAGATTTCAAGCTAATCCCAAAGAGTCTCATCTAACTGTTGTGAAGAGAATTCTTAGATATCTTAAAGGAACAGATGATCTTGGACTTTTCTATCCAAGAAGTGATACATTTGAGTTAAGAGGATATGCTGATGCTGATTATGCTTGGGATCTTGTAAATAGGAAAAGCACCTCAGGTATGGTTCAATTTCTTAGTCATAGTTTAGTTTCTTGGAGCACCAAGAAACAAAACACGTTGCTTTATCCACCGCTTGAGCGGAATTTGTAGGCTGCTGCTTGCATGTTGCTCTCAAATGCTTTGGATAAAACAACAACTTTGTGACTATGGAATAATCTTTAATTGTGTTCCTATTTATTGTGATAATACTAGTGCTATTAGTATTTCAAAAGATCAAGTGCATCATTCCAGAGTTAAGCATATACATATCAGACATCACTTTCTAAAAGAAAATGTGGAAAAAGGTTTGATTAAACTTGAGTTTTGTCAAACTGAAAATCAGATTGCTGATATACTAATTAAGCCTGTACAGAGAGATAGATATGAAAAATTAAGGCTTAAGTTAGGTTTAATAAAACTCAAATAATTGTTCTCATTCCAATTCCCCATGTCTGAATTGATTTGTCTTACTCTATGTGATATTAAGTGACTGTGATTAATTGCCTAAAACCATTGCAAATTAAGATGTTAAAAACATGTACATGGATTCAAAGGAATAAAGTAACTCACAAATGTCACATAATACTCCCCTTATTGTTCCTAAGTTAAGGAAACATGCATGATATGAAGAATGTTGACTTTTAGCATAAGTTGTTCCTATAGCACAAGTTCCTTAGAGTTTATTTTCTTTCCATAAATTACAAAGTCCATAAAATCAAAAATCCGAAAATCCCAAAAATATAGGAATCAGATTTAATCAAGTCATGATTCTCTTATTATATTTTCTTTTATTTTTATCTTTTATTTTTGTTTTTGTTTTTATCCTTTAATTTTCACGCGTGTAGCTCTTCATTTACTGTTACATGCATCTTCTTCTTTCTTCTATCCCAAACCGTGTTCCATAATCGTTTCACCTTCACCATTATTCAACTCCTTCACACCTCTTCGCACACCATAAAACCTCAAATTCTTGTCACCAAATGGCAAAAACCTCACTCAATTCACCTTTTCCAAAAACAAAATCTCCCAAAACCTCTCAAATGGAAAAACCCTCTTCTCCATCCAAAACCCGAGAAATTGAAATATCTCAAGAAACAACAATGGCGGTAGAAGAGCAAAAATTGGAGTCACCTAGGAGAAGTGTGAGAAGAAGAAAACTAATTGGGGAAGATGATGAAGAAGAATCCCCGGAACAAGTTAAGAGGGAAGAAGAAGCTACACATGTTCCTTCCAAAGGAACTGTTGCTTCTTCCTCCAAGAAACTAGTGGAAAGAAGTGATTCAAGGCATGTCTTAGGATTTTGTGTTGATTTGGAGTGGGCCAAGAAAGTAAGATTCAATGAATTAACCGACATACTAAAGGAACAGGGTATGGAATACCTGTTTGAAACCGCATTTAACAATGCCTTAGTTCCTTTAGCTATGGATGAATTTTGTGCAAACTTCATCAACACTGATGGAGTATGTACTACTGAAGTTAGGGGGAAGAAAATAAAATTTTCCCAAGAAACTTTAGCAAAAATATGGGAAGTTCCTTGCAAAGAAACTGATCTGTATTTTAAGAGGAAAGGAACTGTCGCCTTTCCCAATTTCTCCCAAGCTGAGATTGTTGAATCTTTTGGGGGAACTGCTGGCCAAAACAAAATAAATCACAATCTTCTTTCTCCTGTCCACAAAATTCTGTTTAATCTTGTTTGGAGAGCACTCATTCCTCGAACTGAGAAGAGGAATGAGGTGGGTCTCTTAGATATGTGTTACATGTTTTGCCTTGACCACCACATTCAAATAAAATTTCCTTCTCTCTTTATCCAACATCTCACGCATTGTATTGAAAATCATTGTGTTGTTGGCTATGGTACATTGATCACCTCTCTTCTTTCTCACTTTAAAGTGAAGACTACTAGTTGGCCTACCTTGGGAATAAAACAAGGAAATATTCTCAATGAAAAGACTTTGTATGGTTTGGATCTCTCTGTGCAAGAGGGAGTGTTAACTTAAGGGAGGATTGCTCCTAGTTCCTCTCACAAGAGAAAACTGCCCAGGGCAGCGGAAGAGGAACCAGTGGAAGTCATACTGGAGAAACAAGTTCCTACCCCCACATAACCAAAGGAACAGAAACCCAAGAGGAGCAAGACTGTTGCTAAAAAGCCTTCCCCTCCTGTTCCCAAAAGAGGTAGACAAAGCACTAGATTGAAAATTGCTCCTGTTCCTTCAAATAAGGACTCTCCTTTAGTCCTATCTGATGCAGAGGAACAGGATCACAACTCACCTAAGGAACCAACTCCTCCAACCTCACCAAAAATACCAGTAACCCTCACCGCCATCTCTTCCATCTCTCCCTCATCCTTCTCTGTTCCTTCCAGCTTTGAACAGTTGAAGGTTGAGATGAACGAACTAAATCCTTTCTCCTCTACCTCTACTGACCTTCCACCACAACCACCTTTTCTTCCTTCCATTTACACTACCACCTCACCATCTGTTTTTCTTCCGGGAACAGCTGGTCCTTCACAAGAAAACACCCCAGTTCCTCCACCTAAACCATCTTCTGCCTCTGATTCTAAGGGAAAGGAACAAGTTCCTTCAGATGAGTTTGGTTGGGTTAACGAAGTATGTCTCCCTGCTCAGCATATGATTAAGTTCTACAATCACCTTCACTGGACTTTAGATGCTAAAACTGATAAAATGATGGGTTTAATGAAAGTCCTTAGTGATACCGTGATTGAACAACAAAAGAACATGGAGATGATGGCCCAAGCCATTAACAGTTTGAAGCAGCAACTTGATGGGCAACATGGAGAGGTGATGAACACTACAAGAAAACGCTGAAACAACGACCGCTAACCAGCGACGGTTTGAAAAACGGTCGGTATTTTTAATACAGCGACTGCTTTAAGCCGTCGGTGATCACCGTCCGCTTTTGAAAAAATAAACGACGGTTTAGCCGTCGTTGTTGTACAACGACGGCTCAAAGCCGTCGTTGATTTGTTCAAAAGCAGACTAATATTTTTTTTACTTCAAGCGACGGTCTTAAACGGTCGGTGATGGAAATTCAGTCGATTTTTTTCAACGACAACTTAAATGAGAGAAGTTGCCCATTTCACTCCTCTTTCCAATTTCCCGTCGCCCCTCTTCCACTTTCTCTCTCCTCACTCCCACCCCACCCACTGCCAACACCTCCACCCCACCCACTTGCCAACACCACCCACCCCCCACCCTCCACCCCCACTGCCAGCATTCCCACCCCACCCACCGCCAACACCCCCAACCGCCCACGACCGCCAAGCATTCCCACCCCCACCCTACCCACTGCCAACACCCCCACCCCCACCGCCAACACCCCCAAAAAACCCCTCGCCCCTCCCACCCCACCACGCCCAACAAGCCCCTCCAAAACCCCTCGCCCCTCCCACTCCACCACCGCCAACAAGCCCCCCAAACCCCGCCTTCATTCACCCCAACCAACGAACGGCGACCCGCCGCCGAGTTTCAAATTTGCCGCCGTGTTTCGACTTTCTCTCTCCTCCGTGTTTCATCGGTGCATTGGAGTCTTTGCCGCCGGCAATTGTCCGACGTCCAACCAACGAACGTCTACTGCCGTGCCGTATCTTCACCGCCGGTTAGTACTTGCTCCATTTTCTTTTCTTTTTTTTTAAAATTTTTGTTATATTGTTAGATATTCTAATTATTGCTGCTTTGTTCTTTAATTGTTTAGGGCCCTACTAAATATCTTTCGATATTGACTTGTAAGTCTCACTTCCTTCTCCATTTTCTTATTCTTTGCTAAATTTAAGCTTAACTTCCAACTTTTTTTTCTTAATTATGTATAATTCGGTGATTGCTCTCATTATATGTCTCTGATTTTTGGGAGGGTTTAATGGGTTCATTTGGGTTGTTATGCTTTTCTATTGAAAAACTAATTGTAGATGCTCCTTCAAGATGGATACTTTGCAATGGAGATTAAATCAGCAAAAAAAAATTACTCACTCCTAGTTTTAGAAGTCAAAATGCACCAATTTAAGAGCGTAATAATGTACACTTTAAGGCTAAACAATCTGAGGCAGACCAAGATATAGAGGGATTGATTTTGATTATGCAAGAAACATCACCAATTTTACTCAGGATATTACAAATCAAAAAATTTATGGGGTTTTTCATTGCAGTTGTCCCTAAAAATTGGGTATTTGGAATATAGGTGGCCAGAACCCTTAAAATTTGCTCTGTCATTTGCTGCTTGCTAATTGCAACTGTTTCCTAGAAACAGGAGAGGCTAAGTAGCAAGTAATGGAAAATTCAAGGAGACCGATTAGTCATCAACTCCCTGCTCAGCCAAAACAGAAAAATAAGAGTTGAAGGTTTGAGGAACCAGATGGTGCAATTTGAATCAAGTATTCATAATAGAATTACCAATTTAATCATATCAAAAATACAATCTACAAAATAGAACAGCAAGTTTAGTCACACAAGATAAAATCTAAGAATAACAAAACCAATAGATTTCACTAAACTGTTGTGATGAATAATAGGCCATCAGTATTGATGAAGACCGCTCAAATGTGTTTTAACATAATTTAGATCCTCCCACAAAGATTCTTCTCCCCCTTTAAACATAATGTCCACTAGATACTCAAGGAAACAAAGTTCTTGGATACAACAAAAAAATTTTTGAATGAATTGCATAAAGCAAAGTCGATAAACCAAGAGTTTTTGCTGACTCCTGGAATCAAAAAGGCATAAAAGACAGCATAAACAAACCCATAGATCCCCTACATGGCGATGCATACATGTTGCATGCATGTGAGCTTCATGTAACTACTTTTTTTAATATGAAACCTCATCTTTCTGTTAGTCTTCTGCTAGAATTTCACTGTTTTTTTATGTCTCCTGATATTTTGGTTTGAGGAGGAAGATGGTACTGTGCTTAGAGTTGATGCTACTAGCATAAACTAGGAACTCCAAGATACGTTAGTTAATGTCCATTGTCAAGGAGAATATGTGGATATTATCTAGAAATTGGACCTAGCTATTTATATATAAATTGAAAAATGTTTGGTATTTTCTTTGTGGTATCAAGTGAAACCTACCTATACTTTGTGGTATAAAGCCAGTGAAGTTTTTCATTATTACCCATATTGCAAGTTGCAGCACCATTATCTACAATTTTGTGTGTTCTGTTTGATTCTCTTGAATGTGTCGGCTTCCGTGTTACTTTGAAATCACTTGTGTTTGTTGATGTTGTACCACACTGCAGCCTATTACTTACCGATTCTAGTCATGTACAAGTGTGGTTTCATTTGGCTAAATTGTCGTTGAGTCCATGGTGGACCTAGAATTTTTATCAAGTTGATATCTTATGTAAACAATGGTAGTATGTTTACAAAAGTGGGCTGTGTGAATGAGGGCTCACTACAAGAAAAAGCTAATTCTATGCTCATATTGTAAAACTGTTACAAAAGAAGTGTTCTTGTTTGTGCTTCTTATCTGTTTGAAGAAATGCTTATGTGAATTGTGTTTTGGTTTTCTCTAAGGGTGGGTGATTGGGTTTATTGCTTGATTTGTAGTGCAAAATTCAGTAAAATTGTTAACTTTCTGTCTTTGGGTTAGTTGATTGTATGCCCACATTTGCTTTATGTTTCTTCTAAATTGGGTGTGTGAAATTTGTTTGATACATGTTGAAGTTGTGATGCTTTTGTTCAATGGTTTTTATTGAATGAATGGTGAAAATATGGATTGTTTCCTAATATCCATTTCGGACTCAATTTTTGTTAATAATTTCATTTTTGAATTTTTTTGGCACTCACCAAAATCTCATTTGGCTTTGTCAATGTAGGTGGCCAAACACCACGCCCGACCGCCGTCTGCCCTGTTCCGAAGCCCCGCCGCGTGTAGGTACTCTTTAAATTTTAAAATCTTTAATTTTAAAATTAAATATAGTTTATATGGTTAATTGCTTAATTTTATGTTTAAATTTTGCTAAATGCTTAAAGGTTATAAAAGTTAAAAACTATATAATTATGACAATAATTTATTTATTGCACATTCCTTTATTTAGTTTACACAATTTAAATTGTTTATATTGTTTTTGACATATTTGTTTTCGTGGAAATAGTTTGGATGATGTTATAAATTTAATTTAAGTGTTTAAATAAATATGTTTGCATCATCATGTGCCTAGATACCCGTTCAAGGTATACTCATTAGGAGTATATCTTGAATAGTCCCCGATTGGGACTGTTCTTCGACGTTTGACCTCACTTAGGTGGTGAATGTATGCCTTTTGTTCTATTCTATGTAATTTCCGATGATGTTGTTTCTCTATGTTGTTCTCTGGGTACATATGTAAGCTTTTACGAAGCTGACATTGTGTACTTGGAGAACTCATGGGAAATGCTGCCGGAATTTACGTAGAAGCGAATAGTTGGCATACATTCACTAGTGGGGTTAGACGTCGAAGAATGGGTTAGGTTGGAGTGATAAGGACCTTTGGACATCATTTTAGGCCCTATATGTATTTCACAAATATGTTTTAATTGTACGTATGTTGGTTGCTAATGAGTATTGTCATTGAAATGGTTTAGAATTGTAGAATTGGTCACCATGAAACGGAAGGAGCGTTGGTGGATGTATGATAGATATGACAATGTGCGTAACTTGAGGCCCGAGTTCTTGAGGGGGGTTGATGAATTCATTGATTTTTGCAAAGTAAATCCCGAATCCCCAGGTAAGGATGAAGTTAGATGTCCGTGTCCGAAATGCAAGAACAGACGTATGCATGACGCAGACACGGTTAAAGTGCATTTGTATAGCAAGGGCTTTATACCTGATTACTACGGTTGGTATTCTCATGGTGAAGAGTTACCTCGACCCGCGAGAAGAGCTATCTAATCCGTACCGTGAAATGGTTTTCGATGCTCTTGGGAATAACCCGGAACCGTCCACTTGTTGAGAGCCTAGTGGAATGGAGGAGGAGCCTAATCCTCAAGCAAAGGTGTTTCTTGACCTATTAAAGGCTTCGAGGAACCGTTGTACGACGGGAGCTCCATGTCCGTGTTGGAAATGGCATCTAGAATCGTATCTTTGAAGTGTGAGTACAATTTGCCCCATAGGGGTGTTGATGTTTTTTTTCTTCATAAAAAAAAAAAACAATCCCTAGCAACAACAACAAATAAGACAATTTATTTAAGATACGAAGAAGATCTTGGGGGGTTTAGAGCTTCCCCAGAAAGATTCATGCTTGCCCCAAAGGTTTTATTTTTTGTTTGGGGAGGGTGCTCACTGGGCAAAATTTAGAGGGAGGGATAGAGAGGGATACAAGAGGACTTCTAAAGGGTCTTTAGTTCCAATGAAAGTTTTGATTTTTTTCCCAATCACACCGAGACAGCAGGGGGTGGATGGAAAAAAAAAAGGTTGCTGAAAAAAAGTGACATGGCATGCCAAAAATCCAAGAGGAGAAGACAAAATGGCTCACCCTAGCGACAGTGAAGCTTGGAAGCATTTTAGGCCTTTTCACTTGAAATTGAGTGAATACGAGTACTTTGATGCTTGTTTAAGTTATAACCTCCTCAAACATCATATATGTAGTTAGTTTAATGTATTTATAAGTTGTTTTGATTGAAAATACACAAAGTAGGAAAGTTAGAACCAAATGTAGGCTAATATAGGCCATTTTAGGCCTTTTTACTTGGAAATGTTTGCATACGAGTACTTTGATGCTAGTTTAAGTTATAACCACCTCAAACATCATATATGTAGTTACTTTAATGTATTTATGAGTTGTTTTGATTGAAAATACACAAAGTAGGAAAGTTAGAACCAAATGTAGGCTAACATAGGACATTTTAGGCCTTTTTACTTGGAAATGTTTGCATACGAGTACTTTGATGCTAGTTTAAGTTATAACCACCTCAAACATCATATATGTAGTTACTTTAATGTATTTATGAGTTGTTTTGATTGAAAATACACAAAGTAGGAAAGTTAGAACCAAATGTAGGCTAATATAGGCCATTTTAGGCCTTTTTACTTGGAAATGTTTGAATACGAGTACTTTGATGCTAGTTTAAGTTATAACCACCTCAAACATCATATATGTAGTTAGTTTAATGTATTTATAAGTTGTTTTGATTGAAAATACACAAAGTAGGAAAGTTAGAACCAAATGTAGGCTAACATAGGACATTTTAGGCCTTTTTACTTGGAAATGTTTGCATACGAGTACTTTGATGCTAGTTTAAGTTATAACCACCTCAAACATCATATATGTAGTTACTTTAATGTATTTATGAGTTGTTTTGATTGAAAATACTCAAAGTAGGAAAGTTAGAACCAAATGTAGGCTAATATAGGCCATTTTAGGCCTTTTTACTTGGAAATGTTTGAATACGAGTACTTTGATGCTAGTTTAAGTTATAACCACCTCAAACATCATATATGTAGTTAGTTTAATGTATTTATAAGTTGTTTTGATTGAAAATACACAAAGTAGGAAAGTTAGAACCAAATGTAGGCTAATATAGGCCATTTTAGGCCTTTTCACTTGAAATTGAATGAATACGAGTACTTTAATGCTAGTTTAAGTTATAACCACCTCAAACATCATATATGTAGTTAGTTTAATGTATTTATAAGTTGTTTTGATTGAAAATACACAAAGTAGGAAAGTTAGAACCAAATGTAGGCTAATATAGGCCATTTTAGGCCTTTTCACTTGAAATTGAATGAATACGAGTACTTTGATGCTAGTTTAAGTTATAACCTCCTCAAACATCATATATGTAGTTAGTTTAATGTATTTATAAGTTGTTTTGATTGAAAATACACAAAGTAGGAAAGTTAGAACCAAATGTAGGCTAATATAGGCCATTTTAGGCCTTTTCACTTGAAATTGAATGAATACGAGTACTTTGATGCTAGTTTAAGTTATAACCACCTCAAACATCATATATGTAGTTAGTTTAATGTATTTATGATTTGTTTTGATTGAAAATACACGAAGTAGGAAAGTTAGAACCAAATGTAGGCTAATATAGGCCATTTTAGGCCTTTTCACTTGAAATTGAATGAATACGAGTACTTTGATGCTAGTTTAAGTTATAACCTCCTCAAACATCATATATGTAGTTATTTTAATGTATTTATAAGTTGTTTTGATTGAAAATACACAAAGTAGGAAAGTTAGAACCAAATGTAGGCTAATATAGGCCATTTTAGGCCTTTTCACTTGAAATTGAATGAATACGAGTACTTTGATGCTAGTTTAAGTTATAACCACCTCAAACATCATATATGTAGTTAGTTTAATGTATTTATGAGTTGTTTTGATTGAAAATACACAAAGTAGGAAAGTTAGAACCAAATGTAGGCTAATATAGGCCATTTTAGGCCTTTTCACTTGAAATTGAATGAATACGAGTACTTTGATGCTAGTTTAAGTTATAACCTCCTCAAACATCATATATGTAGTTAGTTTAATGTATTTATAAGTTGTTTTGATTGAAAATACACAAAGTAGGAAAGTTAGAACCAAATGTAGGCTAATATAGGCCATTTTAGGCCTTTTCACTTGAAATTGAATGAATACGAGTACTTTGATGCTAGTTTAAGTTATAACCACCTCAAACATCATATATGTAGTTAGTTTAATGTATTTATGAGTTGTTTTGATTGAAAATACACAAAGTAGGAAAGTTAGAACCAAATGTAGGCTAATATAGGCCATTTTAGGCCTTTTCACTTGAAATTGAATGAATACGAGTACTTTGATGCTAGTTTAAGTTATAACCACCTCAAACATCATATATGTAGTTAGTTTAATGTATTTATAAGTTGTTTTGATTGAAAATACACAAAGTAGGAAAGTTAGAACCAAATGTAGGCTAATATAGGCCATTTTAGGCCTTTTCACTTGAAATTGAATGAATACGAGTACTTTGATGCTAGTTTAAGTTATAACTACCTCAAACATCATATATGTAGTTAGTTTAATGTATTTATAAGTTGTTTTGATTGAAAATACACAAAGTAGGAAAGTTAGAACCAAATATACGCCATTTTGCCACTTTATATTATTTGAATATGAGTATATTTAACCAAATGCGAGGAGACATACAATAAGAAGCTGGATCATTGTACGACTCGGGGGTCACAAACGAACCCCCGATCTGTTGTATTGGGAGACAGTTGGGGGAGGAACAGAGGAAAAGTTCGGGGGTTGGGTCAGGGAGATCATTTGTACTACAAGTCTCCATCAGGCCGAGGAGATGGTGGCTCTTCACAACCATATGAGCCGTCCATTTTTTCTCAGATTGAGGCGCAAGTGGAGGCAAAGGTCGCTGCACGGATGGGAGAGGTGGAGGCAATGGTCGCAGCACGAGTGGAAGAGTCACGTCGGGCCCTCATAGAGGAAATGATGAGGAACATGTCTAGTTTCGGCCACATGTTCTCAGGTTGCAACCCAGGCCCCACTCCACAACGCAGACCGGAAGATGACCCAGGGTTTGGTGGTGGCGGTAGTGCTACAGAGCCACCCTTGACAGTGTAGTTTTTTTGGTTTTGGCAACTAGGTAACTAACTTATAGTTGGATATAGTTGGTCTAACTATTTTCTTGTAGTGTAAATACTTATCGGCATCTCGCTTCGTTTCTTGATGTGTCGGGTTATTTTTTTTTCAGCCCGACATCTACTTTATTTCCCGACATCGGGATCTATTTTGTGTACATAAATGTAATTTATTTCATGTAATTATACAAGTATCTATGTAAATTTTAATATATATCAAAATTGCATATTTTTGTAATTGAAAAAATTGAATGCGATGGAGAAACAAACTTTAGCGTGGTATATTTAGATGCAGTTGTGCGGAGTACAGGGTTTAATTATTATTAAGAACAATTGAATTTTAAATAATATTATTTTTGTAACAACAGCGACGGTTAAACATTAAATCAACGACGGCTAAGCAGTCGCTGTAAGGTTCTATATGTACCCATGGACACGAAATCAACGACTGCTTTAACAACTTTGCGACGGTTTTTAACAGACGTTATTTTATTGAAATCAGCGACGGTTCATAGCCATCGGTACATCAACGACCGTTTTAAACAGTCGGTGAATCACCGACGGTTCAAAACCGTCGTTGATTTACCGATGGCTATGAACCGTCGCTAACTTGTCATCAACGACGGCTACAGTGAACCGTCGCTGACTGTCATGAAACCGTCGTTATGTGTATCACCGACGGCTTGGCGGTCGTTGATTCTAGTATCAGCGACCACCTTTTTACCGACGGCCAATTAACGACGGTTGGCCGTCGTTGATTTATCAACGACGGCTTTTATGGCTATCACCGACGGCTTTTAGCCGTCGTTGATTTCCAATTCTCTTGTAGTGGAAGAAGTTGGAAGAAGTGGTTGAGGAAGAAGTAGTTGAGGAATACCATTCCCCTTCCCTTCCTAATGTTTAGTTCTTGTTTCTCTTCAAGGAACAAGACTTCTTAGCTTTTGTTTCTTTTTCTCTTTCAGTACTTTAAGGGAACAAGTGCTATAAATAGATGACTTTTGCTATATTTGTCTTCGTTTGTGATTTATGTGCATAATTTCTTACTTGGAATGGCTAGTATTATGTGATTGATGTTTGAGCTAGTCTCACCTTTGAAATTCCTGACTTAACCATTTTTTTTGGTGCTTGTTAATGGTCTCAAGGTATTGTACATATCAGTCTTCCCGAAATCACCAAGAGTTTGATCTTTTTGACGATGACAAAGGGGGAAAAGATAAGGAACAAACTAAGTTGAAAAAAAAAATTGAAAATCATGAAAAATATGAAAAATTTGAAAATCATGAATAAATGAAAAATTTAAATCCTTAATGTGCCTTAATTAAATTATATGAATTATTATTTTATCTTTTTATCTCTTTCATTCTCTTATGTTATTTGTTAATTTCCTTAGTTTGTAACTTTGTTGTCATCATCAAAAAGGGGGAAATTGTTGAACCCTAGTTTTGATGATGACAAAGGAACAAAGATGCAAACTAAGTATTGGACTAACAAGTTGTTTAAGTGAGTGAATTTCAAGGTATCAATGAAAGGAACAAAGAGAATACTAAGTCAAGGAAGAAATCAAGTTTGGATTTTAAAGACTTCGTAAAGATGTTTCAAGATTTGGTATTGGAGCAGCATTGGAGCAAGAAGACTAAAGCGAGGCTTTTTGTTTCTAGTTCCATTGTAAAGGAACGAGTAAGAATGGTAAGGAACTATGGCAATTTAGATTGAGAATGAGCGTTTGTTCCTTTGTAAGGAACAGACGAACTAGCGCTGAACTAATAAGTTGAAGGAACTAACTATTAAAAGGAACTAGACTTAAGATGAAGCATTACAACGGTTCATTTATGTCAGTTGAGTAAATTATGCCTAGATTCTAGGTAACCGTTTTTATTTAAGGAAAAATCTGATTTTAAGGAAAATCTTTTTAAGGAAAAGATTTTCTAAAGATAATAAAAATTCTTTTTCGATTTTTATGGAAATATTTTAAAGATAATATTTTTGGTAAAAGGATTTTATTTTGGTATTAATAATTAAATTTTTTTTAATTAAATCAGATTGTCGAATTAATGCTTAAAGTGGTTGCTAAAATTAAGGAGCAGTATCTTAATTCTATCCCACGTTTAATAGTGATCATGGAGATCATGGGATTATTGAGGAACGTGTTCCTCCGGGTAAGGAACATCATGGGATAATGGTTCTACCACTAATACATGTTTTAATCCCACATTCTAAGTTATTACCACTATAAATACTAATGTCTAATTAAGTTCCAATTTGTGTCTGACCAAGTGATTTAGTGAGTTTAACTAAGTAAAGTGTCAGTGCCTTCATTCTCTCATAAAAGCCATTTGTTCTTTGCCTTCTTACTCTAATTCCACTAAGTTTATTTGATCTATTGTATTTTGGTTTTTGGGGTAAGGGGACTTTGAGTGAAGTTCTGTAAGAGAGAAGCTTTGAGTAAAGCGAGTTAAAGTGAGAAAACTTCAAGTGAAGTTGTGAGGAACAACTATTAAGGGAACACTTGTTCAGGAACTTGAGTTTAGCAACTCAATGTGTGACCCGTGAGTAGAATTAGGTTGTAACAAAGTTGTTTGGCCTAATTAGTAAAAGAGTTGAGTTTAAAATCCCTAGTGGTCGAGGTTGTTTCTTCTTGTTGGGCCCAAGAAGTTTTTCCTCGTAAAAATCCCTTGTGTTCCTTTAGCTTGTTTCTTTGTTCAAGTTTAAAATTCCGCAAAAAGTTACGTTTATATCTACACATACAATTCACCCCCCCTCTTGTATTGTTCCTAGTGAAATAACAGTTTAGAAGTATGTACCGAGATTTGCTTTGCTTTCTTGTTTGATGGAATTTCTCCTTTTCCAGGAACAGTCTTAAAATGAGTCTTCAAGAATAACTCGGGAGCGGTAGAGAGTACTCCTCCTCTACTCTTTGCCTGTACACATTGTTGAACAAAGGCGTTATTTTTTACTCATACCGAAAATGTCATGTAAATTAAACTAAGCAGTAGATACGAAACATTTTTACCATCTTTCTAGCATGCTGTGCCGCCGAAATAGAACCCTGAAAGTGTGACGACTTAATTGGATTAGACGAGGAGCCACCTCTTCGGTTCTTCTTCGCCTTTTCAGATTTTTCCAGAAATGTGGGCTCTTCACTTCTCTTCTTCATGTCTTCGTAGATGGTCTCCCCCAACCATTTTGGCCTTTCTTTGGCTTTCTTAAGCACCCAGTATCACAAGTCTCTCAGACGATATGAAGCTTTTTTCTTGTAAGCCTTCCTCAATAGGCCATCTAACTCAGGAGCCCATTCGTAAAGACCCTTTAATCAAACATTAAACCAAGTTATTAATAAACTAATATAATC
Organism: Beta lomatogona; assembly: GCA_947646795.1. Classification (NCBI taxonomy): domain Eukaryota; kingdom Viridiplantae; phylum Streptophyta; class Magnoliopsida; order Caryophyllales; family Amaranthaceae; genus Beta; species Beta lomatogona. The sequence continues at coordinate 426,755 of CANSNZ010000597.1, read as the reverse complement.
AATTTCATTCTTCATAATTCGATTCATACATACTATGAAAATGTGTTCCACCAATGCATCTTTGTTGCATTGCCTACCTCACTGTAATTGAACCAAGGTTTTCGTCAATGGCCCTGGAAAATGTCAATGATGGACCCACTAACCTTGTTATCATCAAACCTGAATTGAAAACCAAACAAACACGTGAATTGTGAATATCATTTCATACAAATATCATGAAGCATATAGTAGCTTACGAACTTACCACAATCTAGTAGGGCTTAAAACCTTTTTTGGTGCACGGTTCGAACCTTCACCTTCCTCCATATGAGTGTTCGGAGTCTCCGGTACGTGGTTACCAAAGTCACGTGCCTGTGAATCATCTCCCTGTGTCTCTGAGATACGGTTCTGGCTTTCTTCTACTTCTGGTGACTGAAAAAGCTCCATGGGAATCAAATTCCCACGACCTTGGCTTCCACCTAAACCATCTCGACCTCCGCGCCCCTTAGGATTAGACATGATTACCTAAAATGAAAGAAATTAGAAATGCGCAAGATTAAACAAAAAAAATAAAATAAATTATAAATACATTAAAGTATGAAAGGTGTAACTTCAGAATCGAAGTACAGATGAAATCTCTGACATTCTTTTTGCAGAATTCAACAACATATATATAACCCACAAACTACAAGCAATAAATGAAGAAACAAGTAACATTAAAATAAATTTTGAAAACAAGATTATAAGAAGAAAGTATATCTAAGAAATAAGGGTATTTTTGTAGGGAACTCCACCTTTGGTAAGTTAAGAAAGAACGGGAGTAAAAATAGGAGTTTTAATCTTAGTCCTAGAACAAAAACAAAAACTAAATTTATTTCTACTCGTATTTGTAGTGCTGCAAATATATTTGGTGGGTGAAAGTGAAGATGCACAAGTCCAAGTTATCGGCCATGGAGTCCATCCCCGCACTCCCAACCCCTGCACTCCCCACCCCCGCACCGCCCCCACCCCGAGTCCCCCCTTCACCGACCCCCTGCACCCCCACCCCGCTGACCCCCTACACTCCCCACCCCCGCACTGCGCCCCCACCCTTCATTTTCCCCATGCACCCCAACCCCGCCGACCCCCACCCCCGCCCACCCCTACACTCCCCCTCCACTGCCCACCCCCCGCACTCCCCACCCCCTGCACCGCCCCCACCCCCGCACTCCCCCTTCACTGTCCCCCTGCCCTTCACCGACCCCTGTACCCCCACCCTTCACCGGCCCCCGCACCCCTACCCCTGGTGACCCCCCGCACCGCCCCCACCCTTCACTAACCCCCCGCACCGCCCACCCCCGCACCCCCACCCCCCGCACCGCCCTCACCCCGCACTCCCCCTTCACTGTCCCCCGCCCTTCACCGACCCCCGCACCCCCACCCTTCACTGGCCCCTTGCACCCCCTACCCCTGGTGACCCCCCGCACCGCCCCCACCCTTCACTAACCCCCCGCACCGCCCCCACCCTTCACCGACCCCCGCACCCCCGCCCCGGTGACCCCCACCCTTGCCCACCCCCGCACTCTACACCCCCTACACTGCCCACCCCGTACTCCCCCTTCACCGCTAACCGCTTTAGTAAACCGAAGGCATTAACAAATTAATAGGGAACATACAACTAACATCAAAATACAATCACCCAACAGATGCACTTCATTAAAAAAAAGGATGAAGAAAGGAAAATCGAGAATTCTTCACATTACTCTATGTTGAGACAGAGAATTCGGACAAACAATACCAGAATGAATAAATGGAAATGTCATAACAAGTAATCTTCAACATTTCATTACAAAAGTCACAGATTTTAATTGAAATGTTGTCCTTAATACAAGCTATGATATACTAAAACAAATCAAAGTGAATTCCCATCCTCGCTTAGTTCATCACTATCATCATCCCAAAAACCATCATCGGCATCGTCATCATCCTCGCTTTCTCTAGACTCGAAACTAGACTCTTCTTCGCTATCACCTAAGGGGGCTTCGAACAAAATTTCTTCATCATCTCCTTGAACACACTCGACATCATTACCCCCTTCATAATCGGGAATATCATTTGGATCACAAAGAGTTGGAGTCCCAGCACTTGTCTCCTGAAGGAAGTCGAAGTCAACGGGAGCATCAATCACAGACCTTGCCTTTTGTCCTAAAGGCAGCCTACCATTGAGCACGGTCTCTTTTCAAGCTTGGGTACGGTGCGAAATATACTTGGCTAACCTGGTATGATAGCACAAAGGGATCAAACTTGGGGTATTTCTTGGTGTGGTTGACCTCAACTAGCTTGTATTGATCGATGTTCATTCCCCTGACATTGTCCTTCCAATTGCACTTGAACAGAACAGTGCTATATTGCCTAAGGGCACCATTAAATTTCAATTCTATAACATCATCTAGAATCCCAAAGAAATCACTCCTTCCATCATTAGACACACACACTCCATAATTCATGGTGGACTTGTGTTTGCTTGATCCTTTTGTTTCGAAATTGTATCCATTAACACAGTATCCATTCCAAGTGCGAACTAATGTCGAAGGACCCATTGCCAAAGCAAACAGTACATCATCATTGGGTTTGTCTTGAATAACCTATTGAAATTCATTCATATGTTAAATACAGCTTTGTATCAAGCGAGATTTAATAGTCACGCAAACTCACTTTCGATCTAAACCAATCAAGGTATTCTACTTCATGCTGCACCCACACATCTTCTGTACGTAGAGTAGGTCGAATTTGAAGAATGTAGTCCTCGAAATCCCTTTCCAACATAATAATTGTTAATGTCTAAATTAAAAATAAAATTAAATTTATAAATAGTATGATTAATAACAAGTGTTTTACTTCTCAAATTCTTGTAAGATGCCTGTATTTGCTAACACATATAGGTGTGCACGTTGTAGTTCCATTTCAGTTAAAAATTGTGTTCCACCTGCATTAGATGGCCGACCACAATTAACCCTAAATAGCTCTGGGGCAGTTTCGTCGAGCATCCTATCAACTTCATCATTTACATTACGGCCTAAATCTCGTGTCTTAGTATCCACTCCTTGCTGAAAGTAGTTTAAACAGAAGTTTGCAATCTCTTCACACAAGTACGCATTACAAATAGAACCCTCCACATGAGCCTTGTTACCAATTTTGCGTTTCAAATGATTGAGGAACCTAATAAGGTGGTTATGAAAAGAGTTACACAATTGCGAAGAACAATAAAAAAGATATATGAAAATGAAGGATAAGGTACCTTTCAAAGGGATACATCCAACGGTATTGCACGGGACCACATTGCCTAGCTTCTTGTGGAAGATGAAATGATAAGTGTTCCATGGAATTGAAGAATGATGGTGGGAAAATCTTTTCGAGTTTACAAAGGATCTCGGCTATGTCCTTTTCCAATCTTTCCATGTCACTTACTGTGATGGTGGAGCAACACAAATCACGGAAAAAGAGGCTAATCTCAGTAACAACTTTCCACACATGAACCGGAAGCAATTCCTTTAATGCAATCGGCAATAATATTTCCATGAAGACAAGATAGTCATGGATTTTCATACTGTGCAGCTTACCGGACTGCATATCCACACATCTTGTTAAGTCGGAAGCATAACCATCGGGAAATTTCAAATCTCTAACCCAGTTGCATAATACTTTCCTTTGGGACTTGTCCAGTGCGAAAGGTGCTTTTGGTGGAGTTTCTTTTCCGTTCGCATCCTTGGTAACATGAAATTGAGGCCTTTTGCACAATTTAGCAATGTCTTTTCTAGATGCAACAGTGTCTGCTGTCTGTTCTTTTACATCCATAACTGTGTGAATGAGTTGGTCGAAGAAGTTTTTCTCAATGTGCATGACGTCAAGGTTGTGACGAAGATGCAGAGTTTTCCAGTATAGGAGCTCTCAAAGACAGATTTGTTTGAACCACCCTTTTCTAAACTTTTTCAAAGTGTTAAGTGCTTCTAGCCCATTTGTAGCCTTTGGCAAGTCTTTAACACATGACCACAACTCTTCTCCAGACATGATGTGTGGTGGAGACCCTTTTTCAACCTTATTTCTGCAAAAAGCTACTTTGTTTTTACGAAAAGGATGATCTTGAGGTAGGAATTGACGGTGACATTCAAACCAAGAAACTTTACCCCTATGCTCGAGCCAAAAAGCTTTGGATTTATCCATACAATAAGGACATGGAGCTCCCTTCGTACAACGGTTCCTCGGAAGCCTTTAATAGGTCAAGAAACACCTTTGCTTGAGGATTAGGCTCCTCCTCCATTCCACTAGGCTCTTCAACAGTGGACGGTTCCAGGTTATTCCCAAGAGCATCGAAAATGATTTCACGGTATGGATTAGATAGCTCTTGTACGGATTGAGGTAACTCTTCACCATGAGCATACCAACCGTAGTAATCAGGTATAAATCCCTTGCTATACAAATGCACTTTAACCGTGTCTGCGTCATGCATACGTCTGTTCTTGCATTTCGGACACGGGCATCTAACTTCAACCTTACCTGGGTTTTTGGATTTGCTTTGCAAAAGTTAATGAATTCATCAACCCCTCTCAAGTACTCGGGCCTCAAGTTACGCCCATTGTCATATCTATCATACATCCACCAACGCTCCTTCCGTTTCATGGTGACCAATTCTACAATTCTAAACCATTTCAATCACAATACTCATTAACAACCAACATACGTACAATTAAAACATTTGTGTCAAAAGCATATAGGGCCTAAAATGATGTCCAAAGGTCCTTATCACTCCACCATTCTTCGACGTTTAACCCCACTAGTGAATGTATGCCAACTATTCGCTTCTACGTAAAATTCGGCAGCATTTCCCATGAGTTCTCCAAGTACACAATGTGAGCTTCGTAAAAGCTTGCATATGTACCCAGAGAACAACATAGAGAAACAACATCACCGTAAATTACATAGAATTGAAAAAAAGGCATACATTCACCACTTAAGTGAGGTCAAACATCCAAGAACAGTCCCAATCAGGGACTATTCAAGATATACTCCTAATGAGTATACCTTGAACGGGTATCTAGGCATATGATGATGCAAACATATTTATTTAAAGACTTAAATTAAATTTCTAACATCATCCAAACTATTTCCACGAAAACAAATATGTCAAAACAATATAAACATTTAAAATAGTGTAAACTAAATAAAGTAATGTGCAATAGATAAATTATTTTGTGATAATTATATAGTTTTTAACTTTTATAACCTTTAATAAACGAACCATTATAAAAACTATTGTGATAATTATATATTAAATTAAACTTATCCAATTAAAGTAACTTAAATTTCAAAGTAATATAAACTAATATATTATATAGTTTTTACATTCTCTAAACAAAAGTTTTTTTAATACATTACATTTCATGATGAAAAACATACACAAAAATTAAAATATAGAATTTACATGAACAAAAACAATATAAATTGAAGACAAAATATGGTCAAAATTGCTACTAACCTTACAATTAAGCCAAAGAGAAACACCAATATGCTACATAATCCTACATCATGTAGAAAATCAATTATTAAACGGCAACCTTTTAGCATTTAGCAAAATTTATACATAAAATTAAGCAATTAACCATATAAACTAAATTTACTATTAAAATTAAAGAATTTAAAAATTAAAGAGTGCCTGAAGGCGGCTAGGGGTCCGGCACAGGCGGACGGCAGTCGGGCCGTGGTGTTTGGCGACCTACATTGACAAAGCCAAATGAGATTTTGGTGAGTGCCATTGTAACAAATTATATTAAATTAACAACAATACATATAACAATAATAAATTAACAACAATAAGGTTAGGCATTTAGCCACTGTAAATCTATTAGCCAAGTTACAATTCTACATAAAAACCACTATTTTGATATAATGGCCCTAGAAAAGTAGTCACAACGACATTTTTCTTTGCAGCAAGGACCTCTGCAATTAATTACTAATGTAATAATTCCTTAAACTGTCTTGAATGAGTGACCAAATGACAAAAGATTAAACACCATCATAATTTACATTACGGGACTGATAAGGCCAGCAAGATAGCAGTTGCGGATAATGGATATAGACTTATAGAGAACACCCCTAACAAGATAGCAGTTGTGGATAATGGATATAGACTTATAGAGAACACCCCTGGCGTTTAACGAGAGAAATCCTAATGAAACATGCTGCCAATTTGCCATAGACCATAAAATATTATAATCAACAAAATCAGCATTAACATTGACAATGCCCAATTCAAATATAATGCCATTTCAATTTTCAAACACCAATAACAGCCCAAATCAAAGTACAACAACAAAATTAACATTTATAACAATTCTAAATTATATAATCTGATATATAAACACCCCTAACAAGTGAAATTGCAATTTATTTTCCAATTCTCATGAAATTGATAAACCCTAAGCTGTAAAGTAAAACAAGAAATCAACAAAATTGAGCAGATTAAGATGTACCTAGTCACGAGTCACGACTCTTGGAGGTTGTCCGTCCACCGTCCACCGTCCACCGTCGTCCACCGAGTTTCGAGCCAAAACGTTGCGTCTGCAGGTCGGCGATTTCGAAGCAACCAGGCAACAGCAGCCAGCAGGAGGTCCGACACTCCGAGTCACGATTTCACGAACGCCTTTAGATGCACGCGCCGCCGCCAGTGAGGGCGTATGAGGGAGGAGTGAAGGTGACTAGATCTGAGGTTGTATGAAAAAGAAAGGGAGAAATAAGGTAATTTCTCTATCTTAACTCGTTGAAATAAACCCGACTGAAAGAGGCAATTTCATTTTAACCCCTCTTCGAAATCAGCGACCGTTAAAGACCGTCGCCTAAGGTAAAGAAAATTTCATATTTACCTTAACAATATCAACGACGGCTTTAAACCGACGTTGATATTCACCGACGGTTCACCCGTCGTTGTGTGCTTTATAAACAGTCGGTGGTCAACGACGGCTCAAAGCAGTCGCTGTATGTAACATTAACGACCGTTTTCTACACCGTCGCTGTGAAACAGTCGTTGTTTTAGCATTTTCTTATAGTGTTTCTCTCTCACCTCTATCCCTCACCAAAAGGAAACCCTAACCCATCACTCCTTTCTCCCCGTGGAACCCCACCCCCCCCATTTCTCTCTCCTCTCGCTTGATGTTGTTGTCGGGAGTTCGTTGCTCGATGAACATCGTCCGCATCAGTCACCTGCCTCGTCGGACCTGCGACCCATCGCAGCTCTCTCTCTCATGCCCTATCCTCTCTTCTGTCTCGCTACTGCGCCAGCGCGAGCCTGCACTCTTGTCTGTGCCTCGCAGCCTCGCCTGCACTCACCTTTCCTGCTATATATCCTCGCGATGCTCTATCGCTCGCCGATGCTCCCCGCCGAAGCTTCGAAACCTCTGTTGTCCCTTTGTTCTTCAATTCGCTGCTTCTTAGATAGCAGAGGAATAAAGTTCATACCTCTATTGTTTCTATTTCTAATTCTTGTTTTGAAAGTTGAAGCTAGCCAAATTTATGGATCGATGAGGTATTTTGAAACTAGCTTTATCTTGTTGTTTTATTTTGATTAATGGATTCATGAGTTTTGAAAAGTAGAACTGATCGAGAATTGCGATTTAGTCTTATTGATTTTGTTTAATAATTTACTAGTTTAGGAGATGGATTAGTTTGGAGATAAATTAGAAATTTCAGATGATGTGTTTGAGAGCTAGTTTTCTCTGGTTTCTAATTCAAGAATATTTTCGAAGTATTGATTAAAACAGTATGATATTCATCTTGTTATTATGATTAAAGAAGTTGGAGTGATGAAGTTAAGAATATAGATTAGTTAGTTTGGTTATGGACATAGTTAGTGATGGGTCATGGTTGCATCTTTACTACGAATGGTTATTTTCTTCATCCGAATATTATTAGAAATGGTTATTGATCATTATTATGGTTAACATTGAGGTTAATTATGGAGTTCAAGAGAGTTGATGAAGTAATGAAGTTCTCAAAGTTCTTATTTGTCGGAGTCAAATAATGGTTAAGCGTACGAGGTGTCCTTTCATGTCCAACACCCTATGTGATTGCCCGTAAATGTTATATGTAATGATATGCTTGAATGTGCTGATATGACTTTGTGATGATAATGATGTGATATGATTATGTGTTACAAGCTGTATGTGGCAAGATGTGATATGTTATGATTTGACAATGCTCATGTATGTTATGAAATGTCATGTTATGACTCTGTTAACGAACTATGGTTATACGATTAATGGATGATTCATAATTAAGAATATATGACGTCTGATAAGTTATGATAATAAAAGTGGATAGTTCTCACTAGTACAGAATCGACGATTTGCGTCGGATGCGAGGCGCCCATTTGCGTTGGACATGGGTCCGACGACACAGGTCTCGACGCAAATCAGGATACAAGATATGCGTCGGACAACGACACTACGCGGCTGATTAGCTATCTGCGTTGGACCCTGCCTATCATGCAACGCAGATGACTCCTCGCCCCTGTATACAAAGGTCATCTGCGTCTCCCATCTGCGTCGTATGTTGCGCTACGTACGACGCAAATTGTCTCTTATCTGCGTCGCACCTAGCGCAACATGCGACGCAGATGGGAAGGCGCCAAGCCACAGCAGCCCAGTAAGCTTAGACTCATCTGCTTCGCACATTGCTTAGATGCGACGCAGATAGGTCGCCAAGCCACAGCAGCCCAAGACTCATCTGCGTCGCATATTGCTAACATGTGACTCAGATCGGTCGCCAAGACACAGCAGCCAGACTCATTTGCATCGCACGTTTCGCCATATGCGACGCAAATGGTTGTCATCTGCATCGGATGTGGCTCAAGGTGCGACTTAAATGAGTGGTTTTTGGTTTTTTTTTTTTTCATATACAAAACCTTAAACTTCAAAACTAAACGAACATTATATTAATAATTATGAGGAGAAATTCGGCAGAGTTTCCTTTGTAATTTGGACAACCCAAGAAATTGTTGGGAAATTTTTGCATATATAACCAAAACCTGTTCCAGTACATCTTAATCAAGCAACCAATATTACAATCAAGCAACCAACAAGGTTCAATCAACAAAATATTGTTCAACCTACAAATACATATACTAACTAGTTAGTTTGCAGCTTTGACGACCGCTACAAAGTATTTTGCAAAAAGTTCTTTGAGTTCGTCGATCTCAGTTTTGGAGTATGGTTGAGGACTTGGTAGAAAATCCTAGAAATATATTAAATTAGTTAATATACTTGAAAATCTATAAGTATAAATAACGAATGTACGACATACATATACCTCCTCTAAATTATTTGAATCACAGTGCATACGGACGATTTCAAGCATGTATTTCATCACGAAATAGCCGCATTCCTCTCCTCCCGATTGTTGAGCACACTGCACCAAATTTAAGATATATATTAGAATCGAAAATAAAATCCTAAATAGAATTATAAAATGTGTGTCAAATACAAAACCATAAGAGTTTTACCGGCATCGTTATCCAAGACAATTTAGTTCCTTTATTGGATCCTTTAAGGCGTGTGAAACTTGTATATGCACTAAGTATAAAAAATTTGTAACAATTAGTTACTATAAACATTTATAAATTATTTAAAATATCATAAAATGCATGTAAAATAAGTAACATGTATAACAATTATGAACTTACGTATTCAGCGGCATCTTGATAGCTAATTTTCTTTCTCTCTGTAGCGAATCAAATATATATACCGCTTTCTTAGATAGAAAAATGACAAGAAGAATCCAATGTTCCCTAAGGCATGAAACAAAATGTGATGCTCATATAACCACAAGTTCATAAAGATAAAACAAAGTAAAAATTAGTTTATCTAACATACTTTTGAATACACGGACATAGGATGAAACACATATCTTTATTTTCTTTCATTGAACTTGCCATGTAGTTGATCACGGCATTTGGTTGATTGCGTATCATGGTCGCCGAACTCATACTTGGACTCATATAACAAATAGTACCCTCTAGTTTAGACTCCTCTTCCAAATGCCTACACTCCAAATACTTATACTTAGAAGAAACAATAAAAATAAATATCAATGTTAATTAGTTTAGAGTTTGAGAATTCTCACATCATAAATATTTGCAAAATGGATACATTAAGCCATGATCCCGTGAGAAATTGAAAAACATCTTGTCGCGAGAGAATGATCATCTGATCACTATCATAGTTGAAGACGGTACCCTTCACAACTTGCATACTAAAAGGCTCATCTGTTGGTCGGTTGCAAAATAATCGATGCATATCCTTGACAATATCATCTATATCCTCCAGTCATAAGTCAATAAAAGGATCTATGTACCTATGTACAGACTCATCGGTGCAATTATCATTACCAACTTTTTTTTTCTTCTTCTTCATCGCACCTTCCTTAGGCAAATGTTCCAAATTCAATTCGACTTCTTTTTAATTCATACTATATATGTATATAGATTATTTCATATATAAATCAAGCTTACGTAGTATATAAATCAAGATTTCTGAGACTAAAAATACTAACTCTTTCGGCCATTCTATGAGTGAACCGATAGCTTGACTGAGTTTCGTGATCAATGGAGTAGGTAGTGGAACTGGAGCATTTGCGTAGTCCGAAATAAATTCATCAACACTCACTTTCACGGCGTAGGATGTGATGATGACTCCTTTTGTGGATGAACGGTACCCTCAGCTACAGTTATCGGTCTCGAGCTATTCGCTAATGCCAAACGACATGGAACTAGACTCTTAACATCCAATGGGAACACAATGTCATTAATTAAGTGTTTTAGAAGCATAATATCATAATCTTAGAAGATATAAAATAAATATATACCTGCAAGTTCACAAATGGATCATTGCCCATCGAGTGACAGCTATTAGGATCAGCTGGAGTGTGAGGACTTCGGACCAGCGCATCTTCCCTTGTTTGATTTGGTATTTGAAGACCTAATTACGCCGTAAAAGCCATCAACCTTTCTTGAACTATTGCATCTATCTTCAAGTTCATCTCTTCCATCGTATGTTCTCTAACTCTTTGGCTCACTCTAGCCTCGAACTCCTGCATCTCCTCATCATCCATGCCCCTACCCTTTCGAGCAGTACTACTCCGATCAGGATCTCCCCAAACAGATGTTATCCCAATGCTACGCCCAGTTGTTAACACACGCCCATGACGGTCTTTCTTCTGTAGAGCACGTGATAGAGCATCATCCATCCGACCTTGAACAAACTCTCCTTCCTTTTCTTTTCTTTTCCAATCATCTTGTGTCCAATTATAAAAATTCATATGATTAGTAGAATACACCTAATTAGACAAGAAAATATCATAAAATTTGAAGAATGCTTACAATGGATTCTTTAATCTTTTGTGTTTCTTCATTAGGCAAGAAAAGATTTCCTTCCTTATGTTTTTTCGATCTCGCGAGAAGCCATGACAAAGTTCGATCCGGCAAGGAGGAAATAACTGATGATGTAGATGAGTCAACAGATGATGCTATAGAGCATGAAGGGATATACCCTTTTTCCCCAAAAGGGAATTATCTTCGCATATGACTTTTGACCCAAAAAATGAGGATGAATGTTGGCAGCCTAAGACTTTCTTACTCTTTCACTTTTAGCCTAATATGAAAACTAGTAAATAGTCAATCTTCACAACAACAAAAAAATTGATTATAACATATATGTGATTGTAACGTACATATTATATACCTTAAACTCCTCAGAGCTACACTTTGTCACAAATTCGTTCCAAATCTCTTGCGTGATGAAAGGATAGAGCACGTACGGTTGCGTATCATTCTTAGGCCCCTCCCTCGTTTTTGTGATCCATCGACTCACCAATCTTGACTTGAAATCTCTCCACCGCTTATCACAAGTGGTCAACACATCTCGTTTCTTCCTCTCATCCTCTTTTATTCCAAACTCTCTATTCAATATACAAAATACACCAATAATACACGATTAGTAACTAATAAACATGATCTCAATTAAATTAAAAGAATGACTTTTAAAATACATAGGTTACTTACTTTAACATCTTCCCATAAACTATTTTTTAGGCCTGTTGGAATATCATCCCAACTATCGTGCAAGATAGACACTTTGCTTTTAATGATTTCGTCGCAATGTGTCTTGTATGCACCAACATGCTCCCCAATCGGACGCATCAAATAATCCCACTGAAGTACTCTTTGGAGACCGGGTATGGAACGTGTCCCTTTTGTAGGACCTCTAGGCTTGCTCACTCTTTTCTTCCTACTAGCTCCATCCGTAATCTCGGCCTCATAACGTGGCTGCCGATCATCATCGGATGCATCATACATTATCTCATCTTGCATCACTACACCTGAAACCAAATACAAATACCAAACAAAGACATGTTAGATTCATAAATGAAGTACTACAAATATTATTTTAACAATGCATAAAGTATATAATTGAAGATTGTAAACAATAGTAGTTGCAATAATATTACATAAGTTACCTATTAATCAGTTTTTTCTTTGACAATGTAAAATCCCTCAATATGGTCTCGAATGTAATTTGTGTCCAAATCTTCCCCTAATGTACTTGGAATGACTATTGACGAAGCAATGACTTCATTGAATTGTGTATCGTATTCTTCTTCATCGTGTACATCATCAATTCCAAATATTCTCCTTTTTCCTTCAAAGACAACAGACCATTTCCAATCAACAGGGTCAACCATATAGAATACTTGTTTTGCTTGTGATGCCAATATGAAAGTATCTTCATGATGCCCTAACCGGCTGAAATTGACTAATGTAAAAAAGCCATGTTCATCCTTCTTTAGACCACGACCAATATCAACCCACTTGCATCAGAAAAGCGGAATCTTGAAGTCAACATAGTCAAGTTCTAATAACTCTTCAATGAACCCATAGTAAGACTCATTGTCTCAACAATCGTTCTATCCCTTCTACTTTTATACTCTGATGACAAAGCCCCCAACGTAACAGCACTGTTTTGCATCGTGGATTTGTCATCTTGCCGCTTCGTGTAAAATGAATAACCATTGATGTCATACCCTTCATAGGAAAGAAATTGCATCTTTGACCCATATGCCAATCATCTCCACGTATCCGATACTTTATTAGGAGTGTCAGATAATTGGTTCATAACTCGTTCTTTAAACCAATCAACGAACGACCGATTATGCTCAATCATCAACTCACGTTTATTCTTCAATGGATATTAAACACTAAGAACAGTCATGTGCTCATCTAAGTAAGGATGAACTTGTTTCAGATTTTGTAACACTAAATATTTTGCTTTTGTTTTCAACTCTCCATCAAGACACAATATTTTTCTCCCAATTGTACCACAACCATCAAGCCTTCCTTTATGTCTAGATTTTGGCTATCTAATTGCTTGTGCACGTGCTAAATACTGACTTACATATTCAGATACTTCCTCTGCAACTGTTCTTTGGATAATACTTGCTTCTGGTCTGGCTGGATTCATCACTTTGCCCTTCAGAGTACCCATATGTCTTTGAAAGGCCACATATACCTCATACAAACGAGCCCACAAAGTTTAATTTCTCGGAAAAGATGAATTATCAAATGAGGCATGATGTCAAAGAACGATAGTGGGAAGTACATTTCAAATCGACACATCGTCTCTATTACATCGGCTTGCAAGTTATCTAGAGTGTTAGTTATAATCACCTTGCTAGAGATAGTTCTGAAGAAGAAACACAGCTTTGTTATCGTCTATCTTACTTGGGAAGGCAAAATTCCTCGTATTGCAACAGGTAATAAATGCTGCATCAAGATCTGACAATAATGAGATTTCAAACCAACGAGTTTCAAGTCCTTCAGTGAAACAAGGCTTTGAAAATTTGACGAGTATCCAGCAAAGACCTTTAACCTATACAGAGACTCACAAAAACTCATTTTCTCCTTCTTAGACAAAGTGTAGCAAGCTGGTGGAAAATAATAGCATTGTCCCCGCTCCTGAGGTGCTAGTTCTTGTCTGCTCATTTCGGCCATGTATTTCCTAGCTTTAACTCCATCCTTTGTCTTCCCGGGCATATTCAACAATGTTCCGACAATGGCATCACAAACATTTTTCTCAATGTGCATTAGATCAAGACAATGTATGACTTCTAAACATTCCCAATATGGGAGGTCCCAGAACTTAGACCTTTTCTTGTATAAGTTCTTTGAGACACTTTTAAAGGGTTTGCCAAACACTGTTTCAATATCCTTTACCCGCTTAGAAACATGTTTTCCACGTAAGGGTACAGCGTCTCTTTCATCTCCACTTTTCCGTTGAATAACTTTTTCTTCTTACGAAATGGATGATCTAAAGGAAGCCATGTACGATACTGCAGGTATACATTCTTCCCACAATGATGTAACCGCTCATCAATCATATCCTCATCACAAATAGAGCATGCCTTTGCTCCTTTAACTGTATACCCTGACAAATTCCCATAAGCTGGGAAATCATTAATCGTGCAAAATATCATGGCACGTAATGTGAAGTCAGTTTTCGCATGCGCATCGAACATCGAAACACCTTCATCCCACAACAATTTCAGATCTTGAAGGAGTGGGTCAAGATACACATCTATGTCATTTCCGGGTTGCTTAGGTTCCGAGATAAGAAGCGATAGCAGAATAAATTTACGCTTCATACATAACCAGGGGGGCAGATTATAAATGGTCAGTAGAACCGGCCAAGTGCTATGCTGGGTACCTAGTGTGCCAAATGGGTTCATCCCATTCGTACAAAGTCCAAGCCTAAGATATTGAGGTTCTTTACCAAAATTGGAAAACTTTCGGTCGATAATTTTCCATTGCGGAGAATCGGCTAGATATCTAAGCATCCCATCTTTCTTCCTCTCGTCTGCATGCGATCTTAATAATTTAGCGTTGGACACAACAATTTCTTTTCCTCATAGGTAGAGTTGGGAATTTCATTCCCTTCAGGTAGCAATTCTTGTAAAAAAGTGAGCAACTCACTTAGACTTTTATTTGTCCAACTATGCTTCGATTTCATATTGAATAATGTGAGGATGCTAGAAAGTTTAGTGAAATTCTTACGCCCCGGATACATAGGTTTGTCCGCTGCACTTAAAATGCTATCATACATATTCGGACGATCGGTTCCTTCATCCTCCAAATTGTGCAACATCTCATCTACCCTATCATTCTCATCATCTACCCTATCATTCTCATTATTATCCTCTCCTTTTTCGATATCAACCTCATCATCAATGTGATCAACATGTAAATCATCACACAAGCTAGTGGAGCTCATACCCTGATCATAAAACTCTCCTATGCCATGTCCACCTAGTATAGTTACTCTTAAACCCACGATGAATCAAATGATCCTTAATTTGATCCACTTCACAATACCCCCAAGAGTTATTGCAATCACAACAAGGACACAAGATTAACTTTGACCCATTCTGCTATTGATGTTCTAACGCAACCCTGATAAATTCATCAACCCCTTGTAGAAATGTCGCCGAAATCCGATTACCATACATCCAGTTTCGATCAATATTCATACAATAGAGACACCAAACAAATAACAAAATCGATCACATTATTCAAAGTGTCTTGTCAAATGCAGTCATGAACATTTGGGTCCTTATCACTCCAACCTAACCCATCCTTGAGTTTCTCATCTCACTAGTGACTGAACATTTGGTTTTCAATTCTAAGAAAAATTCGGCAGCACTTCCCTACAGTTCTCCAAGTACACGATGAAGGTAAAATATCAACATATGTACCCAGAGAATGCTTAGGGAAATGAGCTAAATCTTTCTTAGAATCGAAAACCAAACATTCATTCACATCCTAAGTGAGAAAGAAACTCAAAGACAGTCCCAAATAGGGGACTATTCAAGACTTACTCCTAATGAGTTAGCCTCGAACAGGTATCTAGGCCAATTATGCATATTGCAATTAAACAGCACAAACCAATCCATTCCTTAGATTTTCCTCCCCACCCCATTAAGGTATGTCCATATAGGTTTAATTTGGTCATAATTCAACATATACTTTCCCAATCACATAACCAAACAATTCACATATACTTTCCCAATCACATAACCAAACCACTACTTAGATTTCCCAAACCCCCCATATAGGTTTGGTCATAATTCAACATTATAGGGACAAATAAAACAAATCAACATAAAGCAAAAAGTATAATATATACCTCTGCTCTCAAGGAGCAGCGAAGACAAGCACAACGAGGTGAGCTTGGAGCACCAGCAAGGTGACGAGTAGAAGATGGAATGTGGCAACTGCATTAGAATATTAACCAACCCACAAATTAAATAGTGATCAAAAGTCATAATTCATAAACATCAACTATCTAATATTAAGAAACAACATTAAGATTAAAGTAGAATTGTTAAGATCAATGGTAAAAATTGATAAGCACTACAATTAAACTACAAACTACAAACATCCTAAATTCAATCTCAAAATTCATTTCACCATATTTATCATGAGTTGAATTCTAATTTCAATCCCTTAACCAAAATCAGAATTAAAATCAATGAAAGCAACTCCTAAAAAAATTAAGCGAACTTGAAATACATGATTAATTTAAATTAATACAAAAAAAAACAACAAGAATGACATACATTGTCGGCACCAGCGGTGGCGAGTAGGTTTGCAGCGGCGGTTGCGAGTCGGACTAAGCGGCGGTGCGACTGGAAGAGATAAAGAGAGAGTGTGTGAGAGATAAAGAGAGAGAGGGTGTACCGGAGTGCAGCGGCGGCTCGCCGGCCGCAAAGATTCGCCGGCGAAGTGGGCGGCAGCCTAGAGTGAGCGGCGATCGAAAACCGAGAATGAGAGAGCAATCGCACGAAAGAGAGAGAGAGCCAAATGTTCTGGGGGGGAGAGAGAGAGAGCGCCGGAGAGGGGATTGAGTGGATCGTTGATCGCCGACGAGGGTGAGGGAGCGCCGGAAAGGGTGAGTGAGCGCCGGCGAGGCTAGGTTAGCAATCGCACGAAAGAGAGAGCGCCAAATGTTTTGAGAGTGAGTTATGTTTTAGGGCTCAAAATTAATGTGCCGTTTGAAAAAGTAATATGGGCAGGACCATTTGTGCCGCACGTGAAACAACGTCCGATGCAGATAGCAAAAATGAGATGATTTGCGTCGCGTCCCAGCTGAGTGCGACGCAGATAGCGGCTCATTTAGCTGAAGTGTAATGTGCGACTCACGTGTTTGTGCCATTTAAAAAAAGGGTTGGGCCTAGTCATCTGTGTCGGACGCGATGGAACATGCGACGCACATGAGGTATCTACGTCGCATGTAAGTTACGTTCGACGTGGATAATGTTGTAAGCGTCCTGGTTGGGCCTAACAACCATCTGCGTCGGAGAGGAGGCGGATCCGACGTATATAGCTGATGCGAGTGGGCTGTCGAAGTTTTGCGTCGCATGGTCGCTGGATGCGACGCATATAGCTTCAATGATATGCGTCGGATGGGCCTCGGGTCCGACGCACATCGCAGCTTTTGCGTCGTTTTGCCTGAGGGTCCGACGCATATGTGCGGATCCTATTCATGTGCTTTAGGGTATTTGCATCAGACTTTTAATGCTATCTGTAATACTCCGTATTTTTGGAACTATTTGGCTATAAATAAGAAAATATAAAGTAAAAGTGAAAATAAATTATAGTATAATTTGGGTAAGCTTACAGTTATAATTTAAATATACTATTATAATTTAATTATATAACCTACTTTGGTACCTAATTATATGTTAATTCGGTTTTTGTTAAATAATAAATCAGAATTCGATTTGGAAACAAATCCTAATAAACTAAGGTTTCTCCTACTATAAATAAGAAAAGGAAGAGAAAAAAAAAAAATTATTAGAAAACCTTAGTCTTCACTCAGCCGTTTTTTTTTTTTCCTTCTTCACTCTCAAGATCCTTCTCTCTCTCTCCTCTTTTCTCCTCCCTCACGCTGCTCCTCCTCCTCCTAAGTTCTTCCTCCCTCATCGGTTCTGCCTGTTGATTTCGTCGGCTCTACTGCTTCGCCGAGCACAGCAACCGTCGGCTGAGACTCGCGACACGGGAAGGCAAGTTCGTGTGAGGCGCGCGAGGCGAGGGACGTCCGGGTTCGTCGAGGGTGTGCAGTGCGTCGAGGCGAGGGACGTGTGGTGCGTGCGTGGGCTCGAACCTTCGAGCGTGGTGGAGTGTGGCTGGTGTTGCAGCCGGATCCTTCAATACGTCGCCGGTGTTCGTCGCCGGCGAAGTCTTCTCGGTAAAGAAAAAAAAAAATTCTCTTTTCTACTCTAAATTAATTCATATAATCTGATTTTTTTGTTATTCTTTGATTAAATTTGGTTAAGTTTGATGATTTTTAAATGAAGTAAAGAAAAAGAAAAAAATCAGATTTGTGATTATACTCATAATTCTTATGATGATTTTTGGTTCTCAATTCTATTTTTATTATACTTATGGATATTGGGTAAAGTTGTGATTTTAAATAAAGGTACATATTATGAACTAAAGGAAATCAGATTTATATTACACTACTAGTTCCTACTTTGATTTTAGTTTCTTCAATTCCGAGTTTATAGTTCTTTTATATACGTACCTATTTAAGTTGTTACTATACACAAAGTGGTATAAAAGTTAAGAAAAAAAATCAGATTATTAGTTATAGTTAGAATATTATAATGGCTTTGTTATTCAAATCTGATTTTAGTAGTATTGGATATAAGGATTTAAATGGAGATTGGTAAAGGTACTATGATATTAAACTAACAAAAATCAGCTTTGCCCACTATTATTGGTTCTTAAAAGACGTTAAGTTCAATGGAATTATGGGAGAAAAGAAAGTTAATGAACAATAAGATTATTTATTTTTATACTCCGAAATACTAAGTCTTATATAATTAGTCACGTGTTATATGTTAATAATATCAAGGACTTAGCACTGAAGTATTTTTATTATTCGATTAGGTCCCAATTTCATAAGCGGAACGTTTTAATAGTCAGCAAAGATTCTTCATTACAAGGTACGTACGCGTACTAGTTCAGTTCGATATATTAGTATCATGTTTAGGTTGTGATTGTTATATTGGAACCTAGAATCATGATAGGGAACTGTGGTTGATTATGATTGATGAGATTGTTTGGTAACATGAAATCAATTGGAAATCTGTATGTATTTCCTTGTTGTATGACTTGTGAGTTGAAATGAGTTATTATTGGTATGCGTAATTCTATCGCATTACAAGCATGAAATGAGAATTGGATTGAAAGCATACGATTTATTGTTGTAACAAGGATGTTGCAAGAGATTGCTTTAATTAGAGAATTTGAGCAATGTACCTAAGAATTTAACGATTATATGTTCGATGTTGTATGAATGAATATTATTAAGAAGGATATTGGCGATAACTTGTAGTTGGACTCCCTACAAGTAATGAACAATGGGGGGAGTGTTTGACTTGTTCTACACTCCTACGCAGGCCTACTGTGACGACAGTAGTGTCCTTATAAATTTTGATAACTCAAGTAGGCGGAAGGTTCCGTACGATCTTGGGGGTATGCATACTAAGGTGATGGATGTGGAACGGAACGAAACCGTGTTTACATTCCATCTAATAGACCAAGTTGTCTATTAAGGATTCAGTAGCCCGTATGATTCTAGTAAGATGACGGTGCCCGTTCGCTGCCAACTAAATAAAAAGTAAAGAATGTAATGCTATGGTAGTATCATGTGTAGGAATGATCCTTGTTATCCTGTTTATGCTTTGTATGCCCTTACTGCTTTACTATGTACTCGGCATAGCCGATTGTGTGTGTTATTGTGTTGTTTGTTGACTCGTGATGAACCATTGATGCTTCAATGGGGGAGCAGACTAGGTGTGTTTGGTGTTGCTTTGCATGAGTTTGGCATACGGGGATATTTACGGGTTATACGCTTTTAAATGTTTTATTGAACTTATAGAACAATTAGTATGAATAGTTAATGGTTTGAATAAAAAGGGGTCTATGGTGATTCCCGAGTTGTAATTTGAAGTTAATATTATATTTCCGCTGCAATGTAGTTTTATAAAGGAGTTGTTGACATTTTGATTTTATCTTGCCTTGCGTTTCACCGCGGCGGTAACACTTCCGAAGTCGGTGCAACGTAGTCGTAGACGTGCATGGATTTTTGGGGGTGTTACAAAACTGGTCATCAGAGCCAAAAGTTTCTATTTTCAAAAGATGTTTTAAAAGATTTTAAAATGGGTAGTATGGGATAAGAGCATATAGATTACTTTTGCATGCATTAAATCATAGGAATGATTTTATTTGTACTGCCTTTCTTGCCTTTATTTGTGTGATTATATGAAATGTGGTATGGTCGCTTGATTGAATTGGTGAAAGGTTCTTTTGAATCTTTGAAATGTGAATAGAGTACGAGGAGGTACGAGGATAGTGGTTGAAGGCACTAAAATTTGATAGAAAAATATTTTAATTGGAAAGAATCATATAAATTGTCATAAATATTTTGAACTTGGGATTCTAAAAAAAAATTGAACCTAATTGTTTACCTCTTATATATGCTTATATATAATATATACCTAAAAACTTTAAATTCACAAAACTTAGACTACTTTCCTTCTTTAAATTCGCAGATGGTTTACGACATATGTCCTAAGGAATACCTGATGAAACACCGAATAGCGGAAGATTGGGACATCTGGGCCCAAAAGATGAGAGCTGCTATGGAGTATAGGACCTTACAGGGAGATACTAGACTAAAGACTGAAATGGAGAAAATATATTTTATGCTGCAGTATGTCCCTAAGGAGGAACCTTACCTTTTCGTACACCGTAGATATGGGGACATATGGACAGAAAATGGAAATTTTAATAGGGTCAAACACACTTACTGGAACCAATACCTTCCTACTGTAGGACATTTCATTACTGATCTTAAATACTGTGAAAATGAATGGAAAATTCGTGAGAAAAGAAGTTGGGAGCCCTCTACCTCATCACCTTTAGTTCGAGGAACCTATCATGTGGGGGAAAGCTCGGGAATTAACGTGAATTCTGAGAATCCTGGAGTTAAATCTGAGCCGCAAGCGTCCTTTAGAGCTGCAAAAAGAGCTAGGTATCAAACTTTTGAGGATGAGTTCATACCCGAGAACCACATAGCGCCAAACCTCAGAACTGTTATCTACATTTCCGATGATGAGGAGAATAATAGGACCTTCATCGCAGTGATTGGGGAAGATAATGCTGAACCTATGCTCGACTTGGGAAATGAAGAAGAGGGAGATCCTAATGAGAATGAGCCTGCTGAGGAGGATCCGATTGAGGAAAATGACCAAGAAGCAGAAGAAGAGCCCATAGAAGAAGAACCTCTGGAGGAGGAACCTCTGGAGGAAGATGAACCTTTAGAGGATGATGAGTCTTCTGAGGACGAAGCCGACATGGAAGAAGGAATAGAAAATCCTAATTCAGATGACGAAGCTCACCATTATAGTCCTTAGTTTCTTTTGATTATATAATTAGGATTAGAATATTATTTATTCGTTTATTTCAGTTTTAATAAGGCTTGCATGCCAAGTAACAAAGTAGTATTCTTTTATTCTTTTATTTATTCATATTATGTTTTCCTTGGAAACAATAAGTTTGACCTTTTTCAATAATAAATACAACAGTTTTATTCTTTTATTTGATGTAACGTCTTATTTGAGATGTTTATATTGCAAGTCAATAGAGACTTAATGATTGTTCGCAATAAAGATGTGTTATATAAATGTGCCAATGTGTAGTAGTTAAATAAATAAACGACTATGTGCATATCGCTGAAGCAACCGTTGTGTCATTTTTCAGCGCAGAATGGTCCGTCAAGGCAGCACGCCCGATACCTCTCTGAATGTCGAGCAATCGATTCGCGATCTAGTTCAGATCACAGCTAACCTAGCCCAGGGTCATAACCGGGATGGGGACTTGTCTGAAAAGGTTTCCCGTAGGAACCCGCCAATACTGAATGGGAAAGGGGGGCCAGAGGAACTGGAAAACTGGGTTGGGGAGTTTGATAAGCTGTTCTTTACCCTCTCCTGTCCAGATGATAAGACTGTGCCCTTAGCAAGCTATTACCTTCAGGGGGATGCACACTTTTGGTGGACCCAAGCTAAGGACAACCTCCTTAAACAACCTGACTTTGGGTGGGAAACCTTCAAGAAAGCCCTGAGGGATAAGTATTACCCTCCATACCTCAAGAAGCAGAAAGCCCAGGAGTTTATGATGCTAGAACAAGGGAACCTGTCTGTTGAGGAGTATTATCGCAAATTCATTGAGTTGATGAGATTTGCTCCTGAAATTGCCCCTACTGAGGAAGCTAAGGCCTCACGTTTTGAGTTAGGACTCACCCTTGACCTACAGGGGAGACTGGGGGGAGATACTTTCACCTCATTGGACCATGTCTTTGGCAAAGTTGCCCACCTATATGCCATAAGAAAACGAGAGGAAGGGGGTAAACAAGGGGAGAAACGAAAGGAGAATCCAAACCTCGAGGTTCAAAGGTTTGAAAAGAAGCACCAGGGGAACCAAAGCAACCAAACCTTCCAACGAAACTTTGGTAAGGGACCCAACAACAACACCCAACATAATAACAATAACCGCAACAATAACACCAATAACCGCAGACCTGAGCGTGTGTATAGGTGTAAGAAGTGCCCAAACAACCATCCTGGGCGAGATTGCGAGGGTAACAAAGTGGAGTGCCGTGAATGTGGGAAACTGGGGCATAGGGCGTATGAGTGCTACTCGAAGAACAAGGTTAACCCCAATGGTCAGAAGAAAGGGAATTATGGAGACAAGCCTAGAAATGGGAATGGAAGTGGTGGAAATGCCTACAATGGGTCAGGGAACTCTAACTATTCCAAACCACCAACTAATGCAAACAACCAGGCACCATCTGGGAATCAAGTGACCAACAACAATGACAATAAGGGCAAGGGGAAGCTGTATATGATGACGGCTAGTGAAGAAGAAGCTCGTAGAAATGTGGTCACTGGTATTTTCTCTATTAACTCATTTCCTGTTAAAGTATTGTTCGATTCTGGCGCATCTTTGTCTTTTATTGGCCATACAACTGTTAGAACTTTAGCACTGGTTGAGTCTGAGTCAATTTCTATGCCTATAATTATTCCGTCTGGGGATACGGTTAATTGCTCTAAGAAATTCCTGAATGTCTCGCTGAAAATAGGGGAGGACTTCTTTCCTTCCGATCTCATAGAGTTTAATTTATCGAACCTAGACATCATTTTAGGGATGGATTGGCTTGGAAAGTACAAGGCTAAGATAGACTGTGATGCTCAGAAAGTAGAACTGAGAGATCCTTCGGGAAAAAGGGTGTCGTATAGGAGAATACCTCGAGAACCTGGGATTAAGGTAATCAATGCCTTGCAACTTAAGGGTTATATAGACAAAGGATGGCCTCTATTTATGTGTTCTGTGAGAAGGGTTGAGGATGACCCATTAAAACCTGAGGATGTGTCTATAGTTAGCGAATTTCAGGATGTTTTTCCTGAAGAAATACCTGGTATGCCGCCAAGGAGAGATGTAGAGTTCACTGTTGACTTAGTACCTGGAACTGGACCTATCTCAAAGGCCCCATACCGAATGGCTCCAGCAGAAATGAATGAGTTGAAAAACCAGCTAGAAGAACTACTAGAGAAAGGGTACATTAGACCTAGTATGTCACCATGGGGAGCTCCTGTTCTATTTGTGAAGAAGAAGGATGGTAGTTTGAGGTTGTGTATAGACTACCGTGAGTTGAACAATGTCACTGTGAAAAACAAATATCCGTTACCTAGGATAGATGACTTGTTTAACCAACTTCGGGGGTGCGGGGATGTTCTCCAAAATAGATTTAAGGTCTGGTTACCATCAGTTGAGGATTGCTGACCAAGATATACCTAAAACTGCCTTCAGGACTAGGTATGGACACTATGAGTTTACCGTTATGCCTTTTGGGTTAACCAATGCACCTGCTGTTTTTATGGACCTCATGAATAGGATTTTTCGACCCTACCTCGATAAATTCGTAGTCGTGTTCATAGACGATATATTGATCTATTCAAGAAACAAGGAGGAACATGAGGGACATTTGAGGCTTATTTTACAGACACTTAGGGAGAACCAGTTGTATGCAAAGTTTTCAAAGTGTGAGTTCGGTTGGAAAAGGTGTCATTTTTTGGGACATTTCGTCTCTAAGGAGGGTGTGTCGGTAGATCCCGCAAAAATAAAAGCCGTGAGTGAATGGCCTACCCCAAAGAATGTCACGAGATATAAGGAGTTTCTTGGGTTTAGCCGGTTATTATAGGAGATTTGTGAAAGACTTTTCGAAGATCGCAAAACCCATGACCAACTTAATGAAGAAAGATTGCAAGTTTAACCGGGACGATAGTGAGAAAGCCTTTCAAACACTCAAAGAGAGATTAACCTCAGCACCTGTTCTAGCCTTGCCTAACGGGGATGAGGGGTATGATGTATATAGTGATGCGTCAAAGAATGGGTTGGGTTGTGTTCTTATGCAAAATGGGAAAGTTATAGCTTATGTGTCCCGTCAACTGAAACCATATGAGGTTAATTACCCAACACATGACCTAGAGTTGGCCGCAATTGTCTTTGCCTTAAAAATCTGGAGACATTACCTTTACGGGGTGACTTGCCGAATTTTCACCGATCACAAAAGCCTCAAATACATCTTCACCCAGAAAGACCTTAATATGCGACAACGCAGATGGTTAGAGCTCATTAAGGACTATGACTTAGATATTCAATACCATGAGGGTAAAGCAAACGTTGTTGCGGATGCATTGAGTCGTAAATCTAGCCATAGCCTCAACACCTTGGTAGTTGCTGACAAACTGTGTGAAGAATTCTCTAAACTCCAACTTGAGATGGTTCATGAAGGGGAAGTGGAAAAATTATTGAGTGCCCTAACCATTCAGCCCAACTTTCTAGATGAAATAAGAGAGGGTCAGCCTGGGGATGTGAAACTTGAGCGGGTCAAAGCAAAACTTAAGGAGGGCAAAGCAGAAGGGTTTGAAATCCATGAGGATGGGAGTATACGCTACAAGGGTCGATGGTGTGTACCGCAAAAATGTGAGGAGCTGAAGCAAAAGATAATGAGTGAAGGTCATAATACGAGTTATTCCGTCCACCCAGGGGGGGATAAGTTATATAAGGACCTCAAAAAGATGTTTTGGTGGCCTGGGATGAAGAGGGCAGTAGCCGAGTTTGTTTCCAAATGTCTGACGTGTCAGAAGGTAAAGAGTGAACACAAGAGACCTCAAGGCAAAATTCAACCTCTTGACATTCCAACATGGAAGTGGGATTCGATATCCATGGACTTCGTCGTAGCCTTACCTAGGAGTCGGGGAGGTAATAACACAATATGGGTGATAGTGGACCGTTTGACCAAAACTGCAAGGTTTATACCCATGAAAGACACGTGGAGTATGGAAACCCTAGCCAAAGCATATGTTAAACATGTCATTCGACTACACGGAGTACCCACGAGTATAGTGTCTGATCGGGATTCGCGATTCCTTTCGAATTTCTGGAAAAAGGTCCAGGAGGCATTTGGTAGTGAGCTATTAATGAGTACGGCCTTTCATCCAACTACGAGACGGCCAAACGAAAGAACCATCCAGACCTTGGAAGACATGTTAAGAGCTTGTGCCTTAGAATACCAGGGATCATGGGAAGACCATTTAGACCTCATAGAGTTCTCATACAACAACAGTTATCATGCTAGTATCAAAATGGCTCCATTTGAAGCATTGTATGGAAGAAAGTGTCGGAGTCCTTTGTGCTGGAACGATATTAGTGAGACGGTGGTGTTAGGTCCTGAAATGATTCAAGAGACTGTTGATCAAGTGCGAGTCATTCAAGAGAAGATTAGGGCTGCACAGGACAGGCAGAAGTCCTATGCGGATCAGAAGCGAAGAGAAGAGAACTATGAAGTTGGTGAAAAAGTGCTGCTTAAAGTGTCTCCAATGAAAGGAGTGATGCGATTTGGAAAGAAAGGGAAACTCAGCCCTAAGTTCATAGGACCATATGAGATTTTGGCGAGAGTAGGCAAAGTGGCTTATCGCTTAGATTTGCCAAACGAGTTAGAAAGGGTTCACAACGTGTTTCACGTATCCCAACTTCGGAAATACGTACCTGACGAGTCGCATGTCCTAGAACCTGAAAACGTCGAGTTAGACGAATCCTTGTCCTATGAGGAAAAACCCATCAAGATCCTAGACAACAAGGTGCGCGATGACGAGGAATAAAGACGTCAAAATCGTGAAGGTGCTGTGGAGAAATCAAAATACTGAAGAAGCCACATGGGAAGCAGAGGATGCGATGCGTCTGAAGTACCCTGAGCTTTTTCAAGAGGTAGGCGAGTTACGAGGACGTAACTTTCCTTTTAAGGGGGGGAGAATGCGATAGAATTTCGCGCTTCCCCTAAAGTTTGCTTAAGTTGTTATTTATGTGTATTATTGTTTATGTGATTTGCGAAAACGAGAAAACGCTTGTGAAATTTTGGGACTTAGAAGTGCGAAAATTCGTCGTTAAGACTGGCTACCCCAAAGTTTCGGGACGAAACTTTCTTTAAGGGGAGAAGCCTGTAATACTCCGTATTTTTGGAGCTATTTGGCTATAAATAAGAAAATATAAAGTAAAAGTGAAAATAAATTATAGTATAATTTGGGTAAGCTTACAGTTATAATTTAAATATACTATTATAATTTAATTATATAACCTACTTTGGTACCTAATTATATGTTAATTCGGTTTTTGTTAAATAATAAATCAGAATTCGATTTGGAAACAAATCCTAATAAACTAAGGTTTCTCCTACTATAAATAAGAAAAGGAAGAGAAAAAAAAAATTATTAGAAAACCTTAGTCTTCACTCAGCCGTTTTTTTTTTTTCCTTCTTCACTCTCAAGATCCTTCTCTCTCTCTCCTCTTTTCTCCTCCCTCACGCTGCTCCTCCTCCTCCTAAGTTCTTCCTCCCTCATCGGTTCTGCCTGTTGATTTCGTCGGCTCTACTGCTTCGCCGAGCACAGCAACCGTCGGCTGAGACTCGCGACACGGGAAGGCAAGTTCGTGTGAGGCGCGCGAGGCGAGGGACGTCCGGGTTCGTCGAGGGTGTGCAGTGCGTCGAGGCGAGGGACGTGTGGTGCGTGCGTGGGCTCGAACCTTCGAGCGTGGTGGAGTGTGGCTGGTGTTGCAGCCGGATCCTTCAATACGTCGCCGGTGTTCGTCGCCGCGCGAAGTCTTCTCGGTAAAGAAAAAAAAAAATTTCTCTTTTCTACTCTAAATTAATTCATATAATCTGATTTTTTTGTTATTCTTTGATTAAATTTGGTTAAGTTTGATGATTTTTAAATGAAGTAAAGAAAAAGAAAAAAATCAGATTTGTGATTATACTCATAATTCTTATGATGATTTTTGGTTCTCAATTCTATTTTTATTATACTTATGGATATTGGGTAAAGTTGTGATTTTAAATAAAGGTACATATTATGAACTAAAGGAAATCAGATTTATATTACACTACTAGTTCCTACTTTGATTTTAGTTTCTTCAATTCCGAGTTTATAGTTCTTTTATATACGTACCTATTTAAGTTGTTACTATACACAAAGTGGTATAAAAGTTAAGAAAAAAATCAGATTATTAGTTATAGTTAGAATATTATAATGGCTTTGTTATTCAAATCTGATTTTAGTAGTATTGGATATAAGGATTTAAATGGAGATTGGTAAAGGTACTATGATATTAAACTAACAAAAATCAGCTTTGCCCACTATTATTGGTTCTTAAAAGACGTTAAGTTCAATGGAATTATGGGAGAAAAGAAAGTTAATGAACAATAAGATTATTTATTTTTATACTCCGAAATACTAAGTCTTATATAATTAGTCACGTGTTATATGTTAATAATATCAAGGACTTAGCACTGAAGTATTTTTATTATTCGATTAGGTCCCAATTTCATAAGCGGAACGTTTTAATAGTCAGCAAAGATTCTTCATTACAAGGTACGTACGCGTACTAGTTCAGTTCGATATATTAGTATCATGTTTAGGTTGTGATTGTTATATTGGAACCTAGAATCATGATAGGGAACTGTGGTTGATTATGATTGATGAGATTGTTTGGTAACATGAAATCAATTGGAAATCTGTATGTATTTCCTTGTTGTATGACTTGTGAGTTGAAATGAGTTATTATTGGTATGCGTAATTCTATCGCATTACAAGCATGAAATGAGAATTGGATTGAAAGCATATGATTTATTGTTGTAACAAGGATGTTGCAAGAGGTTGCTTTAATTAGAGAATTTGAGCAATGTACCTAAGAATTTAACGATTATATGTTCGATGTTGTATGAATGAATATTATTAAGAAGGATATTGGCGATAACTTGTAGTTGGACTCCCTACAAGTAATGAACAATGGGGGGAGTGTTTGACTTGTTCTACACTCCTACGCAGCCTCACCGTGACGACGAAGTAGTGTCCTTATAAATTTTGATAACTCAAGTAGGCGGAAGGTTCCGTACGATCTTGGGGGGTATGCATACTAAGGTGATGGATGTGGAACGGAACGAAACCGTGTTTACATTCCATCTAATAGACCAAGTTGTCTATTAAGGATTCAGTAGCCCGTATGATTCTAGTAAGATGACGGTGCCCGTTCACGCCAACTAAATAAAAAGTAAAGAATGTAATGCTATGGTAGTATCATGTGTAGGAATGATCCTTGTTATCCTGTTTATGCTTTGTATGCCCTTACTTGCTTTACTATGTACTCGGCATAGGCGATTGTGTGTTATTGTGTTGTTTGTTGACTGTGATGAACCATTGATGCTTCAATGGGGAGCGAGACTAGGTGTCTTGGTGTTCTTTGCATGAGTTTGGCATACAGGGGATATTTACGGGTTATACGCTTTTAAATGTTTTATTGAACTTATAGAACAATTAGTATGAATAGTTAATGGTTTGAATAAAAAGGGGTCTATGGTGATTCCCGAGTTGTAATTTGAAGTTAATATTATATTTCCGCTGCAATGTAGTTTTATAAAGGAGTTGTTGACATTTTGATTTTATCTTGCCTTGCGTTTCACCGCGGCGGTAACACTTCCGAAGTCGGTGCAACGTAGTCGTAGACGTGCATGGATTTTTGGGGGTGTTACACTATCCGACGCAAATTGGCGATTTGCGTCAGTTCTTCGAGGGTGCGACGCAAATAAGCCGACGCAAATTGTCGATTCTGTACTAGTGTCTGTTGGTTTGGAATCATGAAGTGATCTGGTAAATGGGTGAGTTACAAGTGGAGGAATTCTGTTTACGATGTATGATACGGACCAAAAAGGTCATATGTGAATGTTTACGAATTATTAAAGTAATGATATGTCCAAGTCCAAAACCTGTACTTGCCAATGAACTAAAGTCACGTAAATAGTCCTTGCCAGTAGACTATTCAATGCTAATGATAATGTTCTATGTTAATAATTACTAAAGTGTTATAAGGTATGCGTATATGTGAAAATGTTTACGAACTAAAACCGTTTTTACGGACTGGAGTGAAGTTACTGAGTTATCAACTCATTTTAGTTTATTTTCAGTGTTTCCCGTTTTTCCCGGTTCTATTAAATTATTCAGGTATTACGAAGATGGCGAAGGATCAGTTATGACTAGGATTCTTCCGAAAGGTTGAGTTGAAGTGACTCTGAATATGTTTAGGTTATTTAGGATACTTTGTAATAAGGATAATAATTATTGCTTTAAGATGAGCATTTGTATGTTTAAGAGGCCATTTTAGGCTATGATTTTTTTTGTGGGCCATAACCCACATGTTTAAGATCTGCTTCTGCTGATGATTAAGGATATATAATTTCCAGGGCATTACAATTCTAATAATATTAATAATAATAATAATAATAATTCCTAGAGAGAGAAAAAAAGAGGGACCCATTTGACGAAGAGATAGAGAAAAGTAAGTACCAAATATAGTAGTGTTTCATTTATTTTGAAATGGCCTAAAATGGTAAGTGTTTCATTTATTTTAGAATGGATAATGATGATGTGAGGGACTTGGGGGGAGGGATGGGACATCATGAAGAAAATCTTCAGTAGCAAACAGGCAAACAACCAATCATATATAGGGGTGTAATGATGCGAGTCGAGCTTGATCATTAGCACTTCGAGTCAAGCTCGAGTTAAGTCAAGCTCACTCAAGTGAAGCTTTGTACGAGTCGAGTTTTGACTGAGTAGATCTGAGTAGCTTATAAGTGTCGCGTGTTAAAAGCAACCCTAAGGTAGAAAGTATGTTGAATTCAGGTATTTTGCTATTGATAATTGGGTATTCGAGCTTCTAACGAGCTTTCGAGTAGAGTATCGAATTGCTCAACTCAACTCGTCAACATCTCGAGACGAGCTCGAGTTTGATTCGAGCTCACTCGAGTTGAGTTTTGACCAAGTCGATCTTGAGTAGCTCGCAAGTTGCCTCGTCTCATTTACACTCCTAGTCATATACCTTATCTTTCTTATTCCCTCCTTTAGAGCACTCACATTACAAGGCAAATCATATGTTTTCTCTCATGTAAAATGTCTCGGATTGATATGCAATATAATCTCATCTTGCTTATCAAAAAAAAATTTACTCTCTTCTTTCCTCATCCACCACCTATTCTGTCTTTCCCCAATCACAACCCTTAGGTTCCATTAACTTTATTCTTACCCTCCCCAATTCATTTTTACTCCCCATAACGTCGGGCTTGTTAGATTATAATTAGTTGTTATCCCAGCAGCCACGTGGCTTCTTATGATTAGTTTCTCTTTTGGAAAGGTGCCTAGATTTCTAGGCACAGCCTTAGCACATTGCAAGACATAAGCAACCTAGCTCCTTACAACGTGCATGGTTTTTATCAAAGGACAACTCAATAAAAAGCTTAAGTTGATGCTTGAAGCCCGTGAATAGTTTTATACTCTATCACGTCTCCTCACGTGAAAGCCCTTTGGGCTTGAAGTGTGGATGTAGCACAAGCCTCCCTCGTATCTAGTGCTAAGTATTTCACTTAGAAAGGAGGGGTGGATGAGATTTGAACCTGTGGACATGTATGTCACGTCGGCTCCAATACCATGTCTAAGGACCAATTCAACCAAAAGCTTAAACTGATTGTTGAAGCCCCATGAATAGTTTTATACTATCATTTTTTCATGCAAATTTTTCTAATTACCATATCTCGCAATGTTTTTCCTGAATAGTAGGGAAAAAGAAAACAGTATGATTAACTGCTTTAGAAGGGAACTCCTAATGCATCATTTACGAGCTAAGGATGGTGTATAAACTAGAATTATTACTCAAACTAATGACAAAAGGAGTATCACTAGATGTCCCACAGTAGCTATCCACTACCCATATATCTTCTCCGAAGATATGCTTTATTTTCCAATTGACAAAAGATTTGAGCAGAGTAGTTGAATATCTGTATTGATGTTAACAATTTATCGAGGACTCCAAAGGCCCTTAACTGCATTGACGACTAATAAATTATTTATTATCAACTTCAATGATGATATCTTTCACTACTCATGTCTAGGGAAGATGATGACACAGTGAAGAGCTTACTCTTCGGCTATTATGAAGGAACTGGTTTTCTCGAGGCCATATTATTACGCGCCTTGATAAGATCACCATGCACCAACAAGGTTGCGATGAAGAATGATATCAACTGGTACTGAAATGTTATGAACCAAGACGTCGATATTTAGTTTGAACAAGGGTATGATAGGTTGTTCCCATGCATCAAGGATATTGATTATTGATATGTACATGATATGATCTTACCATACAACTCCAAATGGGGTAATTTTTGAGCTTGAATTCATTAACTTTTCAAGATTTGCAACTTTAAAACTCCAAATGGGATAATTTTTTAGCCTAAATTCATTAACTTTGAATATCTACAACTTTCTAAGTTGGAAGAAGGGCTAAAACGATCTGAATAATAATAATAATAATATGGGTAAAAACATAGGGCCAATTCGGCATTACTGTTAATTTTAAATTTTTGATTTTGTGATTATATAAAAGTCATAGTATGATATAAGGAGCATAATAAATTTGAATTAGTCATACTTATACAAAACATGCCAATTTTGAAAATTGACGACTGTAGACACATAATCGTGTCTCCCCATTTAAGGATCCGATGATGAAACATACCGTGGTCTTAATTGGTCCGATCCAAGGGCAGAGCAGTCCGAAGAGCCATTCAAAACCATTTCGAAAAGTGTTAACGTCCTATTTTAAAGCCCAATTAATTATTCGTGATAATTAATTGTATTTGAGCCCAATTCTTTGAAAAGCCCAATTAATTGATAATTAATTAATTTATTTTAATAAATAAATATTTTTAGAAGATATTTTTTTAAGTCAAGATCAGATTTTATCCCGTAAAATCATATTTCCGTAATTAAAGGATAAAAGAAATCTTTTTAAACGCGTTCTAAATAAAGTTGGCAAAGGCACGGCAGGAGCCAGGCTGGTGCACTAACCTGCGCCTAGCGGCCTAGCGCACGTCTGTGCGTCAGGCGCAGCTCTGTCCACGTGTCAGGTGCACTAATCTGCACTTGACACGTGGATTTCTGACTCATTCAGAGTCCTGCGTCAGACGCGACTCTCTGCTTGAGACGCGGATTTTCTTTCTTATCTTTTCCACGTGTACACTTTTTATTGGTCATGCCGTGTCATACGCTTGCCACGTCAGTTGCGCCTGACGCAGCAGGCGCGTGAGGCGCAGTGCTGTTTTCCCTATAAATAGGCCTAAATTCCGTATAGATGAGATAACAGATTTTTACACATTAACACACTTCGAACTCGACGAATATATTGCGAATTCCTCTCTACAAACTAAAAAACTTCCCTACAAAAACTCATACTTTTAAACACAAATACATTCAACTTACATACTTTTAGACATTTAGATTTTCAGGCTTCAGAAAAAGCTCGTCCCGAAGGTTGTCAATCTCGTAGACCCAAGTCACGGTATAATCCTAAGGATCCTTAAATAAATTATTTTTATATTGAAGTACTAACAGTTTTATTTCCTGGTGTAGATCTTTGATATAAAATCGCTCTACTGTATATTCTAATCCCTCTTTTCTATTTCTTTTTATTTATTTTTCATTACTATTATACTTGCCTGATCATTATATGCATGCTATTATGATTGTCCTGCTTTATTGCTTTTATCACCCACATGTTATTATTGCTAAACAAGACCTAAAGAACTGTTCTAATTAATTCAGATAATTTGGACAACCGGCTAGCGACCTTGTAATTTGATTGCATAATAACATGTGACTAAAAATTAGTCTTTTATGTGTTTCCTGAACCAACTTAGACTAAATATTTTTAGGATGTATTAAAACATTATTTGATTATTCTTTTGCATAAATTCTGTAACGAATCGATATTTAGTAGAGGCCAACTTTGGGCGAATGTGGTTCATTATGACGATATTTGTACCCTCCCCCCCCGAACTCAATCTTTGGTTCATTTTGACCATCTATGGAGTCAGGACGGGGAAATCTACATTGGATAATTTGTCCCTATGATTTTCCTATATCCAATTAGGTTTATGATTCTTCCTAAAAAGAATTGTTGGCGACTTCTTTCAATACAAAACAATTTTCAATAAAACCTTAACAGTGGGGTAGTCAAATACAAATAAACGCGCTCACACCGCGTGTATGCATTAAAGGAATTCAAAATCCTACGCCTACAATTTGGCGACTTCACTAGGGAGGATTTTAAAAAAAAAATTCTTTTTTTTAAATGACTGAAACTTGAAAAATACGATTCATTCTTATCTTATGCCTTAGAATAATAAATTGTTTTGCATATGCATGGCTATTGTTCAGCCACCATAAGGACAATCTACCTTACCTCATTAGCACATGTTCTATGTGTGAGGTAACCCCCGGGGGGTTTGCGCTTTGTCCTTCCAAAAAGCTTCCTAAGCGATAGTGTTGGATCTTAGTCATAAGCAAACCAACCCATCCATGGCATTGTTCTCTTGTTCCTGACTTGAGACTGGAGTGCGTCTTACATGTGGCCACCTCTTTAAGCAGGGGTACGAAGCGTGGGATCAATCTCTTAGTCATGGACCCTTTTCAGACTGAACCTAAACCTGACCAATAGTTTCAAACATAGAACTGGACTTTAGGTTGGAACTTTTGCATCCATGTTACATGACATCTGCCTGTGATTGCAATTCTTGCCTCCTATTATTTTGTCAAATTGTCATTATTATGCGTCGCTCCTAAAATCGCGTCTAACAAACAAGAAAAATTCGTCAATCGGCCAATTCGTCGCCTAAATACCCGAAAAACATGTCGGGGAATAGTGCGCCAAGCGCATTGAGTTGCGCCTGGTGCACCACTCCCGCGCCAGACGCACGACTGTGCGCCGCGCGCAGCAATGCTGTGCGGCACGCTGTCTGTGCATCACACGCTTTTCGTCAATTTAGCCGTCGTAGTTGTCGATCCTATGTTCAGTCCTATGTGCGTCTGTCTGTCTGCATTCGCGTAATTTGGTCATTTAGGCTTATAACCTAATTCAACATATAAAAATCAGTCTTTTCATGCAGGGTTCAGTCTGTCCTAGAAAAAAATGCATCTAAAGGATCATTGTAGAGTTAGAGTTGTCATGCATGTCTACCTCTTCCCATTTTCTCCCTGCTGTTCAACTAATCTTCCCTATCAATTCTACCTTTCCATATTCATCAATTTCAAAAACTTACATCTTTTCAAAATCAATCATGCACCCTCTCCTATTCTACTCTTTTTCAAAAGCATTTACTAATCATCATAATACCACGACATTTCAAAAAAATATTTTTCAAAATTAATCCATCATATTTTCCTAACAAAAGATAAAAACAAGGGGTTCCTTTCAAAAATGAATTTTGAAAATTCTAAGCCCGATCTAAACACCTTCAATCCAAAAAACCAAATTCAATCCAATTCACTTGCATTAATTTTAGGCCCATGTGCATTTCAGTCCATACATTCACTAGCATTAGAGTCGATCTTAGGCCTATATAAGTCTAGTTCATTTCAAAATCTAGTCCCATCTGCATCTTTATGTGAAGTCTAGTCCAAATCTATCCCTAATCAATTCCAATCTAAGTCTAAGTCTAGTCCAAATCTATCCTTAATCAATTCCAATCTAAGTTTAAGTCTAGTCCAAATCTATCCCTAATCAATTCCAATCTAAGTCTAAGTCTAGTCCAATCCAAATCTTAGGTCCATTTAGGCCCAATTCATTCCCTAGTCAGTCTACGGACTATAAAAGCTCAGTCTTAGGACTATAAAGTCGGTCTACAGACTATAAAAGCTCAGTCTTAGGACTATAAAGTTTCTCTAGGTCTAGTTTGCATTATATGTAAACCCTAGTCAGTCTACGGACTATAAAAGCTCAGTCTTAGGACTATAAAGTCAGCCTACGGACTATAAAAACTCATTCTTAGGACTATAAAGTCAGTCTACGGACTATAAAAGCTCAGTCTTAGGACTATAAAGTTTCCCTGGGTCTAGTTCACATTACATGTAAACCCTAGACAGTCTTCGGACTATAAAAGTCAGTCTTAGGACTATAAAATTTCCATACGTCTAGTTTGCATAATATAAGTTCAATCTTAGGTCTATAAAGTTTCCCTAGGTCTAGTTTGCATCATACGTAAACCCTAGTCAGTCTACGGACTATAAAAGTCAAGTCTATGGACTATAAAAGTCATCCTCTAAGTCTAATCATTTAATTTGCTTGCATAGTCTAGTCTAGTCCATCTCTGCATTTGCATATAGCTAGGCTCATGTCGCCATCATAACCATCTCTAATCATTTCTCATCCTCTTTTCTATTTTCATTCCCCATTTTCGTTTTCATTTCTCATCTCCATTTCTCGTTTCGAAAGCATCATTTCTAAAAATTTACGAGGTTCATTCGATTTCTGTTCAGGACAGGTCGTGAGATTATAACTTGGGAACGTCCGACAGAGAGGCAACAAGGTCGACCTACTCCCAGACTCGTCAAGCGCATCCTCACATTTTCAGACGAATCTTCCGACTCTTCTGAATCATCATCTGAAATGGGAGACACTAATGAACAGCTCAGTGCCATTATGGCTCAACTCACACTGATGAACTCTCGTCTTGAGGAACAAGACAGAGATTAAGACACTGAGGGAGAAGCTAACTGAGGAAGACGAGCAAGGCGACACTCCACCACCAATCAAAACTGAGACAGAGTTAAGACTCGAGCAATTGATCCAGTCAATTCCTGCGCTCGAGAGTCAGGCTCATGGCCATGACGTCATTGATCCTGAACTAAGGGAAAAACTCCCTAAAAAGGTAACACTGGGTGACCTCCCAAAATTCAAGGGGGTCGAATAACCAGATGATCACTTGAGAGCTTTCTCCATCTCTATGGCTCTCAAGGGCATGAGCAAGGACCTGTTTGCTTATGTCTTTCCTTTAACCTTGGATGCACATCCATCCAAGTGGTTCAGATCACTGAACAAAGCCAAGCTGAATAACTGGGACTATATCAGAGAAGAGTTCCACAAACAATACACATACAATACTCAGCTTCCTATTGGCCTACGTGAGCTGGAGTTGACTAAACAAAACTCCAACAAAGACTTCGTCACCTTCCTTAATAGGTGGAGGGAAAAAGCGGCACAAATGACTAACAGACCATCTCAAGAGGATCAAGTCCGAATGGTGATCTGTAATCTACAGCCTAAGTACGGAGAACATATCAAATTCCAACCTATAGAGTCTTTCATGAAGCTCTATAAGGTAGGCTTGTTGATTGAGGAAGAGGTACAAGCCAACAAGAACAAGGGTTCCAACAACAACAACTCTTTCAAGAAGAGTAGTAACAGCCCTTCTAGCTCTAATGTCAATGCCCTAGCTACTGAAAAGGGAGGATATCAAAAGCCTCAACGAACATTCACTCCATCGGGCATGACTTTGGAAGAAGCCTTCACTAGGCTTCATGCAAAAGGAGCAATACAGCCTATCGGTCCCACTTCAGACCCGGCACCTGAAAATAGGCACAAGAAGTGGAACCCTAATGCCTATTGTAAGTACCACCGAGGGAATGGACACCCAACATCTGCGTGTTGGGCCTTAAGGAATACTCTGCAAAACATGGTTGAAAGTGGCAGACTTCCGATCCCGCCGGCAGCAAAAGTCAATAACAATAGCAACCCCTTGGGAATTATCTCAACAGTGCAGGAGGCTTAGTCATTTAACGCTAGTTTTCTAGGTTGAGTCGGAGAGTCCCTCCCCTAGCTCCTTCATTTCATTTCCAGTCGAGTCTATGTCATTTAGGATTTTTTTATTTCTAATAAGCCTTGTTTCATGCATTTTCAATTAATAAAATAATCGCATTCTCTTTTCATTTTCATTGACCTTCCATCATTTTATCTATGCTTCTAATTCAATGATGAAACTCGAATCACATCATGAACTTGACTAATAATAACAAAAAGAGATCTGATATAAAAAAGAGAAAAATAAAAAATAGGACATACTTTGGATAAGGAGTTATTCCACTCTCTCTTCCCTTACCTTTCATAAGCCATCATTCTTAAACCATCATATCAATAAACCAAACAATCCCTTCAACATCAAAGCTCCACAAATATCCTTCAAGCCTTCCAATACCCTAAACCAAACTCGTGTGCAAGCCTCACTACATTACAAAAAGTCAATGCCAGGCAAAAACAATAATAAAGTGAATAAAAAAATTCGAAGTGCGAAAAATGCAAAAGCAAAACGCACAAAAGTGCTAAAAGAAAAAGGCAATGGCAAAGAAATAAAAGTCAAGCTAGTGGGCATGCACACAAGTTCTACCCCTCATTCAAATCCTTCGATCCATCAAAACCCTTAACCTTTAATCCAAATCCATGACTCTTCATTCCTCTAACCAATTTAACATTCATCTTAACCTCAAGCCTTAAACCTTTCAACCTTTCATCAACCCTAACTCCTTATTCAAGGTATGTCCAAGCCCGCTAGGTTGAAAACCCGAAAGGGCTTCCTAGGCAAAAGTTAGGGAATAAAATATATATATATATATATATATATATATATATATATATATATATATATATATATATAACAAAAAGAAATCAGATCTAGAACTACGAATGGTCTGATTCTGCAAGGATACGTAGGAATCCTCATCTCGAGGTCCGACCGCTTCAATAAAATAAAAATTAGTCATGGTCTAATGATTTGACTTTCTAGAATTTAGGAGCATAATATCTTTCTAGATCTCGACATAGACTCGAGTCTGCACCTAACCTCGTTAAAGCCTTTTCCCACCTATATTTATTTAAGTCACAAATTTAAACCTTTTTATTTTTCAATCCAAGCTCTCCTTGTCCCTGAAGGACTCTCCGACAATTTCATGGTTTATGGCGATATTTGACTTTGCCTAATCATCTTCCCAAAGAAGAATCCCCAGTACAATCCCCAACGACAACTTGCAACGTTCAAGACAGATCAACTGCGTTTCAATATCAAATCAAGTATATTTCAATCAAGGCTCATAATGCCTAATTCAAGTCAAGCTCACCCAAAGTGAGGGCTTCCTACGTGTGGTGGTTCCTCCAATTCAAATCAAACTCCCGAACGTTTACGGACCCCAATCATTTGCTAAAACGATTTTCGAAAATCATTTTATACATTTCGAATCAGTCTATTATTCTATCACTCTATACGTCTTCTAGCAATGCAAAATCCTGACCTTGCATTGCAGCTTTGCAAAACCCTGACCTTGCATTGCATTTCATACATTCTAGTCTTGCATAACCCTGACCTTACATGACGTGTCATCCCTTAGCTTTGCATAACCTTAATTCTTGCATAGCGTCTCATGCATCCTTAGAGAGTCTAAGTTTGCATTATTGCATCACTATGTGCTTATGTGAGTTGTTTGCACCTATCTGCTAACATCTTTCCCTACAGGTAATTAGATTGCTTGTAGTTATTGTCCTGCATACTAACTTTGTTTTGCAGAGACCGGCGTATACAGATCAATTCTAAACTGCAGAGCGTTTAGAATCGTTCTCCGTCCCGATACCGTATACTTTGACTTTAAAGTGGGGGATTCTATAGACACATAATCGTGTCTCCCCATTTAAGGATCCAA
This sequence comes from Beta lomatogona, assembly GCA_947646795.1. NCBI lineage: Eukaryota > Viridiplantae > Streptophyta > Magnoliopsida > Caryophyllales > Amaranthaceae > Beta > Beta lomatogona. Next base: position 387,455 of record CANSNZ010000597.1, on the reverse strand, counting down.
CGATGAAACATACCGTGGTCTTAATTGGTCCGATCCATGGGTAGAGCAGTCCGAAGAGCCATTCAATACCATTTCGAAAAGTGTTAACGTCCTATTTTAAAGCACAATTAATTATACGTGATAATTAATTGTATTTGACCCTAATTCTTTGAAAGCCCAATTAATTGATAATTAATTGATTTATTTTAATAAATAAATATTTTCAAAAGATATTTTTTTTAAGTCAATATCAGATTTTATCCCGTAAAATCGGATTTCCGTAATTAAAGGATAAAATAAATCCTTTTAAACGCGTTCTAAATAAAGCTGGCAAAGGCACGGCAGGAGCCAGGCTGGTGCGCCTAGCGCACCAATTTGCGCCTGGCGTAGGGCCTTGCGCCTGGCGCACGTCTTTGCATCAGGCGCAGCTCTGTCCACGTGTCAGGTGCACTAATCTGCACTTGACACGTGGATTTCTGACTCATTCAGAGTTCTGCGTCAGACGCGACTCTCTGCTTGAGACGCAGATTTTCTTTCTTATCTTTTTCAATGCGCGTACCACGTGTACGCTTTTTATTGGTCATGCCGTGTCATACGCTTGCCACGTCAGCTGCGCCTAACGCAGCAGGCGCGTGAGGCGCAGTGTTGTTTTCCCTATAAATAGGCGTAATTTCCGTACAAATGAGAGAACGGATTTTTACACATTAACACACTTCGAACTCGGCGAATATATTGCAAATTCCTCTCTACAAACTACAAAACTTCCCTACAAAAACTCATACTTTCAAACACAAATACATTCAACTTACATACTTTCAGACATTCCGATTTTCAGGCTTCACGATTGCTCGTCCCGAAGGTTGTCAATCTCGTAGACCTAAGTCACGTTATAATCCCGAGGGTCCTTAAATAAATTTTTTTTATATTGAAGTTACTAACAGTTTTCTTTCCTGATGTAGATCTTTGATATAAAATCGCTCTACTGTATTCTAATCCCTCTTTTCTATTTCTTTTTATTTATTTTTCATTACTATTATACTTGCCTGATCATTATATGCATGCTATTATGATTGTCCTGCTTTATTGCTTTTATCACCCACATGTTATTATTGCTAAACATGACGTAAAGAACTGTTCTAATTAATTCAGATAATTTGGACAACCTGCTAGCAACCTTGTAATTTGATTGTATAATAACATGTCACTAGAAATTAGTCTTTTATGTGTTTCCTGAACCAACTTAGACTAAATATTTTTAGGGTGTATTAAAACATTATTTGATTATTCTTTGGCATAAATTCTGTAACGAATCGATATTTAGTAGAGGCCAACTTTGGGCGAATGTTGTTCATTATGACCATATTTGTACCCTCACCCCCGAACTCCATCTTTTGTTCATTTTGACCATCTATGGAGTCAGGATGGGGAAATCTACATTGGATAATTTGTCCCTATGATTTTCCTATATCCAATTAGGTTTATGATTCTTCCTAAAAAGAATTGCTGGCGACTTCTTTCAATACAAAACAATTTTCAATAAAACCTTAACAGTGGGGTAGTCAAATACAAATAAACGCGCTCACACCGCGTGTAGGCAATAAAGGAATTCAAAATCCTACGCCTACAACAACAAAAAACTAGAACTATTTTTTTCTAGTTTCCACATGTTTGTTTTAGGTTTTCCAAAAAAACTAAAAACATGAAACACAAAACGAAAATGAATGAGTCTGTAGATATGTCTGTTGCTGTTATATTTTCTAGACTGAGAAAAATGACGAAAAGTTTATGCTCAGTGGGTTAGGGGTATTCATTTCGGATATCCGATCCGATTCGAAATTTCGGATCGGGGAAAATGTGATCCGAATCCGATCCAAAAAAATCTGATATTCCAAATTTCGGATCGGATATCCAAAAACTAAAAAATTACATTTTTCATAGGGAAAGTACATAAAATAAGTTTCGGATCACCGGATATGTCGGATATCCGGTCATGAAAACGGATATTTCACATCGGATATCCGAAAAAATCCCCATGTTTAGGATATTTTCGGATATCGAAATTTAAAATTTCCAATCCTTATTTGATCCAAAATATTTGAAACTTAAAAAATTGGATTGGATATCCGATTTATCGAATCAACCGGATCGGATATTTATGCACACCCCTACAGTTGGTAATGGATTTTATACATAATACTAGCAAATTATGCACGCGAAGCGTGTCTAATTATTTTTTTTAAAACATAAATTCTAACCTTTTTTTGACATAAATAGAGGTAAAAATATGAACATTAGACATTTTTTTGGCTAAATTTCGTAGGTTAAGCCTCTATCACTTAACCCTTCTTTTTTTTTTTTTTTAACTTATTCTTTCTTTAGGTTTTGAAAATGAAACTTGATGAACAATGAAAGAATGTTAAGTGAATTTTGTAGAATTTCTTATGTTATATTAACATAGTCTTTTGTGTTAAATAAATCATTTTACTTTGTTAATTGATTGAATTTTCCATTTTGATGTAATACTTTATTGTGTTTGTGAATTGATTGATAAGATACTTGATTGATGTAATATTCCTTTTTATTTTTTTCTACATAAATAATACATCTTATAGTCAATGTTTCTTTTTTTGGCTGTTCAATTATAATTTGATTGCCTTCAACATTTAAGTTAATTTTTCATGTTATTTTTTAGTTTGACTTTGCTTTCCCTTTTTTGGTAGTAATTGACTTACTAATGGGTAGATAAGTAAATTTATAGGGGGACACCATAGTTCCCCTTCCCTTATATAATAGAGATTTACCCGAATCTTATGAGAAATGAATCGATCCCTTAATGTATACCCAACACTCGGGATTTGTATTGATTGCTTAATTAGTTAGCTTATCAAAAGACACCTAATCACGTTACATTATTTTAAGAATGAACTAGTTATTTGGCGAGTAATGCTAGCTGATCCGGGTATTTTTGTGTGCTAAATTTCAATAATTGTTTGAAAAAACAAATTCAATTTACAGGGTTGTTTATCATTTTAGACGATTACAAAGTTTTCGGGCAATTGTATTGTATATTTATTACAGTTAAAATTGAATTTAAATTTATGATCATTTAAAAATTGTAATCAAGAAAAAGCATTTAGTATTTGACATTAGTGTTTTATTACATATAAGAGATCGGAACTTGGTGGTAGGATTTTGACAATAGATTCAAGTGGTTATGGGTCTGAGATCTCTTGTAAACATTTTGATAATTTTCAAGAGAATCGTCTTGTAAGAGATTATGTGGCGCCATGTCAGCATTTGAAATAAAGCAAAACGTGGCGACTTACATTTCTTGCCCACACGTTTTGATAATTTATATCGAATTGATATTGAGGACACTTTTGTTGCCATATATATAATGACCAAACAAGCTATAAATATGCCCTATGAACACTTTTCAAAATCAAAGTAACTCCAAATATGTCGTACTACATCTTTCTTCCAACACACATTTTTGAATACATTAGTACACATCTATACTAATATATTAAAAGGCGTTCCTAAGAAAGTTTGTGTGCCACGTGGTGCTCTCCTCTACGACTCTAATGCTAATGCTTCAAGTCAAACCCTCAATTTAAAAAATAATATTGTGTAGTTACAAGGTATCGAACACGTGACCTTTGAAATGAAAAGTGAAAGTTTAACCATTAATCCAACATAACACCATTGTTTATTATTTCAAAATAAAATATCATAAGGTCTTATAATTATATCTCATTAAAAAATTTGCACAAGTAGTTAGATATCTAACATTTTTATAACAACAAGAAACTATTATAGACATAAACTCTTACTCCAATTCCTTGTAAAAAGTTAAGTTATTGCTTTCGACCCCAAACTTTTAAGGGTTTATTTTTCAAAAATCATGCAATTACTTATCATATTATTACGTTAATTTTTCCTCACTTGTCAAAAAGTTACGAAAAGTAATAACCTGAGGCATCGCCCGGAACACTCACTAGTTATATATTGTAAAACAAGGTAATTTTTTGTCATAAAGGGAAAACTTATAGTAGAAGTGCAGAGTGCTCCCCTAATTAAGGTAAAACGTGACCTTTTACTTAAAAGTAATCTCTACACTTTAAAAGTGACTCATTTAGCTTAAAGAGTAGAGTGTCTCTTGGATAACATATTACACAATAACTTATTATGTAACAACATTTTATATGTACGAACTAATATAATTATTTCATGTCATTATAAAACTCAATATTTTCATTAGTGGTGTGTTTCATATCATTTTAGAATATTTCATATCAGTTTTAAATCTGTTTCGTGTTATTTATATTTCCTCCTTTTTTTTACCCGCAACACTTTCCTAAAAGGGAAATAATTAGTTACTTGCAACAGTTTCTATTTTTGCTTTTCCTTTCTCTCTATCTCTCTCCAATCACATGGGTCCTCTCTTTTTTTCCTCTCTACCTCTCTCATACCCAAAAATTACATTGGAGTTGATAAAAAAAAAGTGTTACGAGTAATAAAAAAAAGGATGAAGACATGAAGTAAAACTTTTTCATGTCAATATTGGTACGTTTCATAGACCACATAGGTGGCAACCACCATAAGCAGTAGCGTCCGCAAAGGAAACTGCCCAGATTCATAGGAGAGAGAAACATGAGCATTCCTTCGAGCTAAAGGCTAATATAGCAAGCAAATCATATTCTGACAATTAGATAATTCCAAGTCAATACGAAATAAATTCTCTTATAGTCTTATCAAAACAACAATTCCCAAATTTTAATATCAACTAATAAGAATAATTTAGAATAATTATCAACTTGAATAATCATAATTTATATCTCTGCTAATTAATTTAAAATGAGAATGTCCACTCCATAATTGAGCTAATAATTATAATATTACATACTCTGTCATTTTGGTTGAGAAATGAGGAATGTAGAAAGAAAATGTGATGCAAAATGAGGCTTTCAAGCTTTTTTAATGGAGGGAGAGAGAAAAGCTGAGGTTTTTGCTCAACTTTTGTGGTTGAAATGCTGAATGTTTTTTGCTGACTATAATCACCTGATGTTCTCTCATATTGTAGTGTTGGTCAAAGAAAGAGACATAAGGGTGAACATTTTCTCAATTTAAGTTTAAAAATGGTTATTTAATTTGTTTCAAGTTTTACCGATGGAATTGAATGTGTAGTCAAAATTGCTGTGAATACTTTGTTAACTTCTGTGATATTATGCCATGAAAACTAGAAAGCTTGAACAGTAAGCTAAGAAAAGTAGAGAGAAATGAATGTATTTGATTATATTCAGAGAAAGAATGAAATTGAATAATTAATTACAAGGTGTAGAACTCCTTTTATAGAAGGAATTATTACAGAAGAAGAGAGGAGAAGTTAGTTACAGAATAAGCTAACTAACGGAGTTTGTTATTAGTTGTGCTCAGTTGGCATTCAGTTGTGCTCAGCTGGCGCCTGATTGTAGCAGCAGTATGTTTAACATCCCCCCTCAAGGTTGGCAGGGTGGGAAACATGCCAAGCTTGTTCAATAAAAGTTGAAATTGAGCAGAAGGAAGCACCTTAGTAAACACATTAGCCAACTGTTGTGTTGTAGGCAGGTAAGTAAGCTCAATAAGGCCTTCCATTCCTTTTTCTCTTGTAAAGTGACAGTCTATATCAATGTGCTTTGTGCGTTCATGGAACACAGGGTTCCTTGCTATGTAACCAGGTGAGATAGCAGCAAGGTACAGACCATTGTGCAGATTACCAAGATGAATTGGTGCTGTCAGGGAAGGGCCTTGTAGGAGACAAGAATCATGAGTAAACTGCAAGGTACAACTCATGGATGCACACAACGTTGGCACAGATACAAGATTAAAACGAAATCCAGGAACATAGAGCACTTGATCTAGAGTAATAAGATCATTTAGTTTCACAGTGCCAGTGTGAGTAATTGGTACTTGCCTTTCATCAGGTATGGTAATATGATGATGATGAGAATTTTCTAACAATTTATAGTCAGAAAATAAAGATAAATCACAACAAATGTGATCTGAAGCACCACTGTCTGCTATCCAACTGGAAGCCAAAGGAGATAGTAAGCAATGCTTACCAGCAAACAAAGTTGTTGGAGTTGATTCACTTGTCTTCTGATCATTGAGAATACTTGACAAGTGGTTGTTTTGTTCCATTGAGATGACAGGAGAAGAATTGGTTTCAATATAAGTGTCAGCAGGTGGTAATTGTTCACTTTGAACAGCAGCAGCAAACTTCTTTTGAGGAGGCTTCCAATCAGCAGGGTAGCCATGTATCTTAAAACATCTTTCAATACTATGGCCAGGAATCTTGCAGTGAGTGCAATAATAATGAGAGCCTCTCTTGATGCCAGAAGTACCAGTACCAGCATTAGTAGAAGATGATGATGGATGTTTATAGGTTTTGTTAGGCTCAGGATAAAACCTCTTGTTTGCTGCTAGAGCCATAAGTTCATTGTTCTGGTGATTCACAAGACTTAGTTCTTTGTGTTTCTGCTCTTGAAGAAGAAGTCTGTATGCTTGAGTAATAGGTGGTAAGGCTTCCATCATCAAAATATTGGTTCTAACTTGTTGATAGACCTCTTTAAGCTTCATCAGAAAATGAACTAATCTTTGGTCTTGTTGTATTTTCAGGAATTTTTTTGTAAGATTACAAGTACACTTGCCACATTCACAGCATGGTATAGGCATAGCTTCATCTAATTGATCCCATACACTAGTAGAAAAATGATAATTTTCGTTGCCCTATTTCCGTCGCACAGAAGAAAGACTGATGCAAATGTTCATGAACAGACGATTTGCATCGGATGTTAACAAAGATCCGACGCAAATAACCTCAGCAGATGAGTAAAAAGAATATTTGCGTCGGACGGCCAGGAGCACGCGACGCAGATGATTAAAGCCCAAGGTTTTTGGATCCGACAATGTGCGTCGGATTAACCCTAAAGTGCGACGCAGATAAGATGTGCGTCGGACCTTCACCATTGTGCGACGCAGATAATAGTTACGATAAGAGTTGGAATGTTTTTAATTTGCGTCGCACCTTTTATGTGATCCGATGCAAATCAATTTTACCCATATAAAATAACAGCCTTCATTTTACTTTCTTTCTCCTCTAATCCTCTTCAGCGGCTAGGGTTTTCTGATTTTCTCCCAAAGCCCCAAGCACACTCTCTGTCCTCTAGATCTTCAGATTAACCGGCGACTTCGGCTAATGACGAAACCTAGTCATCGTACTCGCCGTAAAACCTAAAAAACCACAGCACGATCTCCAATATCATGACATCAGGTGCAGATCCCGGCGGTATGTCGTTGTCTTTGTCGGTGCGTTTTCTTTTTACTGCGGTAAATCTGAACAGAGTAGGGATAAAATACGGTGAATCGAGATTTACTGTGATGTCGGTGATATTCATTTTGTTTCTCAGGTTGACTTCACGCTTCTCAGGCGGGCTTCGCACATGTCTCAGGCGACTTCTTGCAGTCTAACATTCGAAGGTACAGTGAACGCAATTGAAGAAGAGAAAATGGCGATTTCGGCTAAAACGAAAATTAAAACTGAAGAACAGCGAACGAAAATTGAAGAAGAGGAAATGGCGATTTGAAGAAGAGAATTGTTCGCTTGGATTTGGTTAGTTTATTTAAGAATCGTTGTATTTGATTAATTTGTTTTGGAGATGTAGATCTGAACTATCCTTATGATTCTAAATCCTTAAAACTTTAATAATAACTACTAGCAGCCAAGCGAAAGATGTTCATTATTTTTGTATAATTCCTTTGTTAGTTTGTTTAGATTTTTTTATAGTTGATTTTGGATAATTAGTTTGTTTAGATTTTTGATAGTTGTTCAGAATTCGGATACTTCCTTTGTTAATTTCATTATTTCACTTGTCTCTTTTTTAATTCCTTTTTAGATCTTTGATAGTTTGCAGATTGTTTGTCTACAAATTCTGTTTGGTGTAAATTAATAGGATGAGGGTAGTAATTTCTTTTTTTGATAAAAAAGGGATCTTTTGCGTCGCACATACCATGTATCTGACGCAAATGACCCTGCACACAGAAGGCATTTGCGTCGCACAGTACCTAGTACCTGACGCAAATGGCCCTGCTCACAATATCTGGTGTGGGCTATTTGCGTTGCACGTAGCTGTGGGTGCGACGCAAATAGCACTAAATCTGCGTCGTTCCATATCCGACGCAGATCATGTCTCTCTCATCTGCGACGAGGCCTGTGTCTGCCTCGCATCCGACGCAAATCGTCGATTCTGTACTAGTGATAGGACCTTCATCTTAGTAAAAAATGATGAAACATCATCATTTTCTTGATTCATGACAGACAACTCCTATTGAAGAGAGTATAACTGAGCTACAGATGAATGACCAAACCTTTCTTCTAGGTCTTGCCAAATAGCTCTAGTTGTAGGCAGATGTAGGACACTTTTCACTATTACTGGTCCTAGAGACTTCAAAATCCAACCACAAACCATATAATTTGCACGTTCCCATGCTTTTGCTTCTTCAGCATTAGAAGGTTTAGGCAAAATTCCATAAACAAAACTCATTTTATTCTTAGAACTAAGACCTATAACCATCATCCTTTTCCAATCTGAGTAACCAATTCCATCAAATACAGATGCAACTAACTGTTGAGATGTATTATCAGCAGGATGAAGAAAATATACATAAGTAGGATTTTGTGTCAGTTCCAATGTAAGAGTAGAAGATGTGGAAGAAGATATTCTTTCAGAGATAAATTGAAGAAAAATAGAAGAAATTGACCAAGAAATAAAAACTTGAAATGTATCAAGATGTTTGTAGAATCTGAATCGAAATGATGATCCGGAACAAAATTGATTGTAATTTGATGAGCAAAAGAAAGATTAAAGCTAATTTCACCAGAACAAGAACAATTTCAGCAAATTCTTCAGATCAATTAGCAGAACCAACAAAATTTTAGCAGATTAACTCTAAATTGCAGAGTTATATTATGATTAAATGCAAAATTTGATCCAATTTCAGGAATAATCTCAGAATTTCAGCAAACTTCTCAGAGAAACAATCAGAATCACAAGAATTTAAGTAAAAATGAATCGGAACTTCAGAAAAAGAATTTTAGAGAAATATTTGAAGAATTACAAACCAGATTCTTCAATTGAGTTGATTGAATCAACAATTTCAGATGAATTGCGGAAGAAAAACGAGCAGTAGCTCTGATACCATGTTAACTTCTGTGATATTATGCCATGAAAACTAGAAAGCTTGAATAGTAAGCTAAGAAAAGTAGAGAGAAATGAATGTATTTGATTATATTCAGAGAAAGAATAATATTGAATAATTAATTACAAGGTGTAGAACTCCTTTTATAGAAGGAATTATTACAGAAGAAGAGAGGAGAAGTTAGTTGCAAAATAAGCTAACTAACTAACTGAGTTTGTTATTAGTTGTGCTCAGCTGGCATTCAGTTGTGCTGAGCTGGCGCCTGATTGTAGCAGCCATATGTTTAACATACTTGAATAAATTAATGGATCCAAAGAGCTTAAATTTTCAGTTACTCTACGCCTACTACAGCCTACAGGCTAGAGTATAACAGTAGTTGCTAGTTCATCTGATCAGATAAACATTTGCTGCTTGTGCCTTGTTAAAACTACACGAATAATAACAAATTACATCCTCCGTTTTCTTTAAGTTGTATCATATTGACTTTTGACATTATTCACTAACTTGGTTTTGACCCTTTTGTATTATTTATATAAGGAAAAATATAATCTTATGGGGTCTTGTTAGATTCGTTTCAAGATATCAACTTTTTATAATTAATTCTTATGCATAATTAGAGATATTAAAGTTTAAAGTTGTGTGTTGCCAAACAAAAAGTACTTTAATTTGTACCACTAAAAGAAAACGTCTAAGTATTAATTTATCGGCACCCATTTTGATATGGTATTAATATATATATATTTATAAAGGTAAGGAAAAAGAAGGTTAATAGACCATCCGCACGAGGGGAGCTCCAACCTTATCGTTTACAAGGATTGAATGAAGAGCTGAATGAATACAATTTTCAATACAAAAACTAGAATCTATGAGGTGGCCAACATTGGCAGTTCCATTTGCTGCTTTGTTTGCTTCCCGGTAGACATGTCGAATAGTCTAAAAAGAAAAGGAGCGGAGAGAAGTCTGGATATCCTGAATAATGTGAGCGATCTGCCAAGGGGGGGGGGCAGATGCCTTTGATGGAGTTGATAACCATGTTATCAACTCCGATGTGGAGATGAGTAATAGCATTTTGAATAGCTAGCCGGACTCCATGCTGAAGGGTCGTAGCTTCTGCCACCGAGACTGAAGATGTACCAAGGTTCAAGGCTGCGGCTTTGACTAAGTTGGCGTCGAAATCTCTGATGATAAAACCTGCTGCTACTGAAGAATCATGAACGGAACCGTCGAAGTTGAGTTTAAAAAATGGAGATGATGGAGGCTCCCAAGCCACCAGAAGGGTACTTGGGAGTGGAGGGATGGAGAGAAGAGTGGGAAAAAGGGGAGCCAGAGGAATTGCATTAATCAACTGCATTCCTAAGACTCCATTCTGAGAAAAGAAATTATGCATTATGAAGAATCATATGAATATTAAGCGAGTCGTTATGAAAGATGATATTGTTTCTTTCTTTCCAAATACTCCACATTAGGAAGACTAGAGGTGGGCATGGGCCGGGCCAGCACGCGGGTCGGCCCGGTTTGGGCCCGGCCCAAAGACGAGCCCGTTCAAGGCCCGGCCCGGCCCGTTGTCCGCTCCGTGGGCCGTGGGCTCGCCACTGGTCAAGAAATTTTATTTCGGGCCCGCACCGGCACGAGCCCGCGTGGGCCGGCCCGCGGGCCGAACGCTCCTTTCCTTTGTTTTTTAGCCTAAAACTGTCAAAAATACAAAAAAAAACAACATAAAACATGGGCCAGGCCCGCAGGAGGCACGAGCCCGGCCCGCAGGCCTGTGGGCCGTGGACAAAACCTGAAAATTTCAAGCCCGGCCCGGCACGGCCCGCCATTTCCCCAAGCCTGCGGGCCGAGCCCGTGAACAGGCCCGACCCGGCCCATGCCCAGGTCTAAGGAAGACAAATTTAGAGGCATAGCTTTTATTCTTTTTAATATTAGAAAAAGTATCTAATAAAGTGGCACTAGTTAAGGAATGGGGCAACCAATCATTAATTTCTTTAAGTTGCCAAAGGGGGAGAAGCTTGGAACAATGTCCAAAGATGTGATCTATGGATTCCTCCTAGGTGGCACAAAGGGCACAATGACTAAAGGGATGATATTTCTTTTTGCAATGAGTGCAAGAACCTCAAGACTATTATGGCAGATCTGCCATAGAAAAATCTTTAGCTTTGGCGGGATATCGAGATTCCAAATCCTACAGTAAGGCCATTTTTCCTTGCTAGGTGGGAGGTTATGAGCCAGCCAAGTAGCGGACTTAACTGTGAATAGTCCTGAAGGACTAGGGCCCCAAATAGGTTCATTACGGAGGGAGGCAGACGGTAACGGAATGCCTTTAGTGCATTTTATGATGTGGTCAGGGAGAAGAGTTTTTAATTTGAGAAGATCCCAAGATTTATCTGGTAAAATGAAATCTTTTAAATAGCTAGTTAACATCAACTTGATTTTCATTTAACTTTAAGATGGTCATTGAGTTTTCCTCTAGGCACCAGTTATGGAGCCAAAAAAGAATTGGAGAACCATCTCCGATTTTCCAACGAATGCCTTTATGGAGTAACGGGCGTTGAAGTAAAAAAAATTCCAAATGGGTGAGTCAGTTGGCTTAGGTTTGCAGTTAAAAAACGATTGATTTTGAAGATATTTGTCGAAAATGAGTTTAACCCAAAAATTATTAGGTTTCGTGAGAATTTTCCAACCAAGTTTTGCAATAAAGGCTTTATTCATTAGCAAAGTTTTTCTAAGGCCTAAACCCCTTTGGGATTTTGGTCTGCAGATTTTATCCCAGGCAATTAGTGGGGTTGCATTTCTTTCTTTATTTTGACGCCAGAAAACTTCATGTGAAGAGAATCAATAGAGGTAGCAATGCCAGTAGTCAACATAGTTGAGGCGCATGTATATGCCGGTAGGGCCTCGAGGTTGGCCTGGATCATAGTTAATCTCCCTGCTTTGGAGAAGAAGCCAAATTCCCGCAAATTAATTACTTGCTCTGTTTTTTGGACAATATGGGCGAGATTAGCTTTAGAAGGATGGTGGGAGCTGAAGAAAATTCCAAGATATCTGCCCAGGGACGAATTGGAGAGCATGTTAAAATGGCTAGCTAAAGCCACTTTAAGAGGCTGGTTGACCTTTTTGGAGAAGATGATCGATGATTTGTGGAAATTAATTAATTGACCAGAGATGGTACAAAAGTCATCGAGTACTCTTTTTAGATTGGTACGAGCTGATGTAGTAGCTTTGCAAAAGAGTAGGCTATCATCCGCAAAAAAGAGACAGGGAATATTATATTAGCAGTTCTAGGAAGGAGTTTAAAGCTAATGCCTGGATTAGGGACTTGGCTTTGGATAGTCAATTTTCTTATTAGCACTTCCATGCAGATAATGAACAGGTAGGGCAATAGGGGGTCACCCTGACGAAGGCCCCTGGAGGGACGACCAAGTATTAGGTATATATATAATCAATAATAACGATTATAAGATCGATAGACTTGCTCATAGTCTTTCAACGTCTTGTGACGCTTTTAGTTAAACATAGCAAATCGGTAGGTCGGGTCGTTTTTAGATTGGGCTAAAGTCATTTTTTGGATATAAGGTTGACCCAACAGATTAACTAAGGCTACTAACTCTGAAATTCCCATTCAAATCAATATTATAATAGTAACAAGTTAAAAGCTAGCATAACAATCCATGCTTATAGTACAATATAACATGCCTAATTAAAATTGAGAAACCAAAATTCTTCAAATTTTAAACACAATACATCACAGAAGATGAGAAATAATAAAATTGCTCATAGTGAGCGGGCAGTTTGTCCACTCACAGGAATAAATAGGGGTTGATTTAACAATAACAAGTGTATCAAACGCAAAAACAAGGGTTGATTTATCAATAATCAGTATCTTGAACACAAACAGGGGTTCTTATAGATAACCAATTGTACTTTGGGGACAAAAGCTTAATGAGACACACAAATCGATGCAAATTTTTACTTTTTGGCAGAGATCACATGTTTAACAGGGACAATATTATCATTTCAGCATATCTACACACGCAAACAAGGGTTAGTTCAACAACAACAAGTGTATCAAGCTCGTAAACAGGGGTTGATTTATCAATAATCATTGTTTTGAACAAACAAACAAAGGTTTTTATAAATAACCAATTGCACTTTTTTGGGACAAAAGCTGAACGAGACACACAAATCGATGCAATTTTTTACTTTTTGGCAGAGATCACATGTTTACTTTTTGACAAAAAGTTTCCTTTTTATATTTTTATTTAATCATAACTTTTTTTTTAACATAAAGGTAACTTTTTGGGAAAAAAAAAAAATTTATTGTGAGTGACAAACTGCCCACTCAGAATGAGCGCTTTATCACTACTCCATAGAAGATAATGTATAATATAATTTACATTGGAACGCATTCTCAACACTTCAGAATATGTACATGAGGATATAAGAATGTGGGATGATGGTATTTGGCTCAACTTTAGTTAACACTGATTGTAATACACTATATACCCGCTAATTTTTCTTTCCTTTTTTATGAACTTCTAATCATTTTTAGAATCGAGTAGAAGATTAAATAAATCTCATTGCCTTAGTATTTGGATATATTGCCTCCATGCTCCTAACCCTAGGAACATAAGGCTCCACATCTTTAATTAGGAATAAGGAGTAGGCTTAGATTTTATGTGACTAAGATTCCACTAATAATAATAACACTTTACATTTGACACCCCACAACATCGGGATATCATACACAAAATACTTTAACCCCAACATCATCGGGATGTGGACTTCTACGTTAATATACCATATGCCAAGGTTCGAACCCTTCTTAGAAGAAACACTGGAAATTCAAGTTAAATCGAGGTTTACTTGCAAAACAATCAACTTTTGCCACGTAAACAACTAAACTTAGTTTTAAATTGTATCTAGCTAAGCAGCACAACACCATACCATGTTTGTTGCAACACCATAATACACATATTATAAAGTTTTTAATATGTGGAAAATGCCTTGAGCCCTTGACTAACTCAAGTTACAACTAATGTAGAGACCCTTGCATTAGTATTACCTCGATCTAGGATGAAGATTTACATAGTGCTCTCTACATTGACTTTATCTCGGAAGGAGAAGAGATTTTTAACTAACGTGAATTCCCTTGTCTTAGGATCTCCGCTGTATGTGGTATATATTTTGGGAACACCCTTTGTCAAGTGTGTGTAACATTAAGATCTCACCAAGGACCCTTGGGTTCAATGGTATGACTTCATATCTCCTACATGGGAGACCAATGTTCAAATTTTGGTGGAAGCAAAATTTCAATATTGTTGGGGGAGGGGGGGTTTGGGGATTGTTGGGCCTCGGGTGAGTGGCGCACGAGAGAGTGAAATTGCGGAGAAATTCATCTTACCACGGCTTAGAAAGGGCTAAAAAAATTTGTAGCATTAAGATCTCACTTTACTTTATACGTGCAACCGTTAGTCAATGCACATGCCAGATTGCTATATCACTGAATAGGTTATCACGTTGAGTAACATTTATCCTTAACATATTTCTATTTGCATTACTTACTTCATGCAGTAAGTATTCTTTTAATTACATCACTCCTCTAACTTGACAAGTCAAGTAAAGTTACTATAAGCATTATCTTATGAATATGATTAGTATCCTTAACTCATATCATCACTATTTATCAATGTTTTAAAATGTAGCTCATTTTCATGTGAAGTGAATAAAATACCCCTACATGGGTCCACTTTTACGCAATTCATCTAATTCACGATCTTATAAGCTTTATGGTTACCGATAAATTACCAGTTTTAATTACCTAACTAGTTATTAGGCCTTAGCGATGCCCGAGTTATAATATTTTCATGTCAAAAGAGAGCATCTAATATTGCATAGTTCATTGTTTAGAACTTTACTATATTAATTAACTTGAGGTCACGTGGTCGAATTTTGTACAAAACATGTTTCTAATGTTTTAATATACGTTGATGACATGGAACGAAACAACTAAAGGGATAGTGTCGCGTGGCGTGTAGACTTTGCATAACACCTTTTAATATATTTGTATAGATAGATTAGTGGCAAAGTTCATAACTTACTCCACTTAGTCACCAAATTCTTCATCTCCTTAACGCTTATAGGATTTGCTCATTAATTACTAAGTGTAGTAAATAGCCACCCAAGGCTCATAATTAGGATTTAGGATCAGTCCTTAATTAGGAGTAGCTAATTCTTATTAATATCATTTTTCTCATATTAGGAAAATGTAGGTGATATGCCTTTAAAAAGTTCCTAATCAAATTCTTCAACTAATAATCCACAAATTTTTTCTTAAACTCCCAGTCAATTCAAGGGCAATATGGTCATTTACGTATTTTTGTAATTTCACCAATTCGGGTTTACATGATCATCCTAATGTCCTTACGTTCCTACAAAGTTTCATAGCATAAATTGGATTCATAATTATGACCATGATAATTTTCATGTTCCTTCTTATGTTACGGGAACATTATTACAAGGTGAAGCTCCATTTAGTCATATTTATTGCCTTGATAAAATATGTCCAATCATCCTCAAATGTCCCTATGATGTTATCCTCAAATGTCCCTTTGCATCATAGGAATAGCACTCAAACCATTATATATTGCCTCAAATATTTATTTGAATATTCTTTTTTTTTTGAAGGGATTATTTGAATATTCTTGACATACTAAAAAATATCCAAACAATGTGCATATACAACAAATATACATGCATGCATTAATATTTTTGTCTCGGAAATCAGTTTTGCTTAACAAAAGTATAGGTACTGGAAATTTGATTGAAAAATATCCCCATATAATAGTTTGACCAAATTCATCTTAACTTATCGAAAATCGGGTACGATTAATTCGTCAATTTTCCTCTTTGTGCAACTTTTGCTGTCTTTGCTTGAAAATGACTTTCTAATAGAATTTCTATTTTCACATAGTATCAGTTTAATCATCCAATACAACACATACATATCACCAATTGTTCATAGTAATTACAAAACGCAATTACTTAATTATTGTCTTAATTAGATATATACTTATCCCATCGTCCCATATTATAGTATTTCTTTCCTTTTAAAGTGTCCCAAAATATAATTCTTATTTCTTTTTTTAATTCTACATCTTTCTATGATTTTCCTAGAAAAATTGTGCCACCATTATTTATTTCCTTATTGGAAATAGTTTTTTGCTTTGTTTATTTAACCCAAGGGTTGAATTAGTCATGCATTTAATGCTCTTTCACCACTTTTGTCCTTCTCTATCCTAAAATCAGCTTTTTCCCCATAAAATTTATTTTCAATACACAAACACTCTTTATCTTCCTCTTAGATTTTATTGACCTTAATACCCGTGCAAAAATAGAATCAGGCACTAATATATGGGACGGAGGGAGTACTACTACCCCTTATGTTTATAATTCAAATCGTCACAAAATGGATAGGGATCCACAATTGCATTAACACGGATAAAACTTGGTTGACCCATTGGGTAGATTACCCATTACTAATAGAATTTAATGTAAGGTGGAATCCAACACAATATTAACAATGATTTTTTAATGATCTATTAGGAGCTGTAATGTATCCAATGGGTAGATGTAGTTATGTACCCTTTAACACTCGGAACCATCAGGGGCGAAGCCATGCTTGTTTGTTGAGGGGGGTCAGTTTAACAAACAATTATAAACATGGTTGTAGAGGGGGGCCAATTTACCAATTAAACAAGATAAAACCATTGATTTTATTCAAAGGTATGTTGAGGCCTACAGAGATCATGGCCCTCTTAAGGCCCAACACAGCCTCGCCACTGGGAACCATGTAGAATGCCCTATGGAGATAAATGGAGGTTCCTCAACAAAATTTAAGGTTGTGTATGAGATAATTATTGTCCGAAAATTTCCTCCCAAAAATTATCAAACTCTCTTAAATGGGTAAGCTAATATTGATGAACAACATTTAGCAGCTATAGCTTCCCAAATTATGTCAATCTTCTTAATTCCATATAAGTTCAACAAAAAGATCTTGCCAACTCTTCTTAGATTATGGACTTATGGTGGCCCTCGCTAATGGACACAACACCAACTTATTAAAGGAAGCACAATATTCTGGAGAGCCTACATGTGAACGCGAATTGAGCATGACAAACCTCAAAAGCCCTAACACAACCATCCTCTCTAAACAAGCAGGGAGAATACACCAAAATCTTTAACTCCTAACTTGTAGGGTCTATATCTGCTAGTACCAAGCCAATTTTGTGAACAAAAAGGCAGCTAGAAAGAAAGTTCATGTTTACTTGGTCTATAGTGAGTTTTTTTTTTTATCATATTTCAATGGAACTTGATGAGCCGATCTGCCTACACGTCTTGCTTTTACTACGATATATATCCGGAGTTACTCCACGTATTGCTTTTCGTAAAACAGATAGTGGATTTTTAGTAGTTGTATGTTAAGGGTCTGTTCTTTTCGGCATAAAACAAATGAACTTAACTGAATTGAACTGAACTTGAACTGAATTAAATTATAACTAATTAATAGTAATGATAATAATTTAGGAATTGAACTGAATTTAACTGAAAATAAGCTTAGGAGAACAGGTTAGTGCATGTTCTCTTCGGCATAAAACAACTGAACTGAACTGAATTAAATTATAATTAATTAATAGTAATGATAATAATTTAGGAACTGAACTGAACTGAAAATAAGCTGGAGAGAACAGACATTACATTAACTCATTATTTTTCCCCACAATGTTCTCATATTGACAAACTCGAGCTACCTTAATATGGGTATATTTTCTTCAGCTAAACTTAAATGAATTGGACTTGTTAGATCTGATTAGACTTGAACAGCCCTGATTTCATTTTATATCTACCCTTGCTTGGACTTGATCAACCTTAATCAGACACGATCAAAACTGAAACTTATATTTTAAGGTGAAAAGAACACACCCATACGATCCCTTTTCCATCTTCTCTATTTCCCACAACCTTAATCAGACACGATCAAAACTGAAACTTATTTTTTAAGGTGAAGAGAACACACCCATACGATCCCTTTTCCAACTTCTCTATCTCCCACAAGACTTTTTTTTGAAGGAGGGGACTAAAACAATTGATTTAGATATTTATCCAATATGTATGTGCTAATTTTTCTGTTCACTAGGAATCACAACTGATCTAAGTTATGGCAAACGAGGTAAACTCAAAGGTGAGAAATTTCTCTATTGCATAATGTTTGGGAAAGTTTGCTAATTTTATTATTTTAGTTGGTTTAGGATATGGAACATGCAGGTCTTACAAATAGGAGTTTATGAGGCTCATTGTGAAGTATGGTGAGGCTTTTGCGAAATACATTAGAGAGGTGTGTAAGACTCAAAGATGTAAACCCCAAGAATAAAAATTGGTGCACGATCGAATATGATAGGGAGTAAAATATAAGTTGATTTACAAATTCATCCCTTGACATTCAAGAATGGTCAAGTTACTATGCTCATGTGTCCTAGGGGTGGGTGTGGGGAATTGCAAATACTACTATTCAATAGGAGTACAATCATACCAGAAATAGTGGGTCTAAGCTAAATAAGCCAAGTTTAGAGTAGTATTTTTTAGAGCACTTTCCTCTTCTCATACCCTTCTCTCTACTTGCTCTTTTTTTGCTACTCTTACTGGGTTTGGCTGTCCGAAAAACTCCCAAAAGATCTAGCACAGGACTTCACTTACTTTCATAGAGCTTCAATCACTCAGCAAATGTAAAAGTTGGGCACATGTGCTACCATTTTATCTCTCTTCCAGCTAAGAGATCTACAATCTACATAGAAACTTTTGGAAAAAAACTACTTGAAACCCTAGTTTAGCTGAGTTTGAAGCTTGTTGCTGAGAAAAATGAGCTTTCTTTTGAGGTTCATTTTTTACCAGTTTTAGAGCTTGTTTGAGCTAGTGGAAAAGAAAAAGCTCCATTCTTTTTGATATTCAGCTGTTTTTTTTTTTTTTTTGGGTGGGTGGGTGCTGAAGATCTGAGGCGCATGAAGCAGAGAAGGGTGGATTTTTGCAGTGGAACTGGTTTTGGATGAACTCTTTTCATTGCCCTTTCTGGGAAATTTGAGGTGGGTTTTGGGAGGGAGGGTGGGGGGTGGTGGAGGGAAGATTGTGGAAGTTTTTGGGTTTTTTTTTCCCCTTTTTTTTTGGGGGGTGTTTTTTGATTGATTTTCTGCAGAATGAGATTATCATCTTCTGGTTTCCCTCATCAACCTGAGGAAGGTAAGCTGATTTCTTGAGCATCCTTTTAATTTTTAAGAAATTTCATAACTTTTAAAGTTTTGTTATGTAGATTAAGTAATGGAAGAATGAAATAACATGATCTGGGTACTTACTATATTTAGTAACTTCAGCTGAGCCGTATTTATATGTAGAGTTGCTCAGGTTGCTTTTGCTTTGTCTGATTTGGGTTGCTGAATTAGTTCAGTTTGAGGTGGTTTCACTTGCTATTTTTGTGCATCTGTACTATACAATGTGTGAACTGCAACGGGGAAGCGAAATTGGGGTGGGGACTGGGGAATGATTGCTGGCAAAGAAAGGGGCTTAGCTTGTGTTTTAATTGCTAATATGGGAGTGATTTAGGTAATACATAGTCAATGGCCATTGTAATCACGCTTTATTATCAGAATTAATTCTTGGAGAACCTATGTATAGCTTTCGCTTTAGGTTTGTCTTCTCTGAACTGAATGATTGATTAGATTTTGTCGTCATGGCTGAGGCACAAGTAGCCAACTCTTATAGGAGTAGAAATCAGCATCTTGATCTATTAATAGAGAATTTAAAGCCTTTGTAATTGTGCAACACTTGTTCATTTTGTCTGTTCTCTTTCCTCAAGAGATGCATAACACCTTGATGAGTTAGACTTGATCCTCATCTTTCTTAGGAATTGGTTTTTCGTTGTGTGTCACTGGTAAGAAGTTAAGAAAAGGTGGAGTGTTTGTCACTGAAGCGCTATGCAATTTCTGTACTTTTAACAAAGCCTGCTGAGATTCTTCTTATGGCATATATCAAAAAAGCTGTCTCTTCCTAAAAAATTTTTGGGTTCACTTCATATAGTTATTTCATGAATGGCTACTGATAAGAAAGTATATCTAGCTTCTGTTGGTTATGGAATGATGCTTATTTCGTGATCTTCCAATAATATTCTTTGGCCATAATTGTTTTTTCAGGTGAGAAGAAAGTTTTGAATTCAGAACTGTGGCATGCGTGTGCTGGTCCTCTTGTCTCCTTACCCCCTGTGGGAAGCCGTGTTGTATATTTCCCGCAGGGTCATAGTGAGCAGGTAGTCCTTGTAGGATGTTCACATCCTTATATTGGCATAAGATCTGCAAAACTTCTATGAGTGCTCGTTAGTTTAAAATCTGCTATGCTTCTGGACTCTCCCTCCCCTCTTCCATTCACCTTTCCTCGGGGAAGGAGGGGGGGAGAGGGGGCTTGAAAAATTACCGCCATGATCAATTTTAAAAGTGTGTTTGGATAGGTTATTTCGAGGGAAAGGGAGGGCTTCATTTTCCTTTCTTTTAATACAGAATGGTATAAGAGAAGGGAATCAGAAGGATCCAAATTTTTTCTCCTCTTAACTAACTAAATCCTTCCGTTGTTGGAAAATTTTGGAAAGACAATGCAAGTTCACACTTCCCACCCCTTTCTTTCCTTCTTCTCTTCTCCCCCCCATCCCTCCATCCTTGTTATCCAGACAAGGTGTAAAAGAACGAGACTATAGCTTCTAAAGCGAGAAGATACTGATTTTGTAGCATTAAGGCTCTGTTTATCACCTGCTACTACTTCAAGGTCTTATCATCTAGTTTGATCAGTGGCTCTCTAGTTTGTAGTTATGCTGGAAGTTCAATCTTTAGGTCTGCGTCTATTGTATTTTGTAGCATTATTTTTATCCTCCTTACAATTGGCAAATACTCTGTCTTTTATTTTTTATCATTTTGAGGGGGTGGGGAGGAAGCTGGAGTGTTTGATACTTTCAGTGTATTACAAATTTCAATTTAGCTTTCTCAAACAATGCAGTTATAATCACATTGTCGATTTGGTCTGACAAAGTGTCTGCAGGTTGCAGCTTCAACTAATAAAGAAGTAGATGCTCATATTCCTAATTATCCTAGCTTGCCTGCACAACTTATTTGTCAGCTTCATGACGTGACCATGCATGTAAGTGCTCTTGGTTTAGGTGCATGTACTTGTGAGTGTTTAGGCTATCTGCCTCCTAAGATTCATATTTGTGATTACAGGCAGATGTGGAGACAGATGAAGTATATTCTCAGATGACCTTGCAGCCCCTGACTTTGGTATTGTATTTTGCTCTGTAACGTGTAACATTTGTTTTTGTTTTTCTACATTGATAGTTGGTAAGAGAACTGTTACTTTTGTAGCAAGAGCAAAAAGATGTCTGTCTCCTACCTGCAGAATTGGGCAGTGCCAGCAAACAACCGACTAATTATTTCTGTAAAACATTAACTGCAAGTGACACTAGCACTCATGGAGGATTTTCTGTTCCTCGTAGGGCAGCGGAAAAAGTCTTTCCTCCCCTTGTAAGTTTTGTTTTAAGAGTTATTCGATATCTTAATTATCTCTTTGCTTGTGTGTCCCATGCATCGATGGTAATTGCAATATGGAATTCGACAGGATTACACCCAGCAACCTCCTGCTCAGGAATTGATTGCTAGGGATCTTCATGATAATGAATGGAAATTTAGACATATCTTTCGAGGTAAGCTTCAACTATTGGATTTCATGGATGTTCGCTATAGCTGATAGCAGCAGGAATCCTATACAGAAGGTTGTTTGTATCAAGAGAAAATTATGTTCAGTGAGCCTATGGAGATGGCATTGTTAGACCATTTATCTAATGAACTTCTTTGGTTACATTTTCTTAAAGCATGGTAGAGCATTTTGGTTGGCACAAGTCTAGATAATAAATTGTACTTGTGCAACAGAGTTGCGAAAAGAAATACTCCCTCTATTTCAACTTACATGTAATACTTACTACTTTGGGCTGTTCTGAAATAAATGTAACCTACCTTTTCTGGCACATGGGTCCTCCAAATCTCTCCTCATCCAAAAAGCAAAGATTTTCTTCTCTTTCTATCTATCTTCTTCCTTGATAAGTTTGCCCAAACCAAGTGTTACATATACTTTGAGAGGAAGGGGGTATCATAAGACTAAGAGTAAACGGAAAATTGTTTGGATAGCTAGTAATTCATGGCTTGATCTTGTCTCACAATGTTGACTTGCTGTTGCAGGGCAGCCTAAGAGACATCTTCTTACCACTGGATGGAGCGTCTTTGTAAGTGCTAAAAGACTAGTTGCTGGGGATTCTGTCATCTTCATTTGGTAAGTGCATCTTCTTATATGCCATTGTTAGTTTATGTGTGCACTTGTCCAACATCTCTCGGCTTTAGAAAGGGATGAAAAACATTTCTGTAAAGAAAATGATATATTAAGGCTCAAAAAATACTTTGCTCTGTACGAGTAGAGTTGGTAGTTTTCTTTGAGTATCATATATATTCATGAGCTGCTGCAAAAGAAAGCTTTCTACTGAATATGCAAGCTAAAATAATGTTTATATTGTTAATTTTGTGGTATCCCCATTAGGAATGAGAAGAATCAGTTACTCCTTGGCATTCGGCGTGCTAATCGTCCACAAACTGTGATGCCATCGTCAGTATTATCCAGCGATAGCATGCATATAGGTCTCCTTGCTGCAGCAGCTCACGCAGCTTCTACAAACAGTCGTTTCACAGTGTTTTTTAATCCCAGGTAAAGCATCTAGTTGAATTTCAAGTACACCTTACAGGTAAAGAACTAAAAACTATATGCTTACGTACCGTATCTCCAGGGCTAGCCCTTCTGAATTCGTGGTTCCATTAGCAAAGTATGTTAAAGCTGTCTACCATACCCGTGTCTCTGTGGGCATGCGATTTCGGATGCTGTTTGAAACAGAAGAGTCGAGTGTTCGCAGGTATGTGCGTATACTGGATTATTATTTCTGGTAACTGCAATGATTAACATGTGTAGTGTGGAATGTGTCTTATCATTTTCTCACTTTAAGATAATATTGTCACACACCCCATCATTTCCAGCATGAAGAATACTTCACAACCCAATATAGGTTTTAGAATAAGCATTCACCATCTAAGCATCTTCAATTTAACAATTGACCGTGGTGTTAAGAAAAACTATTTGTTGACTAAGGAGCTTAGTTTTAAAAGGCGCAAGGCGCAAAGCGCACCGAGGCGCAAGACGAAGGCGCACGCATCCCGTAGGCGAGGCGCACCTTTGGTGCCAAAATACTTAAAAATCATGTATGGAAGCATTGTAATACTTAAAACAACATAGATATTATAGTAAAGACCCATAAAAGAATGTAAGAAAGCATAATTCATTGCTAGAATACCGCAACAAGGCAAACTACAAAGTAGAAAGAAAAGCAAACGTAATTCAAATAATATTTCAAAACTAATTAAATAGAGAAGCATGTAAATGGATATTTAAATATAAAAATCACTGCATCTTTGCCTAAGAAATTAAAAATAAAGTCACGTCCTGAAAAAAAAAAAAAAGAAAGAAAGATGCGTGGTAAATAAACAAGAAAGAAGAAATAAAAAATAAATAACAAAGAAAGAAGAAATATATAACAAAGAAAGAAGAAATAAATAACAAAGAAAGAAAACAAAAAGAAGATGCAAGCAGCGAACAAGAGGCAGAGCAAGAAGAAAAAGAAAAGAAAAACCACCGGCGAGGAGGAAGAGCAAGAAGGCGAACCACCGCCGACCAGAGTAGAAAAGAAAGAAGAAAGAAAAAAAAAGAAATAGGAAGAAGAAAGTAACCCAGAAGAATAAGAAAAGAGAAGCTTACCAGCGAGGAGGAAGAGCACGCAAGACCACCGCCGACCGGCGAGCAACCAGCGATGACATCAAACCACCGGCGAGGAGAAAAAGCAAGCAGCGACTAGAGGCAGAGAAGTTTCGAGTTCTAGGGTTTAGGCCAAGGTAATGTTGAGGAAGCTTTTAAATTGAAAAACGTGTAAAAATTAAGCGCGCCTCGAGACGAAAGGCGTGCGCCTGATGCGCCTCGCGCCTCTTCAAAGGCGCGCACTTTTCTGCGCTTCTGAGCGCCTTTCGTTTTGCGCCTCGCCTGAGCTGTAGGATGCGTTTTTCTCAACGCCTTGGCTCGCCTTGCGCCTAGGCGCGCTTTTTAAAACTAAGCTAAGGAGACAACCTTTTTTTTTTTTTGAAAGAGAAAATTCATTAATTGAAGGCCAAACGGCATCTACAATAGGTATTAAAGAAAAACAAGATACAATTAAACAAGGCTAAATCAAATTCGTCTTCAAAGGAACTACAATGAATCAGATCGAACAATACAGCGCAGTCCCCTTGTATTTGCTGAATCAAGCAGCTATTGATGAGGAAGTCTATCATTCTGATGTAGTTTGGGAAGAACATTCTTGACCGAGTCATGTTGACCGCATCCGAGATTCTAATACCTTCATGTTGAGTCTCGAACTTCAACCAATGAGAACAATTTCTCATTCCTAAAAGCACCATACTCACAACTCCCATAGGGAAGAAGGAGATTTCCAAAACAGAAACTAAAATCCCCATAACAAGGTTTGAAAAGATCTCATAAAGAGACGCTAATTTATTAAACAAAACAAGAAAATGAATTAAAAACTGAAAATAAAAGGGGAAAAGGGGCTTACCATGGATGAAGTCATCCATGGCAGCCCCTAACTGATGAAGAAGGGGTAGGGGTAGGGGGTAGGGTTTGAGAGAGAAAGAGAGAGGGGACTAAGGAGACAACCTAGTGTGGACCATTAACTTGTATTTGGGGCTAACGCCTCATGCAACATGGTCTATGTGTTGCTATTGATCTACACGTCCGTTTAGCAAATGAATGGTCATTTTTAGACACTCTTTGAAGATATATGACGAAGAAAGCATAATTTTAAGGAGAGAACAATTATTCATTAGTGATCCTAAGTTGAGACAATGACTTGATGCTTTGGAGAAAAAAGCAATTTGATATTCTTGTCTGCTACAGTGCTACTGTAATATTCTTCTTGTTTATATGTACTTAGATACTGTTGGAAATTAGAAGTCCTTTTTATCCATTGACAATAGGTTATTGCATTCTTCTTATCTTCTTAGTTAGGTGACTGAATACTGAATAGTAACTTGTTGTGAATACACTAACTGTAGCATTTCTCTTAAGGCTTTCACAGAAGGTGGGTGTTGCACTTAGTTGTATGTATCTTTATCCTTACAATGGTGTAGAGGCTTTTCCGTTCAGAACTCTGATTTAAAAGCCATTTCTCAGTGTTACTTAATTCTTGGGAGTTGGGAGTTGGAATGCTTTAGTGCGTAGAACAAGTACGGGTACACAATTCATTAGTAAGCCGATTCTAGTTTGTTTGCGGGATTTTGTTTGGTATGGATTTTGGGAACATAAATCGTCATAGTTATTTATTCACTTGGCTACCTGATTCTATTATATACTTCATCATTTTGATTTACTAACAAGGGGGAGGCACACTAATTTAGGTGAGGAGAGAGGGGGAGAGAGAGAGAAAAAAAAAGGTGACCCATGTGATGAAGAGGTAGAGAGAAAGAATATCCAAATAAGGTAGTATTGCAGGTAAAGTGAAACAATCCAAAATGGTAAGTATTGCAAGTAAATAAGAACAAAGGAAGTAACTCTTAAGGAAAATTTACAATTAATTAGAAGGCTTGTTCACATCTTTGTATGAAGTTATAGTCTTATAGATTTTCCTATATCTTAAGATGGTATGATTGCCTAGATTTTTTTTTGAGGGAAGGTATGATTTCCTAGTTTAGATAATTATTTCTTGAGTTAAAAAGAAAAAAAGTAGAAAGAAAAAGAAAAAGATAATCTGGAATACAAACTAGATAGAACTTGGAAAGAAAAAGCCTAACCCTTTCCTACGTGCATATGATTACAGAGATTTTACTGTTCAGATTTCCAAAAGGAGAAGTATAACGGTAAGAGTAAGAAAAGTCCGTTCACAAAATTTCATTCACATGGGTTTTTTTCCACTTTCCAACATTACCTAACCCCTCCTGTTCCCACCCTGCTTAAAGAAAAAGAACAATGCACTGCAGGTAACGACATTTAGAGAAGATAAGTGACCAAGCCTCACCATCGCTCAAAAGACCAAGACAAAGAGGACCTTCTCTTCAATGAAACTGACATTACTATCTTTGAATCCACTTTGTTAACAAAAACCCCTGAACAATAAATTAGAAAAAATTTCTCCTTTGCTAAACAGTTGATAGGTTTTACTTTTTAGGGGGTGTTTGGAAAATGGCTTTTGGATGGCTTTTGGATGTGATCAAATAACCAAAAAAAGTGTTTGGTAACGCACTTTTTAGGTAACTAAAAGCTGATTTAGTAGATTTATTCTGTTTGCTTTTGGTTTGTGCATTCATTTTGCACTAAACATCTAACAATGACATCTGGTTTTACCAAAAACTTAATAAACAACCAATAAATAAAGTCGGTCTAACGAGCCAAGTAAAAAAACCAATTGTCAAACACCCCCTTTATTTCTCGAACCCTAAATCAAAAACTTTATTGAAACTTGTTGGCTGCATCTTGCATTTAATCTCTAGATCTCTATTATATATGGAAACTCTTGTTTACTTTGTTGTCCACCCTTTTTGACCAATATACTCATAACTAGAAAAGAAAACTACAACACGTTCCACTCTATTAGTTTAAAATAAAAATAAAAGGAGAAACTGGTTTAACAAACTGCAAAGCAGTTACCGTTCATCCTTCGAATTCACACGCATTGCATGCATATAAGGCTAGTCAAAGATAGAAGGCAACGTCTTAGAGTTTGGTACATTGGTCATTCCAGGATACACACCTAGTAAATTGGATCACGAATTAATCATGAATCGGCACTGGCAAACCCAAATGAGATTTATGGGGGTAGGCAGCAAATTAGGTAACACTAGTCTCTGGCTGCCACTTCATGATAGATTCTTATAACTTTTTAAGCCAAGATAGTGAGTAGAGAAGGTTCAGGTAGCGGTGAAAAAATTTCGCAAAAGTGAAGAAAGAAGATATAACATGCTAAGAAATGACGATTTAGTAACTTAATTTGTCACGAGCACTTTTCAGTTGAATAAATTATGCCCAGAAGGCTCATAGATTGAGTTGTTAGGCATTGCTAATATGTCTCGGATTTCTTTATTTGCATTGTTCATGTTTAGGTGTTGAGATTTGGCAGTCATAGGTGGTGGAAGGAAAGTCACCGATTGGTTCTAAATTTGCTGTTTGACGGGGACAAATGGGAAACATAGGGATCTACATGTTCTATTTATTTTAACATCTTTTTTGGATTGACAGTGCCATCTTGCTGTATCCAAGTAAGTTCACATCTTTGTGCTGCATTTGTTGGTCCAAATAAAACTATGAGATGGGTTGTTAAATTGACATCATTCTTCCTCTGACTTCCTTGCAATGTAGTAGGTTGTTGAATTAGTGTCGTTCTTTCATTAGTTCTTTGGGTTATCACATATCAGAAGAATCATTTTGTCCTATAAGCTTGTATGTGTATAGGAGGAAAGTGAGGGTTCATTCTAGTAGCTTGTGCTAACAAAGGGATAAACTGTGTCTTTGTACCGTGTTCTATTACTTGTGATTATAACTTATTTAAGAATTAAGGAAAAACAAGGCTGTATTATGTTTTCCACCTCTAATTTTCCTCCCTGGCAAATAACAAGGAACTAATTAAAGTAAAGAAGGTAGAGAAGGAATTGCGGACTGCTTATTTATTTGTTTGTTCTTTCAAAATATCTTTCTTTTTTTCCAGTTTTTTCAGCAAAATATGGTGTAGGATTTCTTTTGGTGAAGAGGATAAGATTTGCAGATTTGCAGATTTTAACAAGGGATTCCCATAATGTTCTGGAAACTTGTCTAAATTTTGTCCATATATAGAGGAGCTCAACATGTTGGCTTCTGGTTGCGGAGGCTTACTTCAACTGCTTCTCACTCTTGAATGAGTAATCCTCTTTTAGTGTTTTCAGATGTGTAGTATAACCTTCTTAAACCTTTTGTCTTTTCTCTCCTTAAATCTAATTTATATTATTTATTATTCTGTATGTTAGCATGCCTCTATGAATTGCAGTTTGCTTAAGCTAATCATGACTATGGTGCAATGTTGCCTGCTGAGTGTTTAGTTTGCTTCATATATGTTCCTTGAAATATCTTGGTCTTTCGAAGGAGAAATATGGATGTTGGCATAAACCTGACAAGAATGCTGGCTTCATAGGTACATGGGCACGATAACAGGTATTAGCGATTTGGATCCTGTTCGTTGGCCAAACTCCCATTGGCGCTCAGTGAAGGTTTGTGTAGACTTCTGAATTTGTTGGAATAATTATTACCTATGCCAGTAGCCCAGTAGTCTTGAAATGTGTGTTTTCAAGACTCTCTGTTCTCTCATTTAGCATTGGGAGTGTTATATCAAATATCCTATGCATATCCACATAATGAACTTTTTTTTTTTTGGGTATTTTCGGGTCTTACATGCAAAACTTGACTCGCTGAGAACTTCTGCATGAGCAGGTTGGCTGGGATGAATCCACCGCTGGGGAAAGACAACCTCGGGTCTCATTATGGGAAATTGAACCTTTGACTACATTTCCGATGTATCCTTCTCCGTTCCCACTTAGATTGAAGCGTCCATGGCCATCTGGACTGCCATCCTTTCCAGGTTGGTTCATATGTTTCAGTTAAGCATAATCTTCTCTGTTCGATTTGTGTATCTGAAACTAACTCTTTATCTTTGTCTGCTCTTCCTTGTGCAATTTTTCTTTTCAACTTTCTTTTTCTTTGTATATCCGCGGGATAGTTCTGAAGGATGGTGACATGGGCCTCAATTCTCCACTTATGTGGCTTCAGAGAGAGGTTGGAGATCGTTGCATGCCATCCTTAAATTTTCAAGGTTATGGGCTCACACCCTGGATGCAGCCGAGGCTGGACTCTGCAATGTTGGGCCTACAACCTGATATATTTCAAACAATGGCGTCGTCTGCATTACATGATCCACGGGGCTTGGAGAAACGTCCCAACCAATCTCTTCTCCAGTTCCAGCCAAACCAGAATGTGTCTTGCCAGCCATCATCTCTGATACAGGATCATTTGTTACAGCAAGCTCAATCGCAGCAAACCTTGGTTCAGAGCTTTCAAGAAAACCAAACTGTAGCTCAAAATCAAGTCCATGGTCAGCTCCTGCAGCAGCAGCTGCAAAATTGCCGTTCATATAATGACCAGCAGCACCAACAGCAACAGCAACAGCAACAGCAACAGCAACAGCACCAGCAGCAACATCAGCAGCACCAGCAGCAGCACCAGCAGCAGCACCAGCAGCAGCACCAGCAGCAGCACCAGCAGCACCAACAGCTTCCACACTTTGAGCAGCTACGAAATCAATTTTCTGATCAACAGCAAATCACAAAGGTTATTAGCAAGACTCCTCCGTTCGGACCATCCACTCAGTCCCTGCCTACTTCATTGGAAACAATTTCTTCTCCATGCCCACAGCAACTATTTTCGAACTCTATCATGAACTCTGTAACTGCAGCTGACATTTCTCCAATGCATAGTTTATTGAATTCATTTTCTCTGGATGGTGGATCCCGACAAGTCACTCTATCTGATTCTAACCCTTTGGTATCTTCAACTCCCTTGCTATCAAAACGAGTTGCAGTTGAACCTCAGCTTTCTAGTACTGCTCCATGTTCGCTGCCTCAAGTCGAAGATTTGGCAGGTCCACAAAGTAGGATCTCTGAACTCTCTTCTCTGTTGCCACCTTTGCCTGGTAGGGAATTTTCTATCTACCATGGTATTGGTGATCCACAGAACAATCTGTTATTTGGGGTTAACGTTCAGCAGAATGAGCTGGCAAACCTCAGAAGTAATAACGATGAGAATGACTCATTGTCCATGCAGTTTGCTTGTTCCAGTTTTCCGAGTGCTGCAGGGACTGATTTTCCACCTGCTTCTGATATAATGGCTACTAGTTGTGTAGATGAATCAGGTTTCTTGCAGTCATCAGAAAATGATGATCACGTAAACCCACCTAGTGGAACCTTTGTGAAGGTGAGGCTCTTGGTCATTAGACTTCGTTTAAATCTTGTGTGATTAAGTACTGTTTTGTACTGTAGCTTGTGAATTTGATGCTTTTCTTTTTGCACTTTGATTTGATATGCCTAGACTATAGGGTGCCACTGATGTAGGTTACTACTATAACTGGGTACTAAGAAAAGGGTCTAGAGAAAGCGCTTAAGAATTGTGATGTCAAAAGAGGGGGAAGAAAAAGGGTAAAGAAGGGAGTTTAAGCAGAAATTCTCCTGACTCCTTTCTCGGTTACGTCTATCTTATCTATTAACTTGAGGAACTTGAAAACATTTTCGGCCATCTTAGGAATGTGTTTGAGTATGAATCCAGGAGCTGCTGGTCTAAGCTTTGATCACTCTGCTAGAGGCAGCGCATGTTGTGCGCAATAGATTATAATAAAGTACACATGAAAATGATAATGTTGGGGTGCAGTGGGTGTGTCTGACATCTGTTGAGATCCACTTCCATCAGTCGTCATGGTTTTGGGATGATTAAGAGGAAACTTTTTTCTGCATCAGTTTGCTTGACTATGGTGTGGGTCTTTTGGCTATATTAGGTATTTTTCCTGAGCAATTTTCTGGCTGTGATTCTTCATGAGACAATTGTCTCTGCTTCTGTTTGGTGCTTGTCTATTTTTTGAAGGTTCTTGGTTTATCTTTAGCATGGGTAACACAATTTTTCCATCATTTTTCAGCCTGGTTGCTTCTGATGTACCCTTTTTATTCCCCTTTGTATACTATGACTTTCTCGTTCTCTAATGAAAAATCATTTCGATAAGTCATAAAAGAATATTAAAAAAAAAAAAAGTCATGGAGGGTGTCTGTCATTCACAGATAGAGGACTGATAGATAACATAAAAAAGATGTATAATAAGAAGGAGCAACGCTTGTGGAATTCGTAAAAAGATAAAGACTGATCTGCAGGTGGCGTTGTGGGTGTAGTAAATGAGTAATAATAGAAGCATTAATCATTCTGGGGCTTTCGATTGGATTTGACCAGATTGCAATTGGTAAATTCTGCAACATGACTTGAAGCAGTGCCAGCTGGTTTGGATATGTAAACTCTGCAGTGAAACGAGACACTTTGTTTAGATGATTCAAATCTTTTATAACATTATCCATTACATATATGAACATATGTTAATAAGGGAAAAGAGGCCTATTTGTGGACATTGATAAGGTATTGGGTAATGCCATAGTAAGCGAAAATTTTACTGGTCTGGGGTTATATATTTATGCACACAGAAGTTGCAATGCTGTCTTTTTTTAAAGAGGTAATACTTTGGAATTGGAAAAGAAAATATATGTTTGTCTTTTTAAAGAGATATCACTCTCACAAATCTCATTAATGCATAAGTTCTAGATTACTGTAACTAGGGCTGCTTATCGGTCGAGCCGAGCCCGAATGTGGTATGCTCGACTTATGTTTGTTTAAGTTTATTCGAGCTCGAGCCGAGCTTGAAGCTTAACGAGCCGAACTTTGTTCAAGCCGAGCTTTGCCAAATGTTAAACGAGCCGAGCTCGAACTGTTCACAAACAGGCTTGACTCTTTATCACCCCTAGTTTTTACATCTTTTCTTTGTTTTTCCTTTATTAATATTTGAGATTTATAGGTTTTCTTTTAGACAATGAAACTATTAACTTTTTATTATGTGATATCTAGGTTAATATATTATGTATGTATATATATATATATAAATTTTATTTTTCTATATAAAGTATAATCGAGCCTGTTCACGAGCTTTGCCTAGCTCAGCTCGGCTCGTTAAAGTCTCGAGCCGAGTCCGAATCTGAGTCGAGCTTTGACCAAGCCGATCCCGAACTGTTCGTGAACACGCCAAACTCATTATCACCCCTGATTGTAACCATGTTGGAATGGCTAACTTGAAATTCTTTACCAACTTTTTTAGACAGAGAGTAGGTTTCCGTTTTATACGGTCAAATCATGTAAACTTAAGTATTCAGACTAATCTGAATTTATGATAGAGATCAGGACTTTTATTGTGGTTTTGATCTGGTGGATGATTGAGTCCTTCATTTCCATGACAATGGAGATAGAAAGAACTTGATCTGGTGGATGACTGAGGCTTTCATATCCATGACAATGGAGATAAGAAAGAATTTGCAAAATTTAAAGTTGAGGGAGTGTGGATTGTTCGGGTAAATCTTTGCAAGTGGATATCTGAAAGTATTTCAATTACTCTAAAGATATGTCTTCTTATTAGTAGTTGTGTCATATGGGGATTAATAAAAGCTGTGTGGCAGGTTCAAAAATCAGGGTCCCTCGGGCGATCACTGGATATATCTAAATTTAGCAGTTATCAGGAGCTGCGCAGTGAACTTGCTCATATGTTTGGCCTAGAAGGCCAACTGGAGGACCCCCTGAGATCAGGCTGGCAGCTTGTATTTGTTGACCGTGAGAATGATGTTCTCCTGCTGGGTGATGACCCTTGGCAGTAAGTTTCTATTCTTTTAGCAATATTCCACTGCTTAAATTCTCTAAGAGCTGTGATATTATTCATTCCACATTAACAGGTTCTGTTTTGGATGTGGTTCTCTTATAAAATCCTCTATCAATTGCTGTTTTCTCAAGCATCACTGCTTAGAATCCTTTTGGCTCTGGCTTGATTTATGACTGTTTTACTGGAGAATCTTTCCGTTTAACAGAACTTAAGACAAAATATCATTGAGCATGTCATGAAGTGGTTTCTATATAATCAAGAAGTTAGTTGCGCAGTGAGAAAGTAATCTTGTGTCATAGCTAGAACACAATTTTCCTATCCTGATTGGAACAAATTTGCTATAAAATAGCACTAAGATACCTTGAAAACTAGAAAGGATATGAGGATATCATAAAAAGTTTTTAATGAATAACTGCTTATACCACTAATATGTTTCAGTATTTCCCCTATCTTGAATATTTGCTGTGGAAAGAGTGATTTTTATTTGCAAATTTCGGAGTACTTGAGGTAAGGCTGCATATTTAGACTTCCATAGACCTGTCTGCAGGATGAAGACTGGGTGGTGGTAGTAATTGCAACTTAACTGTGAATTGGATCATCTAGATCATTCAATTGGTCATGATTCATTATATTGCTCATTACTGAAATAGCTGGTTGCATGTCATAAGCGTCGTCATGCATGTGAGTCAAGTTCCAGTCAGAGAGAGCTTGTATTCGGGTTTGTAATTCTGGGATTGTCTATAATGATTGAGGCTCTTCTAGGGCCCAATCAAGTTATCTAACGTCTAGAGTCTAGAAGTTCAATTGGCTTAAGGTATCACATTAGGAGTTTGCATTTGTTATTGGGTGTTCCCAGCTAATGTTTGATGTTTCTAATTCGTGGCGCTATGGTGTATGTTGTCAAATACCCGCCCCCCTTCTTTCTCTCGTTATTGTGAAGTGATGGTTAGCCCATGGCTGTCTAATACAGTGTCATCAGCAAAAAAAAAGCTCTCTGCAACTATACTGGTAACAAAAGCTCATACAATTTATTATACGCCACTTAAATTAAACATTGCAATTTCTTTCAGGGAGTTCGTAAACAATGTGTGGTACATCAAGATCCTATCCCCTCAAGAAGTGCAGCAGATGGGAAAAGAGGGCTTAAATTTTCCAAATTCTATACCAAGGCCCAAGCACCAAAACAGCTTCAACAGTTGTGATGATTACACACTTCAGCAGGACTTGAGACATAATAGTAGTGGGATGGCATCCGTAACCTCTCTTGATTACTGATGACTGATGTGCCTGTTGCTGAGGACGTACGTACCTATAACGAAAAAACTACCTCTACCTCGGATAAAAGGTGGCTTACAAGCGGATGCCTAAGTAATATGTGTATCTTCGCCTTTAGCCCTGAACTCGCTATTTCATTCTCCAACTCGGCTTTTGTGGAATCAAATTGAATGTTTAGCAGCTAAGTTTAAGGTTATAGCACGTAAAGCAACCAGCAGAACACTGTAAATTATCCTGTGTGGTGTCCCCTGAACTGATGTGGGGCGAATCACACAACTTCCTCCAAGTAGGGCAATATTGCAGATGTAACTTCAACACTTCCATCATTATTGTATTATTATTGTAGTTAATGTTTGTGGTCTAAAGCTCGAGTGATTTTTGCAGGTGGAAAAATACTTTATCCACCACTAGGTAATCTTAACTTATTTTCATTATTTATGTCATGCGAGTAATCTACCCAGTGGGTAGATGTAGCTTTCTACGTTGCTAGCTCATAGTTTAAAGGTTATGCATACTTTAGTTTCAGGTAAGACTTTGAATGTTGAAATGATAGTCTCATATTGTATGTGCAATTCTTGTGAAGTTGGACAAGTTTAGACAAGTAAACACATGCGAAGTACTCTTTCCGTTTCATTTTAATTTACTTATTTCACTTTGGGGGAGAATTAAGGAGAAAGTGCAAAAGTATGAGAGATACACTGAAAAGGTGGAGAGAGAAATTGAAAAGTGAGAGAGTGAACTTAAAAAGTGGGTTTAAATATTAAAAAGTGGACGATATGAGTGGAAAAAAAGGAGAAAGTAAATGTAACATGTTACCAAAAATAGAAAAAGCAACAGTGTGTAGATTAAAAAGAAACGGACCAAAAAGAAAAGTGTATAGATTAAAAAGAAACGGAGGGAGTACTTGGCAATGGTTGTTTTGGTCAGCTAGAGTTTAAAGGCCGAAGTTCGCACTTACTACACGGGGTTTTATGAACTTTTTAGTCAATTTTATGTGATAACATAACCATACAGTATACTTCATTTCAACTTTTATGGACTGTTGTAACAATTTACCGACTAATAACCCTTCTACAGTAGGGGGAAGCATTAACAAACTCGAAACTTGTTTTATTTTATTTTTGACATCGAAGAAACGTATAGTACTAAAAGCTAAGAAGAGGCCTTCTATGCCTATGACAGTTGGTTGCAAAATCGTGTGGTCTGTTTACCTTAGTGACTGTGAACCAATGTAACGTACCAGTAGTATTTCGAATATCCTGAATAGTATGTTTCGTACCAAAACTGTTAAATTTAGTTCAATTTATGTCCCTCTTCTCATTCATCAATCAAGTATATTTATACAACCTAAAAAATCCTACTTCAACATAGATTAGGAATAACAAGAGTCATATTCCTAATACATAGCCAATCTAGAGTCCTAACACCCTCCCTCAAGTTGGAGCGTGCAATTGCGAATGCCCAACTTGGATAACAAAAATGCAAACGAGTTCTACCAAGTGTTTTAGTGAAAATGTCTGCCAACTGAAACTTAGTAGGAACATAGGACGGACTCACACGACCTTTTATCACCGCATCACGATTCGACTTCAATATGTTTAGTACATTCATGAAAGAGTCGGATTCATGGCAATATATAACGCATATTGACTATCACAATATAATCTCATCCTCGCAAGATCTTTGAACTCCAAGATCACCTAACAATTGCTTTAACCACTTTAATTCACAAACAATAGCGACCACGTAACGATACTCTATCTCGACGGACGAACGAGAAACCGTAGGCGCTTCTTTGTTTTCCGGGAGACAGGAGAATACCCCAACAATACAAACCACCCGCTCGGGGATCTCCGGGTAATAGGACAACGGCCCGGTCGAATCACACCATCCTTCAAGACAGAGATCACTATCGAACGAAATAGTATTCCCCGTCCCGGATTTTTCTTCAAATATCTAACCACTCTCGGAGCGGCCTCCCAATGCACAATTTTAGGTGCTCGCATAAACTGTGACAAAATATGAACAGAATAAGCCAGATCAGGTTTAGTAATAGCCAAGTAAATCAATCTACCCATCAATCTGCGATATTTTTCTGCATCATCTCAAACAAAGGACCATCTGCCACAGCAAGCTGATGATGTTGCTCCATGGGAAACTCGGCGGGTTTCGCGCCTAGTAAACCAGCCTCGAAATGATATCCAAGGCATATTTGCGTTGACTCATAAAAATTCCTTGCGGCCCCTCGGCAATTTCACGGCCTAGAAAATATTTTAAAGCACCTAAATCCTTCATTTTAAAACACTTTCCAAGGTAAGCTTTGAAGTTCAGTAAAGCTTCCTGATCATTCCCTGCAATAATCATATCATCCACATAGATGAGAACATTCAGCTGAACTTTTCTCCTGGTCAAAGTAAACAAGGATAGTCGAATAAGATTGCTTAAAGCCATAGGCTTTCGGAGCGATGGGCCAATTTTGCAAACCAACACCTAAGCGCCCGCTTCAAACCATACAATGATTTTTTTCATCCCGCACACCAGATTAGAATTTCCTTTCTGAAAACCAGGAGAAATTTTCATATACACCTCCTCCTCCAAATCACCATGCAAAAATGCATTATGCACATCCATCTGATGAATATCCCATATTTTCACAGCTGCAATGGCCAAGAAAGTTCAAACAGTGGTCATTTTTGCTACAGGGGCAAAAGTTTCATTATAGTCAATTCCTTCTATCTGATGATGGCCAAATATAACCAATCTGGCCTTCAAACGCTGCAATTTTCCCTTCTAGTTATATTTTTCTGTATACACCCACTTACTCCCCAATGCCTTCTTGCCTGGAGGAAGTGATTGCAATTCCCATGTGCCTTGATCCTCCAGAGTTTTATTTCAGCTCCCATGGCCTCACGCCACCCTTCATGCTTCATAGCTTCTTTAAACGACTTAGGAGGGTTCCCTGCAGTTATGGCAGCTAGAAATCTACGATGCTTGTCAGAGAATTTTTTACAACTAACATAATGTGTAATAGGATAGGGAGTACCTGAGGACGATGCTGAAACGGGTGCCTGAGTTGATGAACTTTTCTTTTTCACAATAGTATAAGTCACATAATCATGCAATTTTTTAGTAGGGATTTTGGTACGTCTTCCCCTACCTAACACATCAGCATTCTCCTCTCTACTCCCTCCCTGCAGCTGCGCCCCACGTGGGGCGACACCGTGCGACACCCCCTGATCCGGGGCTACACCTGTCAAGCGTCGAGGTTCCCTAGCCTCAGCGTCCCTTGCTGCCCTGGGCTGCGGGTCAGTCTCAAGACCCACACCAATCTCCATGTCATGCGCCCCACCCCCTTGTGCATCAAGACCCCTTCAACCGGCACGGGAACATCAACAAGGGGCATGGGCATCTCTTCCTCACAATACTCCAAATCCACCATATTAGTGGTATCATTATGATCAGGCAATGGGTCAGACACACTAAAAGGAAATTTATGTTCAATGAATTTCACATCCCGGGAACAAAATATTTCTTGGTTTCTAAGCCATATAACTTCCATCCTTTCTGGGTATAAGAATAACCAACAAAAACACATCGACGGCTCCTACTTGCAAACTTATCACCTCCATGTGAAATATTGTAGGCATAACACAAACACCCAAAAATCTTTATAGCAGTCATTGTGGGGGGCTTACCAAACAAACATTCATAGGGAGTTTTATAATCAAGAACAACCGATGGGGTTCGGTTTATTAAATGACAAGTTGCCTGCACACAATCCCCCCAAAATTTTAAAGGTAGGTTAGCCTGAAATCTCAAAGCACGTGCCACATTTAAAATATGTTGATGTTTCCTTTCAATCCGCCCATTCTGGTGTGAAGTTTTAGTACAAGAAGTTTCAAAAATCATTCCCTGTTGCACAAAGTATGGTTTCAGGCACTTAAATTCAGTTTCATTATCATTGCTCACACGTTTAATTTTCTAGTCAAATTGGCGATCAATC
Source organism: Beta lomatogona (assembly GCA_947646795.1). Classification (NCBI taxonomy): domain Eukaryota; kingdom Viridiplantae; phylum Streptophyta; class Magnoliopsida; order Caryophyllales; family Amaranthaceae; genus Beta; species Beta lomatogona. The sequence goes on along the minus strand of CANSNZ010000597.1, from coordinate 349,272 downwards.
AAAGCCACAAAGTGCATAAACATAGTCTCAACTTCCAACTTATTATATAATAAATACGTCCAAACAGTGAGAAAAATCATCAACTATGGTTAAAAAATATGAAGCACCACAACTTGACTTAGTTCGATATGGCCCCCATAAATCACAATGAATTAACTCAAAAATCCTACTAGCTCTACTATTACTCGAAGGAAAACTAGTTCTAGGTTGATGAGCACGAAAACAAACATCGCACCCATCATTATTGCAACGACTAACACTGGAAGGACTCACACAAGGTAAATGTCGTAAAACTTTCTCCGAAGGGTGACCCAAGCGTTTATGCCAAATATCAATAGATGACGTGCCATCCACAACATTGATCTTCACCTTTGGAACGCCCCTGAAAAAGAAAAGTCCATCTTCCCGCTCACCCGCTCCAATCAGCGTCCTCGTCATGCGGTCTAGTAATACACATAACGTTTTAGTGAACTGAACAATACAATTCGCATAATCTAATCATTGCGGGACGGAAATCAAATTACAATCGAGATTAGGGACAAATAAAACATTGTGAATTTTTAGATTTCCAGGCAAAACCACATCGCCTTCATGAGTAGCGTTTGCGGAACTACCATCCGGCAATCCAACCGGACAGCCATGAATTTTTTGTGCGGTCGTAAAGTGCGAAAACGTCCCTGTTACATGATGTGTGGCACCAGTATCTAATATCCACAAAGACTCACCGTTCAAACGATCTTTCGGTTTAGGTAAGTTAAGTAAATCAAGAAGAGTTTGCCACTGTTCAGTAGTTATCCCTACAAGGCCAGCACTCACAGGGTCACGAGGTTGAGAATTCGAACCATCCCCACCACTTGGCTTGTCAGTCGAACCACCACCAGCCACGGCCTTATTCGCACGTACTGGTGGTGCGCTTTTGCCGCCACGACCACGATTGGGTCGGGCGCCCATGACTGACGACGACCCGCACAGACCCCGAGGGCGATCCCCCCACCACTCGGGGTACCCGATCGGCTGGAAACTACCAGAGGCCTTGATGAGTGAGATTTATCTCACTAATAGGGTAGTTTTAAGGCCATTTTTGCTTAGTTTATTCCGTTTTTATTTCGTTTCCACTTAATGTTACCTCGTGTTAATTAATCCCCTCTTGCTATAGATATTTGTTTCCCCTCTCCCAACTATTCTATTTGACTTTTTTTTTGTAGGAATTTGAATAATTATAAGTTGGAAGCACTTGAAAGGGGAAGAAAAGAGAACCACACACCAAGCATAAAGAAGAACAATTTTGCTAAAATAAGAGCTTTGGGAAGGAGTTGTGCATATAGGTCATATTCAAACGGTCATAACTTTCAGCACACAAAGTATTTTTCAGTGATTCAAGTTGAAGATGAAAGTTTGGCTCGATATCTTTCCAACGAGTGGTCACAAACCCAATTCCGATGAAAAATGAAAGAGATATGACTCTTTGAAATCAGGCGCGTCTGCTAGCCCGCCCGAGCAATGACAAACCCGCCCGGGCTCCTCAGCCCGCCCGAGCAAGTGTCCTGCCCGCCTGGGCTGCTGAAGAGTGGAGCTTCTGCCTCGAAGAAGGATAGCATGCCCCGCCCGGTGGATCAACATGGGCCCGACCACCCTGCACCGCCCGGGCCTTAACCCAGCCCGCCCGGGGTGCCTTGGTCAGCCCGCCCGGGCCATGTTGAGCCCGCCCGGGCTGCTGTTATTCGCACGTTTTTCTTCGGCCCATTTTGTTTACGACGATGTAATTGAGGGTGAGTATAAATACCCCCTTAGCCCATTTTGAGGGGAAAAGTTTTATTTTATCCATCACTCTTAGGTTTAGAATATTTTTGAGGGTTTTGGGGAGGATTAGCCTCCATAGCTTAGTTTAGGGGAAAAGTGAGAAAACTCAAAGAGAGATTGAAGATTGGGAAATTCAAGGGTGACAACTTGTATATGAAGATTCAACAATTTATCAATGAAAATTTCTTACTCTATCTCCTCTTTTATTGCTTTATTTTCATGTTTAATTTAATAGTTAATCTAGATTAAAGTTTCCATCTTTTACTAGTTTCTTCTTGTTTGCTCTCTATATTTTGTTTTGCTTTTACTTTATAGTATTGATTTTTGGTTTTGCTATTTTTAGATTGGTGATTAAATGCTAGTTTTTCCATGTTTAGGATGTTTGGTAGTATAATGGGTAGTGATTAGTTCATTAACTAGGATTGGGAGTAGCCCAATCATTGTTTGCATCCTATTTCCATGTGTAGAGTTTATTGGGTTCATGGTATTGATTTGGATTTGATTTCAATCCCTAACTTGGCCTAGTTGGGTGATAACGCCTCGAAATATAGATTTTGTTGCCATAATTAGGACTCTAAACTCCCTAACAACGATTTTAGAGGTGTTTAGGTTTGTTATTTCCCTTTGCATATCCCCAATACATGTCAACCCCCTTACCTCTACTTGGTTGTTGGATGTGAACTATGATTGTGGTGTTTTCCCATTCCTAGTGCTTTTCCTAATTTAATTTCAATAGTTACCCTTAGTTTAACCAAAACTTGAAGATTTCTTCGGCCTAGCTTATTGTTAAATTAACACATTTCGATGTTCCTTAGTCCTTGTGGAAGAATGACCCTTGCTTGCCACTCTACTTAGTTTAGTGGTCTAGTTAGGTTTTGTTTGACTTTAGGAGACTAGTAACGACCTAGTTTCTCCCTTTGTCAAAATGGCGCCGTTGCCGGGGACTTCGGCTTACATTGATTTGTGTTGATTAGATGAGTCTAGGCTATTTGTGAATATTCTTTGTTTTTCTTTGATTTTTTTTTTCTTATTCTTACAAAAAAAAAAATGGCAAATATTTCTTTTCCTCAATATGAGAATGAGTCCTTTTGGGTTTACTTTGATAGACTTGAGGACTTTATAAAGTACTATGGTTATGGTCTTTGGGAGGCTTGTGAAATTACTTATTGGGGTTTAAATGAGCCTACTAGAGGAGTGGTTGAAAATATGTTTAATGGTGAATTTCGAGCTAAATCTTTAGATGAAGCTTGGGATTTTTATATGTGGTTAGCTAGGGATACTTATGATTTTGATTGTGCAAATTCTCATAATTCATCTAATGTTTGCATGAATTCCTTTGATGAGTCAAATGTTCCCACTAGTGACCCTATTATACATGATTTTAGTCCCCCTCCCTCTTATGCTTATAACAATGATGTGCACTCTAATGTTGATGATATTCATACTACTTCTCAATATTCATCGAATTTGTGCATGGATTTCTATTAAGTGCCTCATGATCCCAATATTGATTCTCATATGCTCGATTGTAATCCCCCTCCCCAAAATGGCCCCCAAATTAGACTCGAAGTACCTCTTCAATTAGAACCGCCCACCAACACCACTAGTCTAGAGAGTATGATGCAAACCTTCATGACTAATCAAGCAAAAGAGACTAGTGAGTTGAGAGAGAGCTTAAAACAAATGCAAGTTCATAATAAAATGCTTGAAACTCAATTAGCTCAAATGGTGGGTTCTATGAAAAGTGCTTCCACTACCCAACTCCCTAGTCAAGGTGTAAACCCAATGAACAAGCCCATGCTATAATCACTAGGAGTGGTAGACAATTGGGGGATGTGTGTGTAAATGGAGGGAAGGCAAAGAAGGATGACAAACATTTGACCAATGACTTGAATGATGATGGTTTTTGGAGTAGTGATGATGAAGGGTATGTTTTTGAGGAGAAAAAGCCCATTATTGAAGATATTGTTGAAAGTGAGGATGTTTATGAGTCTCTACATACTCTTTTTGAGTCTCATGTGTCAACCTCTAGTGATTTGGACCTTACTATCCCTTCTTGTGCTTTAGAGCGCCCATCCTCTTCTACCCATTTTAGCTTGAGTGATGATCTTGGTCATTTTGAAAGTAAAATACCTCACGTATTGGTTAGTGATGATTTTGGAGTTTTGGTGGGTAATGAAAATGTTGTTGAGGATAATTCATATGTGGAAGAAGTCTTTCCTCTTAATTCTTGTGATGTGAGTGAAGTGGTTAGTGAAAGCCTTCTTTTTATCCATTCCCATCATATTCCATTTAGAAGAAGAATTGACCTTATTCCCTCTACTCCTATCTCATATCCATTCTCATCTCTTAAAACTCCACATCTTGATGAGTTTCTTGCCTCTTTTGACCTTCAAGTGCTCAAATCGTTTATTATTGAGGAGAAGAGTGAGCTTGCCACCAAAAAAAATTTTGTTGAGGAGAGTTTGCCATTTTATTCATCTTTTTCTTCTTATTTTGATTCTTCTTCTTCAAATTTCTTTGTTTTTCCTTTTGTTCTTTCTTTTAGGCATCCTTTTCCTCATTTGCATGGAGTTGCATTGCACTTTATGCACATTTTGCATTGTGTCATTGCATACTTAATAATAATGAAAATGTGTGCTAGTGCATATGACAAACTCTTGCGATCTTTATCGGGATATTTACTAGGAATGTCATGCTTGAGACCTTAAACAAGCCCTTCTCGGGAAGTAACCCGTGATTTATTGCTTTTTTTTTTTTCTTTCTTTTAATTTACTTAATTTTCTTTTCTATCCTTGATTTATTTAGGTACATAATTGGAATGGCGCTCATTCTCAATAGCACGTGGAAAGCAAATCATGGTGTTGAAAAAGTTGATTATAAGTGAAAGAATTGGGTCATTTGCGGGTATTACACCCACCTACTATCCGGTAGCTTCCTTCCTTTTCTATTTCTCCAATGCTTTATGATTTGTGGAGCATATGCTTATTGGTTTGAATGTTTATTCCCTCCCTCCCTTTGATCGTCTTATTCAAGCATTGAGGACAATGCTTTATTCTAGCTTGGGGGAAGTAGCTACTCACTAGCTTCAGGGAGGTGTATATACTTTATTTCTATACTTTTTGCATTTAAAAAAAGAAAATTCAAAATCCAAAAATATTTTGCTTTAATTTCTAAATGAACAAATTGAAAAAAAACATATGAAAAAGGATGTTTGGCAAAAAAAAATATATATATGAGGAATAAAGAAAAGTACAAAGCATTTTGCGCCAAAGGGAAGATTCTTGATAACAAATTTATGTGGATTCCTTTGATTTGGTCATTTGGGTAGATGAGTATAGGTGTTTCCATTGGATATTAACTTGTATGTGTAATTTGGGGCGATTAGGGATCGATTAATCTTTGGTGCTTGATTTTCTACTCGAAAAAGGCAATCTATGATTCTAAATGTTGTCAAACTTTGTGTTGAAAAGAGTCGAACTAATTCTCTTTTGGAAGTTGTAGTGACCCCAGTTGGATCTTGAAATATTCTTTGGTGCACAAATGATTTACCTCCAAATAAGCTATGCTGATGGTTAAATTGATTGTTAAAAAGAAAAAAAAAATTGTGGTTTATGTCTTGAGTCCAATAAGTGGAGCCAATGAGCCCACAAGGCACAATAAGCCTATTAAAGTCCATGAAAACAAAAAAAAAAAAAAAAAAAAGAAAAAGAGTCAATAAGTGGTAATATCCACATATCCTTGAGAAAGTGGGTTATTGAAATGGTTGAGTGGGAGCTTGAAAATTTAATAAGTAGAGTCTCCCTAGTAATGATGAATGTCATTATGGCTTAAACATTGAGGCTCTAGACCCATTGCTCAATCGTTATAATACTACAATCATGGTTTTCTCTTAGCAAAAGTCAAGTTTGGGGGAGTTTATGTGCACTATAGGTGATTAGGATCAATCTTGGGACCTTCTTCATCCATTTGAGAACGATTTGTAACTCTTGAATGCCTTAGTAGACTCTAATTGATGCTTGAAGCTTTTGATAGTGTAAATTTTGCACCTTAGATTAGTTAATCCCCTATATTCCCAAGTCATGGATACATATTGATGATGGTTATGCTTTGAAAGTTTGCTTAGATCGTCCATTGCTTTGTGAACCATGTTTAAAGAGATGACTTTGGCTTATTATCTATGTTTGTACTTGGTTAGAGTTGTGGGTTAATTCTCTGGAAACCCTCACGAGAGCATCACTCGTCCTCATTGGCGATTTTGAGGTTTAAATGGCTTGTTGTTTACGCTAAAAACAATCGTGATTCCTACGAAAGTGAGTTAGTGTATATAACTTTCTTATTTTTCTTTAGTGTGCTTTGTCTTAATAGTCTATTGCCTTGCTATCTTCTTTTTACTCCTTTTCCTCTCATTACACTTGGGACTTTGCTTGAGCACAAGCAAATGCTTAAGTTTGGGGGAAGTTGATGAGTGAGATTTATCTCACTAATAGGGTAGTTTTAAGGCCATTTTTGCTTAGTTTATTCCGTTTTTATTTCGTTTCCACTTAATTTTACCTCGTGTTAATTAATCCCCTCTTGCTATAGATATTTGTTTCCCCTCTCCAACTATTCTATTTGACTTTTTTTTTGTAGGAATTTGAATAATTATAAGTTGGAAGCACTTGAAAGGGGAAGAAAAGAGAACCACACACCAAGCATAAAGAAGAACAATTTTGCTAAAATAAGAGCTTTGGGAAGGAGTTGTGCATATAGGTCATATTCAAATGGTCATAACTTTCAGCACACAAAGTATTTTTCAGTGATTCAAGTTGAAGATGAAAGTTTGGCTCGATATCTTTCCAACGAGTGGTCACAAACCCAATTCCGATGAAAAATGAAAGAGATATGACTCTTTGAAATCAGGCGCATCTGCTAGCCCGCCCGGGCTCCTCAGCCCGCCCGGGCTCCTCAGCCCGCCCGGGCAAGTGTCCTGCCCGCCCGGGCTGCTGAAGAGTGGAGCTTCTGCCTCGAAGAAGGATAGCATGCCCCGCCCGGTGGATCAGCATGGGCCCGACCACCCTGCACCGCCCGGGCCTTAACCCAGCCCGCCCGGGCCATGTTGAGCCCGCCCGGGCTGCTGTTATTCGCACGTTTTTCTTCGGCCCATTTTGTTTACGACGATGTAATTGAGGGTGAGTATAAATACCCCCTTAGCCCATTTTGAGGGGAAAAGTTTTATTTTATCCATCACTCTTAGGTTTAGAATATTTTTGAGGGTTTTGGGGAGGATTAGCCTCCATAGCTTAGTTTAGGGGAAAAGTGAGAAAACTCAAAGAGAGATTGAAGATTGGGAAATTCAAGGGTGACAACTTGTATATGAAGATTCAACAATTTATCAATGAGAATTTCTTACTCTATCTCCTCTTTTATTGCTTTATTTTCATGTTTAATTTAATAGTTAATCTAGATTAAAGTTTCCATCTTTTACTAGTTTCTTCTTGTTTGCTCTCTATATTTTGTTTTGCTTTTACTTTATAGTATTGATTTTTGGTTTTGCTATTTTTAGATTGGTGATTAAATGCTAGTTTTTCCATGTTTAGGATGTTTGGTAGTATAATGGGTAGTGATTAGTTCATTAACTAGGATTGGGAGTAGCCCAATCATTGTTTGCATCCTATTTCCATGTGTAGAGTTTATTGGGTTCATGGTATTGATTTGGATTTGATTTCAATCCCTAACTTGGCCTAGTTGGGTGATAACGCCTCGAAATATAGATTTTGTTGCCATAATTAGGACTCTAAACTCCCTAACAACGATTTTAGAGGTGTTTAGGTTTGTTATTTCCCTTTGCATATCCCCAATACATGTCAACCCCCTTACCTCTACTTGGTTGTTGGATGTGAACTATGATTGTGGTGTTTTCCCATTCCTAGTGCTTTTCCTAATTTGATTTCAATAGTTACCCTTAGTTTAACCAAAACTTGAAGATTTCTTCGGCCTAGCTTATTGTTAAATTAACACATTTCGATGTTCCTTAGTCCTTGTGGAAGAATGACCCTTGCTTGCCACTCTACTTAGTTTAGTGGTCTAGTTAGGTTTTGTTTGACTTTAGGAGACTAGTAACGACCTAGTTTCTCCCTTTGTCAGGCCTCATGGCCTTCGGAATTACAGTGCGTGCAGAGTAAAGAATCTGCAGGGGTTCGGTTTTTCGGTCGAGGTTTGACCTTGAAGTCGAAGGTGTCGCCTGGCGCCGGCAACGATGAAGCAGTAGGGCCCCTCAATCGCTCCTCCTGGGCGATAATCTGATACGCGCGAGTGATGGAAGGCAGTGGAGATGGCGCGAGAAGGTGGGAGCTAAGTGGGGCATAGCCATCATCAAGACCAATCAAGAACCGATGAAGTCGGTCCTGATTTCGGGTTTCTTCAAGAAATAGTATCACCGGGCAGTTGGCACCGCCGGTAGGTTAAGAGGGCGCAACTTTCGGTGATGCGAGTTCATCCCAGAGGCAAGTTAAACGACCAAAGTAATCGGCCAAAGACTCACCCTTTTGTTGTTTACAGTCACTTATGTCAGACTTTATTTGGCAAATCCGGGTTCCATTCGAAACACAATAACGTTCTTGAAGATGCTTCCACAAATCATGGGCGTTGTCGAAAAACGAGACCGAAGAACGCAGATTAGGGGAGATAGTATTAAGGAGTCATGAAAGAAGCATGGAGTGTACAGTACTTTAATCGGCCCAAGCTCGCGCGGTGGTCGATTTTGGTATAGTGCCATCCAGGAATCCAAGTTTGTGTTTTGCATTCAAAGGCATGCGAATCGTTCATGCCCATTCATCAAAGTTATCAGCTTTCAACTAAATCAGAGTGATTAAGTTGCCAGGATTATCATTCGAGCCTAAGAAATAGACTGGATCAGGTTTCGGGGTAGGTGTTTCGGAATTTTCAGTCATAGTTACTCGGCGGGTGTGGCGAGAATATGTGAAAAGCGGTGAATCTATGATGAATTAGTGAAGAAAAGAAGCCAGGAAACGAAAAAAAGGAGTCTTGGATCTGATTTTGGTTCGAAGGATTGAAAGAAGAACTCGAAAAAACCGAGTCTTGGTTTTCTGTTTTTCTGATTTCAGATTTTGGTAGAGAGATTTTCAGGTTTGGGCTCTTGATACCATGTTAAATTTAGTTCAATTTATGTCCCTCTTCTCATTCATCAATCAAGTATATTCAGGGCCGTCTTAAACTTGTCGGAGGCCCTGTTCTGATCTCTAAAATTGGGCCCCTATACTATAAAAAAAAGTGCAATTTTCATAAGAAATTACTTCAATATATATCATATTACATATGTAATTAAAAGTGCAAAAATAAGTAAACAACTTGGCAAGTGAATCTCCAAAGTGCAAATGAGCAATACATCAATTTGTTAAAATCCACTGCTGTAGTTAGCAGAATACTAAATAAGATAAAAGATAATGAAAAAATATTAATGATTCTCCTTTCTACAACATTAAAAATTATGCCAGGTTCACAAAAATATATATATTATATGAGGATTCATCCATTCAAGAACACAGTTATTAATTTACATTAAAGAATTATAAACATAATATCTATTATTAAGTAAAAAAAAACATAATATCTACCATTAATTTACATTAAAGAATTAAAAACAAAGAAACCTTTACATCTCACTCCTACGAATCTCATTAGGTAATCTTACCTGATGAGTGAAAGAGTGGTTTGATGAATTCTTCCATAGACTTTTGTTTTTCTCCAGGCAGAGAGGCCACCAGCCACCAGTGGCACAGCAGACCAGACCCAACAATTCTTCTTTCCCCAAATTCCCAAATTACGTGGGGAGTTTTAATACAATGTTAATTCGAAAAGAAAAATCCCCAAATTCAATGATACTTTCCCCAAATTCGAAATTAGGTTGGGTTCTTTTTGTCTCAGAAAAAAAATCCGAAAATTATTTTATGTGATTTTTGATGAAAACTGGTTAAAGAAAAATTAACGGAATATGGAAAGTTTTAAAAATTTAAGTGAATTGCAATTGCAAGAGTATTAAGAGGAGAGAGAATCTGAAGACCAGAAGTATTCACGTATAATTTGGGTAATTGTTGAGGTATTGATTGAGGAGAGAGAAATAACTGTACAGGAGGAAGAGTAAAACAGTCCCCGGAATGTGAGGCCCTCCAAAATCCGGGGCCCTGTGCTATGGGTCTGCTTGCACAGGCCCATAGCCGGCCCTGAGTATATTTATACAACCTAAAGAATCCTACTTCAACATAGATTAGGAATAACAAGAGTCCTATTCCTAATACATAGCCAATCTAGAGTCCTAACAAAAACTTATTTTAAACGGATTTTTCACTAGGTAACCCCTGAATTTCTTAATATTCACCTGGTACCATCCGTTTTCAACAATTCACCTGGTGCCCATGAGGTTTGGTAAAAATTTCTGAAATCCCCCTGCCGTTAAGTTTCCGTCAACTGTTTCCATCCAAATCATTCATATTAACCAAATTAACTCTAATTAAACTCTAATTAACCCTAATTAATCCTAATTAATCCTAATTAAACTTTAATTATCCCTAATTACTTTAAACCTCCACCCACCATCACCCAACCATCCTATCCCCTGAAAACCACCATACCCACCACCCTACCCCCCTGAAAACCACCATACCCACCACCCTACCCCCATGAAAACCACCATACCCTCCACGAAAACCACCCACCCACCTCCCTAACCCCCGAAACCCATCCCTTCCTCCCATGTCATCCTTCTCCTTCCTTCTCCTCTGCCGTCATCATGCCACCCCCTTCCCCGCACCGCCCCCGCAATCCCATCCACCACCTTCCTCTTTCTCCTCTCTCGTCAAGCCGCATCCACCGCCCTACAACCCCATCCACCCCCTTCCTCTTTCTCCTCTCTCGTCAAGCTGCATCTACCCACTCAACTCCTTCAATGTTGTGGTGATGAGGAACAGTGGTTGCGTGGTGGTGGTGCAGCAGCGCACCAGGGGGAGGGGAAGAGTGAGCGTTGTGTGGGTAAAGGTGGAACTGTTATGAATTGATTTTCCCTCCTCTTATTCCATCGTATGTCAAGGTTTATATATACAACTTAACCTAGTAAAAACAATTAAGGGCCTTAAATATACAATAGCCCATAACTAATTACACATAATATATTAGGCCTAACACCCCCCCTCAAGTTGGAGCATGCAAATCACAAATGCCCAACTTGTCGAGTAGGTACAAAAATTGTTTCTTTCCCAAAGCTTTAGTGAACAAGTCCGCAAGTTGCTCATCCGTTTTGACATGAGAAGTACGAATGACACCCTCTTGAATAGCATCACGAACATAATGACAATCAACCTCGATGTGTTTGGTGCGCTCATGAAACACCGGATTTTGAGCAATATACAAGGTCTTAGATTGACTATCACAAAAGAGACTCATGGCCTTAGGATGCGCCACACCTAAGCTCTGCAACAATGCCTTAAGCCACTTCATTTCCGCCGTTATTGCGGCCATAGAACGATACTCCGCTTCCGCAGAAGACCGTGAAACCGTATGTTGCTTCTTGGTCTTCCATGAAATCGGAGACCCACCGAGAAACACGAGCCAACCTGTCAAAGATCGTCTGGTCAATGGACAACTAGCCCAATCTGAATCACACCAACCTGTCAAATGGAGATCGCAATCGGCACTCAATAGGATGCCTTGGCCCGGACACCCTTTCAAATAGCGCACACACCGTAGGGCCGCTTCCCAATGTTGGTGCCGAGGACTTTGCATAAATTGAGCCAAAATATGCACCGTATACGCTAAATCAGGTCTAGTGAAGGAGAGGTAAATCAACCTACCCACAAGTCGACGATACATCTCCGGATCTGGTAAGAGCTCACCATTTGCAGTAGCAAGAGTATGATTTTGTTCAATAGGAAAACCAGCCGGACGAGCCCCTAGTAAGCCCATCTCTGCAATAATATCAAGAGTGTACTTGCGTTGACACAAGAAAATCCCTTCATTGCTTCGAGCAACCTCAATACCCAAGAAATACTTCAACAAACCCAAGTCTTTCATATGGAAACAATCACTCAAATAGTCTTTGAAAGCAGAAATTGCAGACGAGTCATTCCCAGAAATTATCAGATCATCCACATAAACTAGAATACTAAGCTGAACCGTATCGCTAGTCAGAGTAAAAAGAGAATAATCCGAGTAGGATTGAGAAAATCCATACCTCTTTAGAGCACTAGCAAGCTTAGCGAACCAACATCTAGGAGCTTGACGTAAACCATATAATGACTTTTGCAACCGACGCACAAGACCCGGGGTGGAAGTGTGAAAACCGGGAGGAGGACGCATGTATACCTCCTCATCTAAATCACCATGTAAAAAGGCATTGTGAACATCCATCTGATGAAGTTCCCAATTCTTCGCCGCAAAGAACAGACCAAAAAGCACGCACAGTAACCATCTTAGCCACAGGAGCAAAAGTCTCGTTATAATCAATACCTTCAACCTGGTGATTGCCAAAAATCACAAGGCGAGCTTTCAATCGCTCGACAGAACCGTCATAATTATGCTTGATTTTATAGACCCATTTGCACCCAAGTGCCTTCTTCCCGGGAGGTAAGTCTGTCATTACCCATGTTTCATTGCCTTCCAATGCGGAGATTTCTTTTTGCATAGCTTCCCGCCATCCGTCATGTTTCATGGCCTCCTTGAAAGTACGGGGTTCGACACCCGCGTCTAAAGCTGCAATAAATACACGGTGTCGCATAGAAAAGTTATCACAATTCACAAAATGCGCTAAAGGATAAGGAGTACCTGAGGAGCTAGAAGGAGGTGATGAACTCGAAGATGGACTCGGGAGATGAATAGTATGTGCGACATAATCGCGGTGCCAACCTGGAGGGTGTCGATGCCGAGCACCACGAGCGAGAGCCTCCGGTTCAATATTGGCGTGGGCTGTCGGAGTGGCAGTAAACGAAGCAGACGAGGCTGCTGCAGCCGCGGCAGTGGGGTCTGCAGAGGCAGCCACGGCAGTGGGGTCCACAGGTGAGCCGTGGTCTGCAATTGCGGCTTCTCCCACTTCAAGTACATTTTCCAAATCGTCCAAAAAATCCAAATCCACCCCAACATTATTATCAATATGATCCTCAACCATCAAATCGGACGTGGAAGTAAAAGGAAACTCATTTTCATGGAATATGACGTCCCTTGACACAAAAATATCGCCCGACTCCAAATCATAAACCTTCCAACCCTTTTTACCATGAGGATACCCAACAAACACACACTTCCGACTCCTAGGTGCAAACTTATCCCCCTTTGATTTTAGATTGTGAGCGAAACAAAGACAACCAAAGACACGCATTTCATCAAAATTAGGTAAGGTACCAAACAAAATGTCATAAGGTGTTTTGTTGGCTAATAGACGGGAGGGTGTTCGATTAATTAGATAAACCGCCCCAAGAACGCATTCACCCCAAAACCCAATAGGAAGCGTCCTTGAAACCGTAAGGCACGAGCGACATTCAAAATATGTTGGTGTTTACGCTCAACCCGCCCATTTTGTTGTGGAGTACCAACACAAGATGTTTGGAAAAGCATGCCATGTTCATCAAAATAAGGAATCATATGCCTAAATTTTGTGCCATTATCACTACGCACACATTTGACACTCACTTCAAATTGGGTCTTAATCATAGCAAAGAAAGAGCAAAAAGAAGCATAAACCTCAGTTTTATTAGTTAACAAATAAACCCAAACACCGCGAGAGAAATCATCAACAATAGTCAAAAAATAGTGTGCACCACAAGTCGAAGGCGTTTTATACGGCCCCCATAAATCACAATGAATCATCTCAAAAATACGACTTGCTTTATTATCACTAGTCGGAAAAGGATCCCTAGACTGTTTGGCTTGTGGACAAACATCACAAGCTTTATTTAAAGATTTAGGACAAGAACTACCACTAACAGCAGGAAGCAACTTGACCACTTTGTCTGACGGATGACCCAATCGTCGATGCCACAACTCAAAAGTAGAAACCTCCGGGCTTTGAATCGCACATACTTTTGGAATCCGCAGGAAATAATAGAGTCCATCAATACGTTCACCTCCTCCAATCAGGCTCCCCGAGCGTTGGTCCTGTATAGCACATAAAGAATCAGTGAATCGTACATAACAATTAGAGTCATCAATCATTTTAGACACCGAGATTAAATTGCAAGTTAATTGAGGAACAAATAAAACATGTTCAAGAATTAATCCATCCGCCAAAAAAACACGACCCTCCTTAGTGGCAACAACGGCTGCTCCATCGGGAAGGCCAACTGGACAAGGCAAAATTGGTGTAATATCCATCAAAGACGATTCATCTCCTGTCACATGATGAGAAGCCCCCAAATCAAGAATCCAAGACAATGAAAAATACTCACCAATCATCTTGTCCTGTTGATTATTAATCATATTCAACAAAATTTTAACATGCTCAGGTTGTAGTTCGGAGAGAGAAGTTAGAGCGCCCCCATCATCTCACGGACGAGGGAGGTGATACTTGCAGAAACAAAGGGCTCCGCCAACAGCGTGGGCACGCACCGAGGCAGAGGCGGTGGGCTTGCTGCGAGCAGAGACAGCAGCAGGCGAAGAAGCAGCGGCAGCAGCAGGCGTGACAGTAGCAGCAGGCGGTTTGGAACCCGCAGGATTCCGAGTGGCAGCAGGGCCCTTCGGGCCATATTTCTCAAGCCACCAGTCCGGGTAGCCGTGCAAGAGAAAGCAGCCATCATTGTCATGGCCAGGACGTTTACAGTGAGTACAGAATAGCTTCGACTTGTCGCGACGAATCATTGAACCCTTAGGACGAGCCGAAGTGACAGCAAATACATGAGCTTCATCGTGCTCCCGATGAACCTTGTTGTGAGCGATACCACGAGAACGTTCCTCTTGAAGGAACGCCTCGTAGGCGCGGTCCAACGTGGCAGGCGGCTGCTGCGACAGTACGTTAGTCCGAACAAGAGCATACAAGTCATCATCGATGCCGATTAAAAATTGATGCAAGATTTCTTCTTCCTTGTCCTATTGGTATTTTTCAGCGACATTGCAAGTACACTGACCACACGCACAACCATGTGGTGGCTTAAGACGAGTAAGATCGTCATAGTAACCCATCAATTTAGTATAATAGTCTTCAACGGACATGTTCTTCAATTGACGGCAATTAGTAATCGACGCCCGAAGTTGTTGGAGACGAGGACCACTAGCCACGCAATACCTCTTCTCCAAGTAATCCCATAATTTTTTCGCCTCGTCAAAGAAGGGAATGGAGACAAGCGAGCTTGGCATCAATGGATCGTAACAACCAGGGAGACTAACATGGAGTTAACGGTCTCCCGATCCGATAGCTTCTTCTTCTCGGATGGTTTGGAGATCGTGCCGTCGACAAAGCCAAACTTCCGTCGAGATTTCAAGGATAACGTAATGGCTCGGGACCAAGCAAGATAATTGTCGGCCTTCAAAATCACGTGAGTGATAAGATTGCTGGGTTGATCGCCGGCACCAAGATAGAAAGGAGAGGATGGGTCGAGCTTTCCTTCGTCGCCCATGGTGAGTATCAATAGAACAGTAGAACGATAGAAGATAGTATTGAAAAGAAGAAAAAAAATTTAGCTTTTAGGGTTTTTAGAATTTGATAGCTCCGATACCATGTTATGAATTGATTTTCCCTCCTCCTATTCCATCGTATGTCAAGGTTTATATATACAACTTAACCTAGTAAAAACAATTAAGGGCCTTAAATATACAATAGCCCAAAACTAATTACACATAATATATTAGGCCTAACAGGAACCGGCGGCAGGGAGGCAGAGAGTGGCTGCGAATGTGGTGCAGCAGCAGCAGCAGGGGCGGGGGAGGGAAGGGGTGCAGGGGACTGGGGGGGGTGGGGGAGGGGTGGGAAGTTCAGGTGGGGGTTGATGGTTAAGGTGAGGCGTGTGTGGTGTAGGATAGACTCAAAGTGTAGTGTTGGTTAAGGTGAGGGAATAAAAACTAGAAAATTATTAAGAGGGAATAAAATTAGAAAATTATTTACAAAAACTAAACTAAAAAAAGTGATAAAACAAAGAAAATAAATTAACGATGAAATGAGAACTAGAAACTAATAAAACCACTCATTATATTAATTAAGCTAAAAGAAAAAACTAAAAACTAATAAAAATCGCTAATTAAGCTATTGTTAGACATTTTAGGAAATTTATCAAACCTAAGGGGTATTTGGTGAATTAAGAATGTGATGGAAACTTAACGGTATGGGCATTTCATGATTTTTTTACCAAACCTTAGGAGTACCAGGTGAATTGTTGAAAACGCGAGGGTACCAGGTGAATATTAAGAAACCCCGAGTACCGATGAAAAAACCTTATTTTAAAAATAGGCAAAATTGTCCATAAATATTGGAGAAGTAATACTTAATATAATCAACAAACTCTTTTAGTTTCTATGTTATACAACTATTAGACAAAAACCATATAAATATTATGGAACTCAAACTAGAGGCATAATTAAAAGAAATAATTTGGATTTGAGAATTTGAAGTCGAATATATTTCGATTATCCAGGTATCCGAAAATATTGATCATATGACCGGATATTGGATCTTCATATCGTTTTGCAAGAGCCCTATAGAAAATGTCATGGTGTGCTATTAGTGAGAAAGTAGGGGCATGGAGAATTTGCATGAACTTGTCTCTTTCTTTTTTTGTTGAAGGAACAATTTTAAAGAACTTTTAATTGAACATCCTGGAAGAGGAAGACCATGCAATTGGAGTTCCTGGAACAATTTGTTTGATCCAACTCCTGCCATTTTCATCCTTGTCTCAAAGTTGCGTGTCGCTGACCATAATATTGCTCTTGCCTGCATACAATATAAGAACAATTAATTGTATCCACTGGAAGTACTTCAATGCAAGCGTGTTATGCAAAACATCAAAGTAGTACTCCCTCAGTTTTCAAATAAATATAAATCTTCAACTTTTGTGATTAAACTTCATAAAGCTTGCCCCATTTTTTTTTTTTTTACAAAGAAAACATTTAATTTTTATAGGAACATTTTACTTGCATGGTTGCCAACGCACGACATTTTTGTTTTAGGATGACAATTCACAACTATATAAATTACTATCTTTAATCGTCTATAAGCATAAATCTAACAACATCATACTATATATTGATCTTTTTTGCATATACTATTCAATGGCGGAACATCAAGGGGTGGGTAGGAGCCGCGGCGCCCCGACCAACTTTTAAATTTTCATTAAAATTAAGGTTGAAAATGTAATTTTTTGAATAAAATAGGTTAATTTTTGTATTTGGCCCCTCTAAAAATATAAATTATAATTTTGGTCCCTCTAAAAGAATTTACTGGTTCTGCCCCTGATACTAGTTAAAAGGTTGACATGATAGTATTAGTATATTTTCTTATATATCAATGTAAATTTATTGTCAAGTAGTTGAATTTGACTCCGGAAAAAGAACCAGGAGTAAACAATTAGACACGTGACGAGTAAAAGAAATTGAGGGAGTACTAGCTACATGGGCTACTGAACAAATCCAAGGGCTAATCCATGAAGTATATGGTTTGTACCTGTAACTCGATAGCATCGGCAACAAAAACTTTTCCGTTGAAGAATATCGTCATCTTCTGATCCTTCTCGCCTTCATTTATGCTAATGTATATGTATGCATAATTTGTGCAATGCATCGTTAAATTCTTTTGAATAATAGGTCAAATTGGCTTTTACTAATAACGTAGGAGTTGGTGTTACATGAGCCATGACATTATACGTAATACTAAATAAAATGTTACATTTCACCAAAAAAAAAAATTAAAATAAATAAATAAAATGTTACAGAATTACAGGCTTACATCATAAACATAGTCATCTGTATATTAAGCACAACACTGTTAACTTTTATCTTATTTGACACCATTATATCATGTGTTATTTGAATATAGTCATCTGTATAATCACATTATTGCTAACTTTTATCTTATTTGACACCATCATATCATATGTTATTTGTGTGATATGAAGCGAGATTTCATTTTCTAATCAAGCTACATGCTAATTATTTTTAATTAATTATACTTATTTTATACGAGTAACTAAAGTTTCGAGTATACTTATGCCTAGAACCAAGATTATGTTGTCCATTATTATACATTCGGAAGAGATTCAAAGGCGCAAAGAGGAGAAAAAAAAAGTTTAGAATGTATATACTTCCTCCATCATGAAATATGTGAATCGAAACACTCCTTTTAAGAAGCTCTTACATAAAAGACAGAAGCGTTTCACTTATATATTTTAGAACGGAAGAAGTATGTAATTAACCAGATAATGCTCGTCACTAATTATACATACAATGAAAGCTTGATTACTAATCAAAGAAAAGAATATGGACTTACTTGTAATCATGGCAAGATGAATTATGCAAGCGTAAATCCAAATTATCACCATTGATAATCCTCCCCATAGTAGAATCAATATAAATATATATTGCAGTTAGAGAGAGAGCTATGTAGAAGAAGAATTGAGAAAATGATATAGAGATTTGATGAAGGGAGAGGAAGTGAAACACTAAAAAGAAAGTGGTTGTTTCAAAGCTCTGTATAGCTAAACAAGATAATTTATTGAAGCTAAGCACATGGAATAAAGTGGAAAAAGAATATGGTAAAATGAAGATTCAATTTAATTTGGAAGACTTTAATGAAGTGAGTAAGTAATAAAATAGCACGTTGAAAATGAGCTTTTTTTTTTTCCTTTTTCTTCTTGTCTTGTATCACATGTATACATCATGAAAGTATCTTCTTCTTCATTGTTCCTCATGTGTTTTTTTCTTTTTCCTTTTTTTAAGGATTGTATTGAACATGTTTACTAAAATTGGACATTGATTTTGCTTCAATTTTACATGTGTTGGTTTTATTATTTCCCTTTTTCTGTTAATGCAACGGACATTTTCGTTAGTTACTACTTTTGAGTAAGTTTTGTCACATTTCATCATGTGCCTTTGAATTGACTAGCTAGTCTATGGTGGCACCGCTAGCTGAGTAGGAGTAACTCTAGACATTTTTTTTTGTTTTTCTTATACAACAACGAAAATTTTATACTATTCACCCACCAAACATTCACTATCTATTCTAATTTTTACGTAAGGAAAAAATATAGTCATATGAGATCTTGTTTGATACACCTCGATATATACTTTCAAAATATCAAATTTTTATAATTTTTACTGCAAAGTAATTAAATATATTAATAATTAAAGTTGTGCATTGGCAAGCGTGAAAACTCAATTGTTGAAAATAGAAAAAGCATCGAGACTAAGCTTAGGATCGCTCGGCTCGACTTGTAACACTTTTACTCGAACTAGAGCCAGGTCTCGAGCTTAAATTTTCAAGTTTAATTTACCTAAAAACTCGACTTGAGTTAAAAAAAATTATATTACTCCACACACATTCTATAAATAGGTTTAGACTACTTACTTTGAATTTTTCACAAGTATTGTGCACATTTTAAGTATAACTTTTCATTTAAATCTAAAATATCATAAATATGGAAAATAATATAGCTAAAGCGTATTTCGAACCTGCGAACTTTGCTATGCTCAGCTCTAGAAAATTTTGAGCCGAGCTCGAATAGTTTGCGAGCCATCTAGACTCATCAACACCCCTAGGCATAACTACCTCTTTTAAGTTCGATTAGATAATTTTTTGTCAGATTTACTATCATATCTTATTACAAAAATATATTGTCTATAGTAATCCTAATAACTTCTACAATAAAGTAAATACATTTGTAGTGAGACTCGTATAACCCGAAAAACAAAAGGACCAGTTTTTTGGTAAAAAAAAAACTCCCAATTAAAAAACAATAAGAAAAAAAGTTACGTACACTAGTTCATTTTGGTAATTGCACTTCTATAAGCTTGAAAATGGTTCCTATCTCCTATTCGGGTGACAATCAACACAATTATCTACTTCCTCCATATCAAATTAAATGCAACAGTTTCTAAAAATGGATGTTTCAAATTAAATGCAACACTTTCCTTCTTTCTATTTTTGGTATGATTTTCACCCCTAAAATTACCAAAATGTCCTCATTAAAAAACTAAAACACATATTATACTACCCAAATCAAATTAATTACAAACCTAATTAAAATTAATCTATCTAAATTAATCTAATCCACCACCCACCACCATTTCTCTTTCCTCCATCCTCCCATCACCATTTCCCGACCCCAATTCCCGACCCCAATTCCACCCTTAACCCAGTATAAGTTGAAATTCGAGAAACAAATAAAAAGAGGAGAGAGACTAACACATTTCCAGTTACCGCCGACGAAGAATTTACGACCCACTTTTGGAGAAGATGACGGAAAATTTTCTGAGATTTGTTTTTTTGGTGATTAGGTTGTGACATTGTGAAATTTCCGTGAATGCGATTAGATACAAAGTGAGTGAGGGAGTATGTGTGAATGTGACCCATTAGTCCACCATAGCCCAAACCTATCGCATTTCCCCTCCCGCAGCACCGCTGCCGTCGCCCACCCATTTTCTAGTGCCCTATCGCATCCTCCCCCTCCCCTTCTCGCCGCTGGACATTACCTTTTGTCGCACCTCCCTTTCTCTCTAATCTTCCACAAATTATAGGGTTTGTGGGGTGAGTGGTGGTTTAGGTGGTTTTTGGATTCGAATTTCGGGGGCAGCAGGATGGTTGTGGTGTTTCGGTGGTGTTGGTGATGGTGTCTGGCGTTTCGTTGGTGTTGGTGGTGGTAGTGGCGTTTTGGTGGTGGTGGTGGCGGCGGCAGTATGTGGTGGTGGTACTTGGTGGTGGTTAATTACACTAAACACTTGCCCTCACTTTTGTTAATTAACCCTTAAGAAACTTTGCCTAGGAGACCGTGCAACCTGAATTGTTGCATTTAATTTGATACGGAGGAAGTATAAGATTTTATCTATTTATACTATTAGTTCTAATTTTCCCTCTCAAACCCGCTGAAGTTCTCTCCCAACTTCACCCGAGTCCATGTGTTCAAAGCATTTCACATTTTTTTTTGGTACATATGGAAAGTTAGGACACCCTTCTCTCAAGGGAGACTCCTAACGGATCAAGAACAAATTTATTTAACGAAAGTTCTGTTGAAACATCCACGTCAATCGGGGCAGCAGAACTATTGTGACCTTTTTTTGATAGTAGATCTGCTACCCGATTAGTTTCCCGAAAAATATGCTTAATAGAGTAGAATCTGAACTAACGAAGCAGCTGTCGAATGTCATCAATGAGGATACAACTATATGTATGTATAATTTTGTGATTTGTGTGATTTCTTGACAATTACTACCATTAAGTAAATGAGATTCTATGTTGTTAATTGATGCACCTTGATTTGAACCCTTTTATGTCCACAAATTATTTCCACTTAACAATAGCTTTTTGATGGTTTGATTCTCTTTTGAAAGTGTCGATCCCTCTTATCCTACATGTTAATTGAAAACCCACGCATTATTCATTACCTACTTTTGATGAATAACAGAGAGTCGGAGAGCATCACCCAAGGATATACAATCACCCTTTGCAAGTACTTCTACCTTCTAGTCTTCGGTAGGCGAAAGGGGGAAGAACAAACAATCACATAAACAATTTATAGGTAATTAAGCAACCAAGTTACATCTTGAGGAGTGTAGACTACGTTTTATTAAAATAAAATAAAAAATTATTCCTAGTAAGAGGCCGATTAGCATTAATTAGATTACAATCATCATCAAGGTGTTCACTTTGTCATCTGAGATGGCTTGGTTCTGTTCCATGCCTAGGTGAAAACAAACCAAAGCTGCCAAACAACACAACCCCCAGGCCCCCACGATTTACATTATAAACTGGGGTGTATCGTAAACCTAAAAGTAATTCTTTGCTCATTTCTCATTTGTAGAGCTCCAAATAAGCAAAGAATGAGGAATGAGAATAAACAAAAGTTTTGAATGTATAGTACACCCGGTTGTGTACGGTATAAGCTTCCCCCCCCTTTCTCTCTCGACGAGTTAACTGATGGAGACCCTCACATTTTGAGCATTATTGTTTCTAAATTCGGGATGGGAAAAAAAAGTGAAATGCAAGAAACACAATTTCACAAAAAGAAAAAGTTAAACCTTAAGAGTAATTTGACTCAGAACTCCATTAATCTAATGGAATAAACCATCTGTTCAAACAGCTCTAGTACTGCCTCTGCCTTAAGGCATCATTTGATTTGTCTACCCCAAATCAAGTCCATCCGTAATTAAGTTGAACAAACGATCACATAAACAATTTTTAAGTTGTATACTCGGCCCCTGATTCTTCAACTTAAAAATCAGTAGAAACAAGATTTAATCAGTTAAAAGCCAGCATTAATAGGCATGTTTTAACAAATAAAAACCAACTTCATCAGAAAAAGATCTGTTTCACAGGTAAAGTGGAACAAGAAAAAAATAGGTTATGATTTTTTATAGTAAAACTTACCCCCTTCAACTCCCAAAAGATAAAGATGTCAAGTTCCTATGTCAGCTTGAAGCAGCAAAGACCCGAGCCCTCTTCTCTCTCCATCCCCTCCTCCTTCAGGCACAGGGTGCCAGGCATGCGCAGAGAAAGAGGATTTCTTGGAAGAAATCGAAGGAGAAGCTTATACTGCTCCACTCAAAGGAACCAAGAATGCCTGCTAGAAGCAGCAGCAGCTACTCCTCACGGAAAGCAGATTCATGCGTTGTGGAAGATAAAGTCTCCTAATGTTCAAAATAGAAAAAACCACACTGAATATGTACGGAACAAATTACTCTATGGTTTGTTTGGCAACTAAAATTCCATTTCGAATTTTTAAATTGGCCCAATTCAAGTGTCGCAAATTTTAAAAATTCGAAATCAGATTTTGATCCAAATCAATGACAATCTAAAACTGTCTACAGAAAAGAATTACACCTATAATTATGTCATTTCAAATTATTGACTCAATTACTCCCTCCCCCCAACCCTATCTCTCTTCTTTTAAGGCTAGCATCAGTCTGCACTCTCAACGTCAACATTTTCCTCTCATTTTCTTTCTCTCGTCTTTGTGGCCAAACTAGCAACCTCTTCAAATTCATGGCAGCTTGGGATGAAAGCTTTCTCAAATCCAAGGCAACTAGATGAGCAGCGAGTAGCTTATGGAACAAATTTTGTTCACAAAAGCTTACGAAGATGTAGCTGTAGAACTTGTAAAAGTTATAATCTCATACCCAACAACTTTATATTTCTCTTTCCTCACCTACCCGACATATCTCTTAACTCTCTCTTCCTTCTCCACCACCAACACTGCCCCATGTTCTGCAATCACACCACCAGTACTAGAATCAAGTACCATCAAGAGTATGAAATGAAAATTGCATTCCCAAACAGGTAAACACTACCCTATAGAAAATATTAAAAACTAAAAATTCTAAAAAGCAAAAAAAAAAACCCTTAGATGCTTAATGTAATCATATTACAGGTGTGTAATTATCTGTACCATTACTGCTTCTTCTCTTGCCAATTCTCCTATCAAGATTTAAGATCAACTAATACTCCTTATAACTAAACATCCAAGAAAAAAGCAGAACAGTGAATTTAAATCAAATTATATGTATATGAACAATAATATTTGATGTGACACTTAACATCAGGAGAAAGAAAGAGATTCGAACCTGTATAAGGTAGAAATTGGCACAGCTTGGATGCCGGAGGATAGAGGTCAAGGCCTCATTGCAAGCTTCGAAGAACAACATATCTCCTCAAATTGCTCATTAATGTCATTTCCGAAACCATATCACCATAAGAAAAAAAAAAAAAAAAAAACCTAACAAGTATAACAAGACTACAAGAGAACCAAGTGGAGATGCACACAAGCTATAACATAGTATAAGGAGAGGCTTCAAAAGAAAGAGATGTGAGTAAACACCCAAAAATGTTGCATAAGAACACAAGCTTAAATTTATTAGTTTCAACAAACCATCATTTCACTAGCGTTCTTTAGCTAGTATGCTAGAATGGACAAACCTACACCTTTCACTTGCAATGTGAATACAATAAGATGCTCCCGAGTTCCTCTCATGGCAGATGTTTATTCTAGCGCTCAAAATGAAAATATTAATTTGAATAAACGAGAAACAACAAAACATCTGTGAGTACAATTAGAAGCAACAATCTCCAACCGATCAAGATCATATTACGCGTCATATCATTGTGAAGATAATCAGTCAGAATCTTTCGCATCCCGTCAAACGTCATATGACTTATTCCATGATAAACATAACACCCAAGAGCAAGAGCAGCAATCTCAAGAGATACTAAAGTGAGCTTTGAAGAATAAAAGACAGCCTGGTAGTAACTTGGATAGGTAAGGCAAATAGAGCCCATCTTGAGAAGCCCAAGGGAGAATAGCAAAGATATGCCTGTAAGGTACATTCCTGATACTCTAGTCAAAATCGAAAAGGTGGAATTGGACTGCGGCCGGTAAATGAGAAGATGAGGGGATAATGGGCGAAGGACATTCTTATGATCATCATCATTAATATCTCCCTTAGCAACATTTATCTCATAATCTACAAAAGAACACAACAAATAAATAATGATCAGAATCTAAAACAAAAAATTGTCGCTATAATAGCATAATTCAAACAAGTCACACGACAATCAAGGTAGTATTTCAAACACTATCAAGTGCTCTTAGTAACCAATCAGAATTAATTTTTGGTCTGGCATACATCCACACTGAAAATTGCCTACAAAGTATAAAATAACAAGATTTAATAACTTCCTACATCAATCAAACAACCACTCAAAACTTTCTTCTAAGAATCTACAATTACAACATAACTTTAGTGATTTTGGTAGGGAAAACACTAACACTTCCAATTTTCTTGCTTATTTTAGTTTGATTTTAAGAATAGCACCTATGTCTTATCTCTATCGCGATTATAGTAGAGTCATCGATCACGGAAAGGAGCTGAGGAAACACCACAAATCCAAACAGGTACTCATAACAGTTTTTTGCAAAATATTCAAAAATGATATATCAACAAAACGGGTGAAAACATGAATTCTTACTCCTTTTCTCAGCAACATCAGTGGAGAAGAACCTAGCAAAGCTAGGGTTAGCGAAATTGGGACGAAAAACAGTCGAAAACGAAGGATTAGCCTGTTTTCCAGCTCCAATTGATGAAAAATAAGAATTCACGAACCCTAAACCTTGTTCGCTGCGCGATGTAAATCCAGCTGATTGATTTGCAATCGCAGCGGTTCGAATCCCGTATCCATCACAACCAATTGTCTGAACAAAATAATTGCAGAAAAAATTAACCAATAATTTGATTGAAAAGAAAAAAAAGCTCAAAACTTTAGTTGAAATTTGAGAAATGAATTTGAGTTAAAAAAAAAAAAAGACGAAGAAATCGAGCTTACTGCGTTCAACAATGAAGTGCGAGCAGATCTGGAAATGTTACGCCCGATTCGAGAAATCATCGACATGATGAAAATCAATGATCTGAAGATGAATTACTCAGTTTTTTTTTTTTTTTTTTTGAGCTTCTTAATCAACCTATGTAATCAAGGAAAATCCAGAAAGAAGAATGATTTCAGATAGAATATAGTTTACATGAAAAGTGAAAGAAAAAACAAAGGTGGAAGAAAAATAGGCATGGTAGTAGAGCTAGAGCATACCTTGTTCTTTAGCAACAGGCTCGGGAGTCGGGGCTCCTGTGTCCGGTGTGTCTATGATTTGTGAGTTCGAGTCATATGGCAATTCTTCGTTTGGGCCGGTTTGCTAAGGTTATGTTCTCGTCAACTTATTTTTGTTGAGGTGCGTTTTGTTCATGTTATTTGTGTTGAAAATGTATTTGGTCAAATTTGTCTGACCGTAATTTATGGTCAAACGAGTATATATTGATTATCTGATAAAGAATATTGAATGTCTGATTTGAAACTTTGATTAACTGATATGAAACTTTGGTTATCTGATATTAAACTTTGTTTATCTGATATAATTGTTTTATTATCTGACTCATACACAACAAGAATGAGAACAAGGGTCAATTACATTATAATAACACGATAAGTTCAATATTTGACATTATAAATTCATTATGGACATCTTATATAATCAATTTCTAATCTAAGGTATTCAACATCTAATGTCAGATAATCAATATTTGATATCAGATTATAACTTTGTAATCTCATATATTCTACTCTAATGTCAAGTAATCAATATTCAATATATGATTTCTAACTTTGAATATCTTATATAAAAATTTAATCATTGGGTAGAAAATTTTGAATATCTGATTTGAAACTTTTAAATATATTATTTGGAACTTTGATTATCTGATATAAAAATTTCAATATCTAATAGAAACTTTTTACCTGATTATATGATAGAATTGGTAGAGGTGATCATGGGTCGGGCCAAACTTTGTCAACAAAAAAATCGGCCCGTTTCGAGCCAAACATCGGGCTGAAATTCCCGCGCCAAAGCCCACTAATTCGGGCTTGACTATGTGGGCTTTTCAAAGCATTTTAAGGTCGGGCCAAAAATTAGCCTAAATTTTCATATTTGAGTCGCTCATGGCCCCGTTTTTTTGCCCACAAAATCGGGCTTGGCCCGACCGCAAGTCGAAAATTCGTGCCCAAAACTCGCCCATTTTCGGACCGGGTCGGGCCCATATTGATCGCCTCTGAGAATTGGCTAATATTATAATATAAATAGCTGATATCACTTTCCCATTGATCATCACCACTACCGTCGTCGTCCTCCACCTCTAGGGCAGCCTCCGCTTCGACAACAACCATCGCAACAATCGCTACTCTCTATCCTCTGACCACTAAACTCACATCCCCCCCACACTTTTCTTCACACTCATGACCAAAGCCATCACAGCTATCGCATTTCAACAACTTGATGCACCTAGACAACACCTTCGCAATCTTCAACCTCCATTCCTGGTTGAGAAATTGTGGACACCATCACATACGACATAGCTAAAGAAATCTCATTTCAAAGTTTTGAAGATGATTGCAAAATTCTTCGTAGCCTCTTCAATGACATTCTTCTACAAGAATTTGGCTTTGGTTTCGTTCAAAAAACCGAACGCATTCGCTGAGGAGCTTTAAAGTTTGTGGTGGTGGTGTGGGCCTTGGCAATGGGAAAGGAGGTGAGGAGGTTGATGGGAGGAGAGAGAAAGTGGATGTTGATGAGGAAATTGCACAAGAGAAAGGTATGAGGTTTTAAATGCTTAAGGGTGGACCGTCTGACTTAATACTTCCATTTTATGTATATCACTTAAAAGGATTTTTCTAACCTATGCCACAAAGCATAGGTCAAGGGTATCAAAAATTCTATATAAGATATCATTATGTAAAAAGTTTCCATTTCAAAATCCAAACAAACTAAAAAAATCTTACATAATTATCTCTATCTCAAATATCAATCCTTATTTATTAGGAAAAATTGACAGCAGCAGTCCCAAGTATGGGCGTTCTACCATTTTCAGTCCCAACTAAAGATTATTTATGAACGGTCCCAACTATATATCATTTTGCCAAAATTGGTCCCAGGTGACTTATTACCTGTTTAACAGGTTAATTTTTTTTTAAAAAAAAAAATCTTAATCCTTCTTCCTTTTTCTCTCTCCTATCTTCTTCCTCCCCCGCCACCCCTTCCCGATTCCCCTCCCCTCCCCTGCCACCCCCACCCCTCCCAAAGAACCCCGACACCCCCGAGACACCGTGTGACTGCACGAGATTCTAGAGAAACTAAAGAGTCAACCCAAATTTCTGGTTCTGATCAAAGATTGCAAACTTCTTCCATCATTGTTGATAAGCCAACTGGAGGAAATATGGGCAGAAGCAAGTTAAAGGAATTTATTACAAATGCACAAGCGTTGGTTGTCCTGTCAAATTTTTGCTTCTCCATTTCTCAGATTACTCGAGTTAAATTTTCACAATCTTTCCAGAATTTACACCAAAATTGCAATACAATCACGAATTTCTTCGACGTCACATCTTAAACACAGAAACCCAATTAAAGCTGAGATTTCTTCCTCTCTTTCTCTCTCCTCAAAATCTGTCTGATACACCAAAGTTTTAATCTTTATGGCCGCCATTGTTATTCTCTGATGAAACTCGATATGGGTTTTTGAATAAAGTGTTTCAATTTCAAATGGCTGACATTTTTTACCTTGAATCTTCTTCACCACTTCTCTGATGAAAGCAAAGATTTATGCTTTGATGATCTTGATGATGTTGTTGGTGTTGGTGGGTCCATTGATGACGATCATTATGATTCTAAAAACCTAGAAAATCACTCATTTCTTAAATCACAGCCTTTGATTCTTTTGCCTGAACAGAGTGGAGATTTTTGTTTCCATGATGGAGAGAGAAAATGAGTATTTACCAAAAAAGAATTATCTCCAAAGATTGCGATGTGGGAATTAGACTTGGGTGCTCGTGGGGAGGCTTTTGATTGGATTTTTAAGGTGGGTGTCGAAGGGGTGGCAGGTTTGGGTGGGGGTATCGAAGGGGTGGCCGGTTTTAAGGGTGGGGAATGGGAGGGCTGGATGCCCACTAGAGGAGAGAGAAAATAGAAGTTGGGCAAAAAATAAAAGAAAATTCATTTTACCTGTTGCAGCAGGTCATCAACCTGCTGGGACCAAATTTGGCAAAAATGATGCATAGTTGGGACTGCTTAGAAATAATCTTTAGTTGGACTGAAAATGGTGGAACGCTGGGACTGCTCCTGTCAATTTTTCCTATTTATTATCGCCAAATAGAATCTTATTGTATTATTTTTTTTCTAATTAAATCTTGAAATTCTTAACCTATGCCTTGTGGCATAGGTTAGAAAAATCCCACTTTGAATTATTGGTTGATAATTAGTATGACTTATAATCCATTAATATTAATTTCAAAACAAATCTATCTATACAAATATATTAAAAGGTGTTCTTATCAAAGGACCGGTGCCATGTGTAGTTACTAGGATTCGAACACAAGACCTTTGAAGCAAAATGTGAGTGTTTAACCACTAATCCACTACAATTTTAATGCTTAATGTTGCAAAGTAAAACATAATAAAGTCTTATAATTATATGTAATTATAAAGACATAACATTCTTTTAACCTAAATCTATTGGAATTGTTATTTTTATCCCCAATTCCTTATAAGTTTTTTTTAAACAACTCATCATGCCATAATGTTCATTTTCCAATTTATCACTAGACAAAATATTACGAAAAAACTAATAAAATCAATTATGAAATTTAGGTATAATATTATATTTGATAATTGTAAGTGATCCGACCACCCGATATATTGCCCCGGCCAAAATACTAGTTATAATCCTACAACGAGAATAATCGCACACAAATGGTACACAAAATGAGGGACATAAGATTTGGAATTCCGAATTCCCCAACATGAGAGAAGAAAGACTGAAGCCTCAAGAGTCAAGACCATCATTTTCGATGGTCTGAAAAGGCGGGAAAAAGAGAGAGGGAGAGGTTCATGAAAAAGAAGAAAAAAAAAAGCAGAGAGAAAGAGAGAGAGAGAGTGTGTCAAAACTTTAACCATTAATGGCGAACTCGAAAACAGCGATAATCGAACTCCCAGACGACGAAGAAGAAGACTTCGAATTTCTCCATCAACTGGAAGCAGCAGAAGCACAAGCACTTTCTCTCTCCTCTTCTTCCTCCTTCAAACGCCGTCGCATCTCCGTCGATTCACATTCAAAATCAGACAACTCCGTCGTACAAATCGAGGAAGGCGCTTATACCGCCGCACTCAAAGGCAGCAAAAGCATCACCTGGCAAAAACAACAACATCAACAGCAGCAAAGTAGCGTCGCCAAATTTTCCGACGCATCCGCAACCATTATCGTCGGAGGTGGTAGTGGTGGCGCTTGTTTCAGGTGTGGAAAGGAAGGTCATTGGGCTAGGGATTGTCCTCAAACGACGTCGTCTTCTTCGGTTCCGGCTTCGGCGAATATTGCTGTGATTGAGAAGGCGTGCTCTTGTGGATTGGGGAATTGCTTGCTTCTTACTGCTAATACTGAGCGTAATCGTGGACGCAAGTTCTTTCGGTGTCCTGTTCGTCAGGTTTATCTATTTCTCTTTCGCTTCGTCGATTTTGAAGTTAAACTAGTTCTTTTGATTATGTTGTGTATGTATGTTTTGATTTAAAATTAGGTTTGGAAAATGAAGTTAATGTTGAGAAAGGAGCAATTTGATTGCCTTACTTATCATTTGGTTGAGTGGATGTCAACTCGCTTAGTTGGTTAAAGTCTTGGGAGGTGGTGCCTAACACTTAGGATCAAACCCTGTCTACATCATTTGCTCTTGTGACTCTCTCCACGCCAAAAAAAAAAAAAAACTGATCATTTGGTTGATACTTGATAGACCACGTTTATATTTGCAGTTATAACATAATAACAGGGCGATTGGTATGCGGGAGAGGGGTTATGTTGTGATTGAGTTTTGGAGATGAAAATAAAGCTGAGAAAGGGGTGGAAAAATCGAGCAATTTGATTACCTTACTAACCATTTGGTTTTTAGATAATTGTCCATGTTTATATTTGCAGTTATCACATAATAATAGGCCGCGTTTAGTAAGTTGAATTTCGACGGGCGTTTGATATGAGGGATAGGGATTAGGGATATAACTATACGGAGGTGGGGGTAAGGATAAGGATAAAATGGTGTTAGGATATATTTAGAGTATTTTTCGTTCGTAATAGTCTTAAGATGGAGATAGTAAAAAGCAGTGAAGAAGATAGAGATTCTTGTGCTAATGAGTTATAATTTGCTTCTTTTTCCGTCTTTGTGATTGTTTTGTATGACCTTATCTAATGGCAAGAGTGTGGTGTGATTGTTCTGTTTTCTTATATATGGTAGCTTACTACAACGTGTTGTGTTTCTGTGGAGAAGAGAAATCTAATCTACTAAATGTACTTATGATTGAATGTCAAGTTGATCTGATCCAGGGTATAGCAAACAAGAACTTTGGGGGATCACAGCTTTTTACTTTGTCCTGGGTCTTGAATGTGTGTAATCAATTGTGAAATTGGCATTGCTTAGGGGTCCGGGATGATCCAATGTGTAGGGGCTTGGCTATGCCAGTATGCCACTACGGTTTATTTGCCTCTTATGAAAAAGAGACTCTTTCACAACGTCACAACTTAAATTTGGCAATGGCTGTATGAAGAGTTGCAATGTTTTTGAAGATTGGTGTCATTTTATATTACTTGCCTTCATATTTATGTGTTATTATTTCCTGAATAATGCCTTATATCTTCTAGCAATTACGTAGGTTCATTGTCCTTGTATGCTAGA
Organism: Beta lomatogona; assembly: GCA_947646795.1. Classification (NCBI taxonomy): domain Eukaryota; kingdom Viridiplantae; phylum Streptophyta; class Magnoliopsida; order Caryophyllales; family Amaranthaceae; genus Beta; species Beta lomatogona. The sequence continues at coordinate 318,056 of CANSNZ010000597.1, read as the reverse complement.
GGTCTGGGATTGCTTAGAGGTCTGGGATGATCCAATGTGTACGGGTTTGGCTGTGCCAGTATGCCACTACAGTTTATTTGTCTCTTGTGAAAGAAGAGACTCTTTCACAAAGTCACAACTTAAATTTGGCAATGGCTTATCAGGAGTTGCAATATTTTTGAAGATTGGTGTCATATTATCTTACTTGCCTTCATATTTAATGCCTTATATATTCTAGCAATTAGGTTGGTTCATTTTCCTTGTATGCTGTATGTTTCCCATACTTATGATGCATACTTGTGGTAGTGAGCAGTACATCTGTCCATTTAACTATTAGACATTGGTAGGGAACTCTTTTGTATTTCATGCTTCATGAATTCAATATTTCTTATGTCTCTCTTTTTTTCCCCTTAGACGAGGCAATAGTCATTTCCATATGCTCACATTTAGGTCCATTCCTGCAGGAGAATGGTGGCTGTGGATTTTTTGAGTGGTATGATGAAACGGTTGATAAATCTACTTCTGCGGAAGGTATGAATTTTTTTTTCATTTGTGGCTGTTTGTGTTTTTTGAACTCCGTTTGTATATTTTATTATGTGGTTCCTAATATTAGGAGAGAGCGCTTGGAAGAATGGAGGGCAGCAGCAATTCTACCAGCGTCCTATAAACCAGGTACCTCTGAGATCTGATAGTATGTGTTAGATTCATGAAGTGTCTTTTTCCCTGTTATCTGTGAGATTGCTTTATAGTGCCTTCTGCTTTTGCTATTTGGCTACCTAGATGTATTTTCCTCCCTCTGGCAAAACAAAGTTACCCAGTAGATTCCATGTTGCGTGCATATATAGTGGCCTTTGGGTGTAAAAATTACGTAAAAACGGCTTTTTGATATTTTCTGAATTGACAGTAGCTACTGTGCATGGATCTGAAATATCATGACGAATTCTTTAGGAACTTTTATGAATTATAACAAAGATGATTTGTGAAAGAAATCGTAATTCTTATCTTGGTACATTGTTGGTGCTTTCAGATTGCTACTTCTCATCTAAGGTGATCACTCATAACTGTACTATATTGTAAACAATTGTAGCACTTGAATGCTGTAGCTCTTGTTTATATGATGTCTGAGGTAGCGATTGGGATCTTCCTGAATATCTGTATATCGCAAGTTAATCAATCTTATATGTGTCTTTAACTAAAACTCTGAGACCTTGAAACAGATTAAGGCATCGGCCCTGTTTGGCAACGAGCTTTTTCATCAGCTTTTAGAGGTTTTGAACCTATTTTAGAGTTTTGACCAGTCAAAACTCTAATATGGGTGTTTGGTGAGGAGAGTTTTGCAAAGGAGTTTTAGGGCCAAAACTCTCAAAACAAAAACGCTGCAAAATGCAACGTTTTGTTCAGAGTTTTACAAAACAAAATTTTGAAGACAATTTTACCCAAAGTTAATTACCATTATTAACCCAATACAAAACCACCATCACTTCCACCACCAACAATTCCACCGAAATTCACCACAGTAAACACCACCACCGACATCGACCCAAAAAACCACCACCACCAACCACCTACGACCACCATTGATGAAGAATCGCCGATGGAGATGCTGCCTGGTGGTGGTGATGATGAACGCCTAACGGTGATGATGATTTAGATGCTGTTGATGATGAACGATTGTTGATTGATGATGACGATTCTTGATGATACTTGATGATGATGAATTCTTGATGAACGATTGATGATGATGATGATGATAAGATGGTGTTTGCAAAGAGTAGTTTTAGAATTTTTTTTAAAAAAGAAATCAGTGGGATGGAAGTGAAAAAGAAAGAGGAGAGAGATGGAGATGGAGATGGTGATGATGAATTCTTGATGAACGATAAATTCTTGATGAACGATTGATGATGATGATAAGATGGAGATGGTAAAATCTGATGATGATGAATTCTTGATGAACGATTGATGATGATGATAAGATGGAGATGGTAAAATCTGATGATGATGAATTCTTGATGAACGATTGATGATGATAAGATGTGTTTGCACATAGTAGTTTCAGATTTTTTTTTTTAAATGAAATCAGTGGGATGGAAGTGAGAGAGAAGGAGGAGAGAGAATGGGGTTAAATGGAATTTGGTGGTAGTGGCAATGTCATGGGGAATAAAAGATAAATAATAATAATTAATAATAAAGATCAATGTCTATAATTGTCATTTCACACTATAAAATACTTATCAACTTTTATCAAACAGCTAAGTTTTACCAAACACATTTATATAAACAGCAGTCAAATCCGCAGTCAGATCCACTGAATAAAAAAGTTAAAACTCTAACAGCAAACTCTAAACTCTAACAGCTAAACTCTAAACTCTAACAGCTAAACTCTAAACTCTGTTTGCCAAACAGGGCCATCATTTCAATGTGTGAACAACATTCGTTTCCAGACCATTTAAGATAATATTTTAATTGCTGTGTAAGAGGTGAATATTGCTAAAGGCATTCACTCGGAAAGTACTGCTTGTTTGCCTTTGGTGGTGCTAGGCATGTTTCGTTTTAACCTTAGGATTTCATAGTCATCAAGTAGTGTATTAGTTTCATTTACTCTTCCTAGATATTTTTATGACAATGTATTCATATAAAAGGGGAACAGAGCCTTTCTTCCTTTAGCAAGACTATCAGCATGTTCAGAATAGGAACAAGGAACCAATGAAATGTAATTGCATGGCAAGCCTTTTTTCCTTGATACTCTTGCAGCAGAACCTGACCAATATAGCTCATCTTTCAGTCTGGAGAAAGTTTGCCGCCATCCCCTTTATTATCGGAAATAGTTCCCGATTAATTGATCATGCTAGCCTGAGAAGTCTCCCTTTATCAAGGCCGGATAAAGATATCAAGTTCATTATTCTCAGGAGATGAATCTTCTTTTTTCAATTGTCATGAACTTTGTTATGCTATCTATGTATTTTTTATTCCCTAATTTACAGGGATATACCGTTATCTGGGAACGTCTAATTAGTTTGCAACAAGGAAAAGAGAGGTTGTTGGGCGTCCTTGAACGTCAGAAGAAAGGAAGGGGGATGGGGCTGATTGTTTACAGTGGCATGTCAAGACACTCTCATGTTGAGACTTGAGAGTCATTTGTGCATCGTACGCTGAAACTAAAGATACTTGCTTTTGCATCCTATAAAAATTGTAAAATGATTCAGTTTGAAGTTCATGTCATAAAAGAACTTGGAGAATCACCATCACTCCACTCATTTGTGAGTCTTTATCCTCTTTCATGGAAAGGTCGGATGTTCCCTTCTTTTCTGGGTTAGTTGTGAACGGAAAATGCTATTGGTTTACCACCTCCAAAAGAAGTAAATGATAATATATTTAGCATTTAAACAATGACCCACCCAGGCCATAGTTTTACACTCTTGTATCATTATGTAATCTCCTATATGGTTTTTGGAACCTAATTATAGTGGAATCTGCTGCTAATTGATAATAACTTGTTTGCAGTTATAGACTCCCTTATCTTGCTTTCCAATTTTATTAATTTGCTCAGTCAAACTAACAGGCAGTTTCTGGTTATACAAAATCATGGAATGACTTTGATAAAGGAACTAGTGCTCCAAACTATGGTTACGGTCAGAAATTTGACACCTCTGACAATAAAGCCTTTGGCTATGGTCAGAAATTTGAAAGCACAGACAACAAAGCCTATGCCTATGGTCAGAAATTTGAAAGCACTGACAACAAAGCTTATGGCTATGATCAGAAATTTGAAAGCACTGACAACAAAGCCTTCGGTTATGCTCAGAAATTTGAAAGCACTGGCATGAGAAGTGGTTCCTCCTGCTTCAAATGTGGCCAGGAAGGGCACTGGGCGAGAGACTGCCCCACGACTTCATCCAATGTAACTGCTGGTGCGAGGGGAAACCCATCCTCTAATGCTTGTTACAAGTGTGGCCAGTCTGGACATTGGGCAAAAGATTGCTCTGAGGGCCAGTCTACTAAGCTCCGGAGCTGGTGAAATATTGCTCTGCTTTGACCTTTTTTGTATGCTTTTGCAATCTTCCTTGTTTTTGGCTATTTTGACCTGTACATAAGGCTTGTTCTTTTGTTTGTAGCGCATGCTGATATACTTGTGACTGTTTTGCTGGAACTGATGGGTTGTTAGTGTACATCTTGTGATGTCTGTGCTTAATGATTATATTATCCGACAGCAGTACTGTGTTGATAGGTGCAGAACTCCAAATCACCTTGAATCATAAGAGTTAGGCTATTTAGAGAACTGTCTGGTGGTAAACAAGAGAGAGACATTTTGTTAATTTCACTTGTTGTGAGCCCCATTCCATTTCGTCTCTCTAGTTAACTGTTGAACTGAACATTTCTTGAAATAAACTGTTCTGGCTTATGTAGTGCTCCTAGTAGGAGCATAATGGACCATTGATAATCATTATTCCCTTAAAAACAAAGCTAGGCCAGGGGGAAGAAATCATAGTTTGAAATCTAGTCCGCTCTTACTGCGGTATTTGTATTACATGAAATGCCAAGCTTTAAGCACAAACGAAATTCCCTGAAGCACAGAATTTTCAGGTTTCCAGATAAGAGCACAATGGATTTTCAGAAGTGATTTACCATTAGACAACATAGATTTCAACCACTATATATTGTCTCTTTACCCTGTCCATGATCCACAGCTTCCTTATCAGTAGACTTAAGAGCTTCACATGTGCATAGCTCATACTGTCATACAGTAGTCATTTACCTGATGTAGTTATTATGTTTTGGCATCAATCAAAGTAGACGTCTATACTAGAGAATCTTCTTTCACAACCGAGCCTATACAAACTAAACCAAATACCAAAGGCCAGCTGATGGTAGTTTCAGAAAAGCCACCAAACGTGCTGAAGCCAGGGTGGTATGCTGGTATCACTGTTACTTTCCAAGTGTCAGCATGTGCCAAAAAAAAGGCATAAAACAAATGATTAGATGGACACGGAAAAGCAATATCATTGTTTTACATTTGAGTCGAAATTCAAGCTAAGCTTCCTTCCAAATTGCACCACTTAAGTTTGATCCTACAGAAAGTTCAAACATAGTACCTGCCGTTTTTGTCTACTCTTTTAAAGCTTTCTGTTGACAACTTCAACTTAATCAGCTGCGATAAGACGTATTCAAGTCGTTCGTTAATCTTGCTTCTCTTTGCCTTTTGGAGGAAGGAAGGTAAATGAGTACATTTTGATGCAAATATAATTAGAGTTACAAACTTGTGTGCAGCATACCTTCAGAGAAGTCTCCCTTTACTGGTAAAGATATCAAGTTCATTATGCTCAGGAGATGAATCTTCTTTTTTCAATTGTCACGAACTTTGTTATGCTATCTATATATTTCATATTCCCTATATTTACAGGGATATACCATTATTTGGGAACATCTAATTAGTTTGCAACAAGGAAAAGAAAGGTTGTTGGGCGTCCTTGTACGTCAGAAGAAAGGGAGGGCGGATGGGGCTGATTGTTTACAGTGGCATGCCAAGACACTCTTATGTTGAGACTTGAGAGTCATTTGTGCATTATAAGCCGAAACTAAAGATACTTGCTTTTGCATCCTATGAAAATTGTAAAATGACTCAGTTTGAAGTCCATGGCATAAAAGAACTTGGAGAATCACCATTACTCCACTCATTTACAAGTCTTTATCTTCTTGCATGGAAAGGTCAGATACTCGGCTGGTGACATACTGCTGTGCTTTGAACCTTTTTGTATGCCTTTGCAAGCTTCCTTGTTTGTGTCTGTTTTGACCTGTACATAAGGCTTGTTCTTCTGTTTGTAGCGCATGCTGACATACTTGTGACTATTTTGCTCCCGATACTCTGGAACCGATTGGTCAATGACTTAGTGTACATCTTGTGATGTCTGTGCTTGATGTTTATATTATCCAACAGCAGCACTAAGTTGGTAGGTGCAGAACTGCAAATCACCTCGAATCATATGGGTTAGGCTATTTAGAGAACCATTCAGTGGTAAACAAGAGAGTGAGAAATTTTGGTAATTTCACTTGTTGTGATCCCCATTCAATTTCATCTCTCGTGTTTACGGTTGAACAATTCTCGAAATAACCTTTTCCGGATTATATAATGCTCCTAGGAGCATAATGGACCATTGATAAATGATAATACATTATTCCCTTAAAAAAGAAAGCTAAGCAGAGCATTTTCTTTGGCACAAACCAAACGAAGCATTTTGCTGTTGTGCAACAAAGCTGTTGTGTGATTCTGTTATTGAAGTATGGGTGCTCCAGTTATTTGTACAAATGTTTGGTATTATGTCGTTGACTCATAGTAGTTATTGTATCAGCAGGATTAAGCCATTAAACCGGCCTTACTTTCTGTCTAATTGATTGATATTTGATAGGAAACTACTCAGATATAACATCTCAAATATAATAACAAACCAATCTATAACTATTCTAAAAAACTAGTCATACATAACAACAAACCAAACTACGTACTCAAATATAATAACAAACCAAACCACAACGATTCCAGTATACCAATGAGCAAGTTACTCATTGTTTTTGCAGCCCCTGTTTGGTTCAAGAAAAACAGGTCCTGGAAACAGAATTAGAATCTTGATTCCCTTTTACCTTGTTCGTGTTGAAGAGCCATGGAAACTCACTCTGTTACTCGACCTTACTCAAATCCCTTGATTTGTTTCTATATCAGCTAATAATTTGTTAATAATACTAGCTTCTATGATGGCTATTTCCCTCAACTTACTGAGGATGAAGAAGGAAATCTACCAGGCTGCAGTAAGAGGTGATGTAGAATTCCTCAGCAGAGCTCGAGGCATCGATGTGGAATCCACGACAGTTGCTTATAACGACGATGATCTCCTTGCGTTGACTAGCCAGGGAAATAATATAATTCATGTAGCAGCTCAACAACACGGGCAGTTGCTTTTCGTCAAGGAAGCTCTTGCAATCTTCCCTGTCCCTGCAAAGAAGCTGATCATCTGTCAGATGAATGCAAAAGGCGATACCCCTCTCCATTTTGGCTGCAAAACAAAGCACCAGAAGCATCGCTGAGCTCCTTGTCGACTCCTACCACAATATAGGGAGGCAAAGTCCGACTGCGATTTGGAGGGTTCAAAACAATAACGGAAACACACCATTGCATGAAGCATTGATTAATGGAGGCAAGAGTATTCAAGTCGCAGCTTACTTGCTGGAGATTGGCCCTGAAGTTGCTTCCTATACAAACATGCGCCAGGAAACACCACTTCATCTTGCCGTTAATTATGACACTAAAGGTAAAGCTCTCCGGCCAAGCTCTTACATTATCTTATACCGAATATGACAACTTCTGATCACCAGTCACTCGTGCGTTTGTCTCTCTCGTTTCTGTTTGTTCGTTTGGTCTTACATCCTTTGGTGACTGATGACACTTATCCAGTTGATATTTTCTAATAGTCATTACTTCCTCAATTCTTTGATAATTATAATCTCTTGACTTTGAAGTTTTCCAAGATATAACTTTGATCACTAATATAGAGCATATTTGGGATATCTAGAAGTATATTCTATTTGGATTTTATTTGCATATTAGAGACTTGTAAATTCATGTACTTATCGTGAGGCTGGGTTTGGGATTGTCATGCCGACTTTGGCGAGGGTGGTTGGAGGAGATTGGTGGCTTCCGTTCAGACTTCAGATTTAAGGGTCATATCCTGTCATGACAGTCTCAATTTGAGTCCTACATATGGGTAGTAAGTTAAGGTAAGCTTATGGAATCATGAAAAGAAATGACCAGTAAAGAGTTTGATTAGCTAAGTTTTTAGCTGGTGGGATTTTGTAATGTACTGAGTCGTTTTCTTTATGGTAGGTGATGGAAGGGCTTATAAAAAAAATCTTAAAAAAGAGAGCTCATGATACCATGTAATATGCTTGAAAGCTTGAGTTATATTCAATATTGAATAAGGGCACCACCAGTACTCCAGTAGTGATATATGACAAGTACATCGATAAAGACTACTGGGTGTTTGTAAATGGTTTTTGTATGACTTTTTCATTTGTCCAAACAGCCAAACAAAAGTGTCTGGAAAGTGCTTTTTGGTTAGTTGTTCTTCACCCAAAAGCCAAAAGCTGTTTTTAGCAGCTTTTTCTGTTGGCTTTTGCATTCATTTTACACTAAACAACCAACATTAACATTTGACCTTACCAAACACTTCTATAAACTGCCAATAGTCAAATAGCCAGTCAAACCAGACAAGTAAAACAGCCAATTGTCGATCACCCCTAAGCTTTATAAAATATTAAGAGATAAAATTTTATGAAGAATAATTCACAACTAATGATTTCTATCCTATGCTCGTTGTACAGGAAAATCTGTACTTGCTGACATCTCCAAATATGTTATTAAGTAATGAGAAAACTATTCAGATTCACGGTAGAATAATTATTACAAGGTTTAATTAAATAACTTGCTTTGGCTATCCTTCCCTTTGCCCCCAAATAAATGTTATATAGGTGCAGAAAATTCAACAATATGCATGATAAACACACTGAACGGTCCCGGGGCAGCATTGACCTACACAAAAAGCCTTTTCAAAGAAGACTCAATCACTCTGATAGAATTATTGTTGGAGAAAAACAACACAGTATGCTGCTTACACGATGCGGATGGAATGACCCCTCTACTCAAAGCTACAATGAACTCTTATCTACCAGCTGTCGAAGCCATCATCAAATATTGTCCAGAATCTGTGGAGATATGTGACTTCAAGGGCAGAAACATCCTGCATCACATGAATTTACTGACACCCTTAGTGTCGAACGAATTACTAACAAAGCTAGAACTTCCAACTTTACTGATTGATCAGCAAGATGACAATGGGAACACGCCAATGCATATAGCTGTAATAAATCACCATTATGGAATGGTAAAAGCCATGATTGAGAAGAATGCAAACTTTGCCATCAAAAATTTTCAGGGTGTTTCAGCCGCGACTCTAGTTCAGTTAGAATGCAACTTCTTCTATGATATAATGGTATGTGAAGATCGTTTGTTATATATTCTGAATATGTATACCTAGTGTCATTTGAGGTGGTTATTAGATAGTACCACCTTATTCTCAGTATAATTTAGTTTATCCCTAGATATTAAGTCACCTTCTACACAGGGCCGTCTTGGAAATTTATGAGGCCCTGTTCTAAAATGAAATTTTGGCCCTTTATTTCCCCTTAGTGAGAGAAAAGGACCACAATTATTCATAGAGAGTAGAGAGAATCAATACTAATTGATGGATTGATTTTATTTTTGATAATTATGAAAAACTATTGATGACAAACTAAAGAATAAAGTTAAAGATATGGAAGGTTGAATTTTTGGTGGTAGAGATTGAGGAAGATGATAAAGGATAGCATGAATTATGGAGTCCGGAGATGAAGATGTGGAGCGTTTGCCGTTTACTATTTACCAAGCATCATATTTTTTAAATTGGGCCCTTTAAAATAAAACCAAAAAATTTTAGACTGGGACCCTGTGCGGAGGGGCTCTTTGCACACCCGCAGATACGGCCCTGCTTCTACATTATCCAAAGCAGTTTCTTTTGCCTTCTCTATTGTTTGTTAAAAGGAAGTTCCTTTCTTCTAAGCATTTTTCTTTGTTTTCATTAGATCAAATAAAGTTTTGAAATCTAATTAGCTTGTAGTATTCAAATCTGAAGTGGATTATCAATCATATCGTCGCAGAAAAATGAGAATATAAAGCCAGTGAAGGATGAGCTTATGAGTAAAGACTTGTATGAAACAGCTGCTAGAGGGGAGTGGGAGCTGTTAACACACAGACTAGAAGAGCTTGATGCTGAGAAACTTTTTCTTGCTCGCTTACCAGATGGCAGCAATATCTTTCATATAGCAGTTGAGAATAGCCCAACAGATTTTAAACCTGGCTTCAGTCTTAAGTTCTTGGATGGACCATGCTCTAAGGAACGATTTATTATGCTAGAGGGTAAGTTTTGTTCTCTTTTATTTCCCTTTTACATGATCGAGTGAAATTCTCTAGAGATTTTCTATTTGTTACTTTTTAGGTTGAGTTTTCTTCACAGGAACTTTGCTGAACTTATTAGACCATTATTGTTCAATTCCGTTTTTTGTTTTATAATTCTATGATCCAAATCAATGTAACCGATCTAGATTCTTAGTACTTCCTTTGTTCTTATTTGGTTGTAATAAGGGAGTAGACACATGAAATTAAGGTGAAGAAAGATAGAGGAGAGATAAAAAGAGGACCCATATGTAACGAGGAGTGAGATAGAGAAAGAATATCTAGAATAAGTAATTAATGTTGCTAACATTTTAGGAAGTGTTGTGAGACTTGCAACTAGAGAATGGAGGAAGTAGGATATAAGTTTGTGACTTTGTGTCAAGAACCTACTTGGATAAATTTTTTAGTGCGATCTTCATACGATTCTTCAATACTATAACCAATGGTTTCTTACATGTTTTAATTAATAGATTTTTCACCAGGTTCTCTTGACTCTTGAGGTTTATAAAAATGTACAAAGTTTCCTTGTGTTTTCAATAATGCTTAAGATGTCCCTAAGTTTATACAAATACATCGGAATACCTTTAATGACTAAATGTTGTCAACTCCGTTAATCATTAACCCTTCATTAACCCAAATAATCTCTAATTAATCTAATTAATTTTAATTAAACCTCAATTAATCCGAATTAACTCATTCCTTTATCTCTTCCCCTCCTTTTTTTTGTAATGGAGCTTCCATAACATCCATAACCATCATTGGGATGAATTTTACTTCTAAGAGATCACAACTTCTCTTTCTACGTTTATACATCAATTATTTTCCTACATAGTATTCTTATCCTCCATGGCCTAGTGGTAAAGGTTTGGCCTCATGACTTCAAGGTCATGGGATCAAACCCCACTGGTCTCTTTAGAGGTGAGGTTTCCCTTAATTACCAAGTTACCATTCCCCTCTCTCTCAAGGAGTCTGACGTGCAAACTTGACTACCTTAAAAAAAGTATTCTTATCCTTCATGCTTTATCATCTGCTTCTTAAGTCTTGTACTGGTTTCATTTCGGTTGTGATGCATGCAGAAGAACACGTAGATATAGTGGACTTGTTACTCCAACAAGATGAGTTAGCAGCCTATTCACGAGATGCCGATGGTTTCACCCATTTGATACGAGCAATTCACAGTAATCTGCTACAAACAGCTATAAGAATACTTCACCATTGTCCTCAATCAATCAGACACTATGACTCTCAAGGTAGGAATATATTTCACTGGATAAAGATTGACCAAGATAATGATGATATGATCAAAGAGTTGTGTGAAGTTGTACCAGAGATGGAGGTATTTATGAGAAGCAGTGATGATGAGAAAAACACGCCACTACATCTGGCTTTAAAGAACAGCGAGTATGGCACAGCCATGTTTCTGATGAAACGTTTGGATGAGTTAAAGGTGTGCAAAGAACTTAACTATGATATGAAGACTATTCCGGATATACTAGCCGCAGCACAATATATTCCTATTTGGGTAAGTAAGAGTGTCAACTGTCAAGTAACCTGTTCTTCTACATAATTTGCCTAATGCATCTATCTGTGGGACGCAAGTCTTCGCATCCAACATCCTATATTGGTAATTTGGTACCAAAAATATAAAGTTCCATTTTTTTTCCTTTCAATTATTGGTACCCAAATTGAAAAAAGTAAGTAAATTTGGTCTACACATGACAATTTAAAATTACCGAACACAATCTGATTGAGCAAAATATATTTCTTAAACAAAACCCCAATCAAAACTGTACCCATATTATACATAATAATGCAAGTTCGGTAATAACTTTGATTGTCCTTCTATTTAATCTCAATAATTATGGCTATAGCCTAGGTATTAATTCCATGGATAGATTTGTAATGTTGAAGATGATTTAGATAGACAATCTCTTTTTTTTTTCCCCAATAAGTCTCATATAAGACCGTCTTACCATGATTTATGGTAAGATGTGGGTAACTTGCTGTCCTAAAAGGATCAATTAAGTACAAGTGACCTCTTTTAAACACGGGGTTGTTGAAGATAAGTCACGTTCTCAGTAAGCTAGTCTTACTAAGTTAATAGCTATCCTCTAGTTTGTTAGATTAGATTTAATCTCTTGTATTTATCTACTGTTATTAGAAATTAAATATTCTGTAATTATCTTCAGTAACTACCATCCTGTAATCTCTCCTTGTAAGCCTATTTAAAGGCATCTCACTTGTTTAATAAAATTATTCAAAACCATCTCTAAGTCTTTTATGGTATCACAGAGCTAACGATCTCATTTTTTTTCCTTCTCCTTCATTTTCCTCAACCATGTCTTCTGAAACTCAATCCCTTATTCCCAACTCTCATGATCCCACCAAGCCATTCACTGTCTTTCATCTCCATAATGCCATAAAACTCACTCCTTCCAACTACATTGCTTGGAAAACACAACTCCAAGCCACTCTCCTAGGCTATGACCTATACAAATTTGTGGATGGCACCTATCCCTCCCCTCCTGCCTCCATTGTTGCTGCTGATGGCTTGTCCACACCTAACCCTGCTGCCCTCCCTTGGTTTCGCCAAGACCGCTTAGTTTTTGGTGCTCTTGTTGGTACTCTATCCCAAGATCTTGTCCCACTTGTCTCACAATCCGGCACTGCTCAAGAAGCCTGGAATATTCTTGCCTCCACCTATGCCAACCCATCTCGAGGCCATCTCAAACAGATCAAAGATCATCTTACCAAAATCACCAAAGGCAGTCGCAGTATTTCTGAATATATGCAGTCCATCAAACAATGCACTGATCGTCTCGCGGCCATGGGTAAACCCATGGATCATGAAGACATTATTGACAAGGTCCTAGCCGGCCTTGATTATGATACCTACAAGCCCATCATTGATGCCATTAATGCCAGGGACTCGCCTATTTCTTTCGAGGAGCTACATGAAAAGCTTATTACCAGGGAATTGCTCACTAATTCTACTGTCAGTACCCCCTCTTTTCCTGCCTCTGTCTATGCTACTACCTACAAAGCCAAGCCCCACCACTCCATTCCTTCCTCTGCTGCCTTGCTTCCTACTCCTCGTCCTGCACATGGTTCCCCTTCTACTCGTACTCCTAAGCCATATCTAGGAAAATGTCAGTGGTGTCGCACTCAAGGTCATGCTCTCGACCAATGCAGCATTTTCCGGTCTCTTTTTCCTGCCATCACTGTGCCCACTGCCACTCAAGCACGGTCTGCTCACCTCGGCTCTCAACCCCCTCATGCTCATCTTGCTACTACTAGTGCAACCAACTCCAACTCATGGCTTCTAGACAGCGGTGCCTCGCACCACGTCACAAATGACCTTGCCAATTTGTCCCTTCATTCTCCCTATGATGGCACAGACGAACTTATCATTGGCGACGGCTCATCTCTGCCCATCAAACACACTGGTTCTTTCTCACTCTCTACTTCCTCATCTTCTTTTCATTTCTCTAATGTGTTACATGTTCCCTCTATCTCTCGAAATATCCTTTCCATAAATAAATTCTGTCAAGATAATAATGTCACTATTGAGTTCTTACCTCTTTGTTTCTGTGTCAAGGATCTTTCAATGGGCAAGATTCTCCTCCAAGGTCCAGCTAAGGCTGGAACTTATGAATGGCATTCCAGTCCTCCTCGAGTCTTTGCCTCTCTCAAGTCTCCTAAGCATGAGTGGCACCATCGCCTAGGACATCCAGCTTCTTCAATTCTCCGAGTCTTAAACTCCAGTTTTAATTTAGCAATTTCAGATTTCTCAATGTCGCATTGTAATTCTTGCAATATGAATAAGAGCCACAAATTACCTTTTGCTTCCTCTACTCTTACCTCCAATGCTCCACTTGATTTAATTTTTACTGATGTTTGGACCTCCCCACTGCACTCTTATGATAATCTTAAATACTATATAATTTTTGTGGATCATTTCACTAAATATATATGGTTTTACCCACTCAAACACAAGTCTGACACTTTTAATACTTTTCTCCATTTTCGAGCTCTTGTCGAAAAATATTTCAAGCGTCCTATTGTCCGTCTCTTCTCTGATAATGGTGGTGAGTATCTCAAATTAACTCCCTATCTATCCTCTCATGGCATATCCCACCTTACATCTCCACCACATACACCTGAGCATAACGGTTTCGCCGAACGCCGCCATAGGCACATCGTCGAAACTGGTCTCACTCTTCTCTCTTATGCTAATCTCCCTCTTCGCTTCTGGCCACATGCCTTTGCTACAGCAACGTACCTCATTAATCGGCTTCCCACTGCTTCTCTTGGCAATCTCTCTCCTTATCTCAAGCTTTTTAATGTTACACCAAATTATCATAAACTGAAAAATTTTGGGTGTCTCTGCTATCCATGGTTGCGACCGTACTCTACTCACAAACTTGATCCCCGTTCCTTGCCTTGCGTCTTTCTTGGCTATTCTCCAACTCAAAGTGCCTATTATTGCTACCATCCTCCTACCAAACGCCTCTACTCCTCACGCCATGTTAAGTTTGTTGAGGATATTTTTCCCTATCCTGACCTCTGCTCAAATTATATTCCCTCTTCACACCCTTCACTCGATGAGTGGTGCACCATACCGCTCCCTGTCCTACAATCTCCCAGTAGTACCCCCTCCCCTGCACCTAATTCTGATCCTTCTGCCTCCTCAAATTCGCCCCCTCCCTCACCTCCTGCTTCCGCTTCCACCCCCTCTCCTCCTCCCCCCTCCTCCTACTCGAACTATAGTCACCAGATCACAGAACAAAATAGTCAAGCCAAACCCAAAATATGCTCATCTTGCCCTACTCCCCTCATCTCCTATTGAGCCATCCACCATTACCCAAGCTCTGAAGGATACTCAGTGGCGAGCTGCTATGACAGATGAGTTCAATGCACTCACTCGCAATCACACTTGGGAACTTGTTCCACCCTCGTCCTCTCCTAATTTGGTTGGCTGTAAATGGGTATATCGCATAAAGCGTAAATCCAATGGTGAGATTGACAGGTTTAAAGCACGTCTTGTAGCCAAAGGTTTTCACCAAAGGCCTGGTCTTGATTACTCGGAGACATTCAGCCCTGTTATTAAGCCAACGACAGTGCGCCTCATGCTATCTCTTGCCGTCACAAATGGTTGGTCTCTGCGCCAACTTGATATCAACAATGCGTTTCTCCAAGGCTCATTACAGGAGGACGTTTATATGTCTCAACCTCCGGGTTTTTTGGACAAAACTCACCCTTCTTATGTATGCAAACTTCGAAAAGCAATCTATGGTCTCAAACAAGCTCCGAGAGCTTGGTACCAAGCGTTTCGCAGCTTTCTATTGTCCTCTGGTTTCTGTAATTCTGTAGCTGACCCCTCACTATTTATGTTTCATCAAAATGGCACTACTATCTACTTGTTGGTCTATGTTGATGACATAATAGTTACAGGCCCTTCTCCTACAGCTCTTCAAAGATTTATTGATCGATTAGCAGCCCACTTCTCTCTGAAAGATCTTGGCGCCCTCTCCTACTTCTTGGGGGTTGAGGTGCTCCCACATAAGCATGGTTTGTTCCTGAGTCAAAGAAAATACATTAATGACTTACTTGAAAAGGCTCAAATGTCAGGTGCCAAACCTGTCCCCACACCAATGATTCTTCACCCTCCGCTTACTCTCACTGATGGTACACCACTGTCCTCTCCCACAGAATACAGGGCTCTTGTAGGGAGCCTACAGTACTTGTCTTTAACTAGACTTGATGTGGCTTTTGCAGTAAATCGTTTGTCTCAGTTTATGCACAACCCCACCGACATTCATTGGGCTGCTCTCAAACGTCTGCTCCGCTACCTGCACGGCACATCTGACCATGGTCTTACATTGCATCGCAACTCTCCCTTGCATCTTCATGCCTATTCCGATGCGGATTGGGCCGGTGATCGAGATACTTATCATTCCACCACAGGTTACATTGTTTATCTAGGCCGCAATCCACTATCTTGGAGCTCCAAGAAACAACAAGGGTTAGCAAGGTCGTCAACTGAAGCAGAATTTCGAGCTGTAGCTTCCACTACTGCTGAAATTATTTGGCTGCAATCTTTACTTTCTGAACTTGGTATTAAACTGGAGCTTAAACCAAGTATCTATTGTGACAATTTAAGCGCAACTCATTACTCAGCTAACCCTGTTTTTCATTCAAGAATGAAGCACCTTGCATTGGCCTTTCACTTCGTCAGAGAACACGTTCAACAAGGCACACTTCGAGTTCAACATATCTCTGGGTCTGATCAGTTAGCTGATGCCCTTACTAAGCCTCTGGCTAAAACACGATTTTCTACTCTCTTTTCCAAGATTGGCCTGTCTCCAAGCCCGTCCATCTTGCGGGGGAATGTTGAAGATAAGTCACGTTCTCAGTAAGCTAGTCTTACTAAGTTAATAGCTATCCTCTAGTTTGTTAGATTAGATTTAATCTCTTGTATTTATCTACTGTTATTAGAAATTAAATATTCTGTAATTATCTTCAGTAACTACCATCCTGTAATCTCTCCTTGTAAGCCTATTTAAAGGCATCTCACTTGTTTAATAAAATTATTCAAAACCATCTCTAAGTCTTTTAGGGGTGACCCTTTAACTCGTAAAGTGAGCCCTTTAACTTACAAAGGCGGTCTTACACAAATTTTATGGTAAGGCGGTCTTATACAAGACTTTATACTTTTATTTTTTTGGACGGTGATAGACAATTTCATCACTAGATGGATGGAGAAAATTCTTACTTCAAGTTCATTGTATTGATTTATAAAGCCTATCAATTCATATTCAGCTATGGTTTTAATCTAATATCAACCAAATATTTCCACAGTTTGGAGAGTACATCTCATCAAAAGTGTTTGAACTACCTTCTGAATTCATCTGGGGAAGTACTAGAAGTCAGTATGGTATCCGTAAAACACAAATAAAAGAATACATGAACCCAATAGGTTTGGTGGCTGCGCTACTTACCACGATAACTTTCACAGCAGCATTCACAGTCCCCGGCGGATATGCTGAGAACGGAGTTCCATTTTTAGTAAGGAAAGTAGCATTTCATACCTTCATGTTTGCAGACGTGATAGGGATGTGTAGCTCCATGATGGTCTTATTTTGCCTCCTTTGGTTCCTTATTGCATACCACAATGATGATCGGGAGGAGTTGATGCTCGTCGATCTAACTATCGGCTTGCTACAAGTGTCATTCTATGCAACTCTGGTGGCCTTCATGACGGGTGTGTATTTGACAACATTCTCCCATATACCTTGGTTGGCTATCTGCACTTGCATCCTATGCACTACAGTAATTTTACTGATGAGAAAACGATATGTCTTCGGCATTGTGTTGAAAGTGTACTTTTACATACATTTCTCTATTAAATTTGGTGCAGTTAGTGTGATGCACTACAGTAAGAGGATTCTACGTCTCTTGAGATCGAAGCACAAAGCATAAATATGACGCAGGGCAAAAGTCCTTTCTTGCATTTTTCTTTAGAGGTAAGGTTGTAAGAGTTTAGACCTCCAATTTGATCAATATGATCAAGATGTTCCTTAAACAAATTGTAATGTTTTTGACAGAGAAAAGTTGCCAACAAAGAACATGAACTTAAACTGTCCATTTGGTAAGTGGCTATAAATAGTGGTGATGTTAATGAACTTTAGCATAGTTTCGCAAGAAGATTCTCATGTCAATGTCCATGGTAATGAGAATTCATTTCCAAATTCTATTAATAAATTTGCATTACCATCTACTACCACTTTAGATGTGGTATTGACCATTAAGTGGAAATAGAAAATCATGAACATAATCACATGATTGAAATGAGATTGATCCATTAATTACCATAATTTTGAATAGGGGCTTTTCCTTGCAAATTACACATGTTTTTATTATCATTACCAGAAACAAGAACTTCTAAGATGCACAAGTCAAGTAATCTTAGATAAATTAACCATTTATCAGTATAAAATATATCAGTAAGCGTAAATTTGGTTCTGATTCCGAATAACCAGCTCTACGTGCAAGTACGAAACCACCAAATGCGGCCGTGCAATGACAGTCCGTACATCAACAATCTTATTCCTGTTGACCTACTGAGGGTACCTTATCCCCGATGTGGGCCACGCAAACAAAAAGGGTCAACAGGTGAGCAGTAACATGAGAGTATCAGATATTTGGCCTATACAGATAGATAGATAATCACCTAAAGAGTAGCAGTAAAGAAGAGCTTCACAAATGGATGGTTCAAACAATAATGATTTACATGAAGCTGTAGTTATTATGGTTACACATCAGTTAACAAAGACACCTATACTAGAGAATGTTCTTTCAAAACTAACCTATACAAACTAAAACAAGAACTGGTAGTTTCAGATAAGCCACTCAGACGTGCTGAAGCCAGGCATGGTGCGCTGGTCTCATGGTTACCTCCTAAATGTTAGCATCTGCCAAAAAAAGGGGGAAAACCAAATGATTAGATGGACATGGCAAAGCAATGCCATTGTTAGTTACATAAAATTTGAGTCAAACTTTAAGCTAAGCTTCCTTTAAAAACTGCACCAAGTAAGTTTGGTCCAATAGAAGATAAAACATGGGTAACTACGACATTTTAAGGAGCTAGCAGCACAAGAGTGCTGATTTCTGGACCAACTTTAAACCTATAGAATCCTCTGTCTACTACATAAGTACATATACAAAATCAAAGAGAGCTTTGTAAACCAAAGTAATTTATCAACTTAAGCAACTAATTTTGCCAAACAGTTAAGCTAGTTAGGTACCTTATCACTTCTAGAACCTTATCAGTTTCAGCGTTATCTTATCGGTTTCAACTAATTTATCAGTTTCATTTTATTTCAACTAGTATTGCCAAACAGAGCCAATAGGCTGCGTTTATATGTGCAGTTATTACATAATAGTAGGCCGCATTTAGTAAGTTGAAATTTTGACTCGGGCGTTTGATATGAGGGATAGGGATTAGGGATATAACCTAAAGGAAGTGAGGGTAAGGATAAGGATAGAATGGTGTTAGGATATATTTAAGTGTATTTTTCGTTTGTAATAGTCTTAAGATGGAGATAGTGAAAAGCAGGGAAGAAGATAGAGATTCTTGTGCTAATGAGTTTTAATTTGCTTCTTCTTCCCTCATTTGTGAATTGTGTTTATATGACCTTATGTAATGGCAAGAGTGTGGTGTGATTGTTCTGTTTTCTTATATATGGTAGTTTACTACGACTCATTGTGTTTCCGTGGAGAAGAGAAATCGAATCTACAAAATGTACTTATGATTGAATGTCAAGTTGATCTGATCCAGGGTATAGCAAACAAGAACTTTGGGGGATCACAGCTTTTTACTTTGTCCTGGGTCTTGAATGTGTAATCAATTGTGAAATTGCATTGCTTAGAGGTCCGCGATGATCCAATGTGTAGGGGCTTGGCTACGTCAGTATGCCACTACGGTTTATTTGCCTCTTATGAAAAAGAGACTCTTTCACAACGTCACAACTTAAATTTGGCAATGGCTGTATGAAGAGTTGCAATGTTTTTGAAGATTGGTGTCATTTTATATTACTTGCCTTCATATTTATGTGTTATTATTTCCTGAATAATGCCTTATATCTTCTAGCAATTAGGTTGGTTCATTGTCCTTGTATGCTATATGTTTCCCATACTTATGATGCATACTTGTGGTAGTGAGCAGTACATCTGCCCATTTAACTACTACACACTGGTAGGGAACTCTTCTGTGTTTAATGCTTCATAAAATCAATAATTCTTGGTCTTTTTTTCCCCTTAGATGAGACAATAGTCATTTCCATATGCTGACATTTAGGTCCTTTTATGCAGGAGAATGGTGGCTGTGGATCTTTTGAGTGGTATGATAAAACGGCTGATAAATGTACTTCTGTGGAAGGTAAGAAATTTTTTCCGTTTGTGGCTGTTTGTATTTTTTATTATATGGTTCATAATATTAGGAGAGAGGGCTTGGAAGAATGGAGGGCAGCAGCAATTCTACCAGCATCCTACTAACCAGGTACCTCTGAGATCTGCTAGTATGTGTTAAGACTCATGAAGGACTTCCAGTTTGTTTCATTTGGCAGTTAGGGAGCAAGTAAAGCCATTGAGCAAGGAAGCTGCTTTTGTAAAATACTTTGTAGCTGTGAAGATGAAAGATTAACAAAAAAACATTCTCTTAAATATAGCAACGGGAATTGTTTTCTGCAATTTAAATAGGGAAAAATTGAATTTCTATAATGCATTGCTCATAAGTTTTTAGTCTCAATCAATTGAAGATATTAAGAGATTTTGGAATTATAAATATAGGGGTTTTGGGAAACAATTTGTTGTCGAGATTGTCGAAGCGTCGACTGTCGAGCGAGGGTTTTTGTGGGGACTTGGGGTTGCTCTGCGCCTCTACCCCTACGGCTCTACCGGCGGTGGTCCGATTTGTCCGTGGTTAATTGTTGTCGACTTGCCGCCTTGACGGAGCTGCGCATTGGTCAAGGTGTTGTCATTTCATTCTCTATTTCTCTAATTTTCTTGTAATATGATTACTTCCTCCGTTTCTTTTTACATGTTACACTTTGACATTTTACACTATTCACAAACTTCTCTTTGACCATCGTTTGTGATTTATACGTGAATAAAAAATATAGTCATGTGGAATCTTGTTAGATTCGTCTTAATATGTATTTTTTTAATATGTACTTTTTATAATTTTTACAAATACAAAATTATATGTTCTCAAAGTTTTGCATTGGCATGCGTGAAAAGTGAAAGTGTAATATGTAAAAAGAAACGGAGGAAGCATATGACTTGAGTGTTTGATTTATTTTTTTATGTGCAAATATGTTTTTATGATTTTTTGATATCATGTATTAAGTGATGGTATATGAGTAGCTTGAATAAATTTTTAGCTGTTACTGCGGTGTTGGTATTACATGAAATGCTAAGCTTTTAGCACGCAAACGAAATTCCACAAGTTTAGAACCTCCTGAAGCAAAGAATTTCCAGGTTTCCAGATCAGAGCACAATAGATTTTCAGAAGTGATTTCCCATTAACACAGATTTCAACCACTATATTTCAACACTTCACCCTGTCCATGATCACAGCTTCCTTATCATTAGACTTAAGAGCAGCAATAATGGAAGAGTTTCACAAGAGCATAGCTCATACAGTAGTCATTTACATGAAGATGTAGTTATTATGTTTTGGCATCAATCAACGTAGACGTCTATACTAGATAATGTTCTTTCACAACCGAGCCTATACAAACTAAACCAAATACCAAAGGCCAGCTAACGGTAGTTTCAGAAAAGCCACCCAAACGTGCTGAAGCCAGGTGTGGCATGCTGGTATCATTGTTACTTCCTAAATGTCAGCATCTGCCAGAAAACCAAATGATTAGATAGAAGCAATATCATGGTTTCGTTAAATTTGAGTCGAAATTCAAGCTAAGCTTCCTTCAAAACTGCACCACTTAAGTTTGATCCTACAGAAAGTAAAAACATAGTACCTGCCGTTTCTGTCTACTCTTTTAAGCTTTCTGTAGACAACTTCAACTTAACCAGCTGGGATAGGACATTTTCAAGACGTTCGTTAATCTTGCTTTGCTTAGCCTTTCGGGGGAAAGAAGATAAATGAGTACACTTTGATGCAAATATAATTAGAGTGAATCTCCAAACTACAAACTTGCAAGCAACATACCTTCAGAGAAGGGACCAGGGCAAAAGCCTCTTCAGCATTCTCAGGGCAACTATTAGCAATGACACACAACTGCGACAAGAGGAACTAATATTAGCCAAATAAACTTTTTTCCAGTTACCAAGTCAACAAAGTTTGTGATTCTTAACCTCGTCATCAGAAACTCCATACTTCTTGAGAGTCCTGCTTAAGGAGTTAAATGGCTAAACAATTGAGAATCATTGCATTGTAATAAATACTAATACACTGGTAGAACTGTAAAAGGATACTCGAGAACTTTTCTGACAGCCTTGGGATCAGAATATCGGCCTCCAGCTTTGGCGTATACTAATCCCCTATCAAATGAACTGATATTGGAAGATTTATTAGAGGTTATGCTACCACAACAAGTCTTGCTAATGACAACAAAGGAGACACCAGCATAAAAGTACTAATTCTGCACCAATATAACCTTACCCCAGATCCTCTGTTTAAATTAAATACAAAATCAACGAGAGCTTCTTTTTAAATTAACTTCTTACACAGGAAGTTTGAT
This sequence comes from Beta lomatogona, assembly GCA_947646795.1. Classification (NCBI taxonomy): domain Eukaryota; kingdom Viridiplantae; phylum Streptophyta; class Magnoliopsida; order Caryophyllales; family Amaranthaceae; genus Beta; species Beta lomatogona. The sequence goes on along the minus strand of CANSNZ010000597.1, from coordinate 295,778 downwards.
GGTTGGATCACGAGACAGAAAAACCATCTGTTCCTGGATTCCTTGTAAGATATCAGCTGCCTCACAATCCATCACACACTGGGAGTTCTTTGGAAGCTCTATTGGCAAACAGATAGGATATAATTAACATAAATATTGCTAATCATATACATATAAGCAGTATGTCACAACTCATACCATAAGTGGAAGAGAGAAATGACAAATAATTAGAAAGATCTCAAGGAAATAGCTGTAGTGAGATCCTCTAATAGCTTACACACATATACAGTCTGACAAAAATCATACAACTGAACTAGAAGCCTCATGTCGTCGTGAAGCTTGAATAAAATGACAAGATGAATAGTAGTCCAAGCTGCAATACTACTTGGCCACTGTTTGGTTTAGGAAAGGAAATGGAGTTTATATATCATCTCTCATTGAGTGTTTTGGTACGCGTACCCATACAGGATACGTATCGTATCGGGCACGGGTACGGGTACGGGTACGCTACCTAGAAGAAGTACCCGTGCTTCATAGGCTGCCACAGCCCACCACTATCCTCGACCACCACCACTTGACACTATTCTGAATCATCTTATAGCTCCAACCACGCCACATTCTCCTTAGCAAGATCCACAGTACCCCAACACTCAATCAGCCTCGTCACCTGATGTTCTACTCCACCACCCTCAATGGAAAAAAAGGAGCAGCTTTGAAAAAAAAGAGGGGGAAATACAAACAGCAAGCTACTCACTCCTCAACACCCATTGCATGAGAATATTCAAGAGAAATTGACCTAAATCTTACCCTGACTAGAGAATTAGAGGTTGAGTTCAAGGCCATAGTTGGAGCAGCAGGTAATGAATTGAAGGCAGTGGCAAACAAAGGCAATGACAAACAAATACAATGGTATCTGAAAGAGGACGACATAGCACAGATAGAGAAAGAGGCAACAAAAAATGTTAAGAGGATAGTGGAGGAATCATTGCGGGTGGAAGCGGGGAAGCAAGAAAAATGCAGAGTTCATAGAAGGGTTTTCAAACTTTCAAGTTTCAATGCTTTGGTTTGGTAAACCCTAGACAGCCCTACATTACATACAGCCGATGTCATATTTTGGTATAAAATAGGTGGTCATTTTTGTTATCCTTGGTTTTCTAGTTGGATGAAGGTAAAGCTTGGATGTGGTTGTGTGTAGAATGACGAGAGAGAGAGAAGGAGGGTTAATGTGTAATGAACCAGCTATATGAGTTGTATAATAGGAATTGCACAATACTGCCTCCGTCCCTTAATAGATATCCTATTTCTCCAATGCACGTTTGCCAATGCAGGTTTTGTATCGTAAATATCTTTAATTAATATTAGTAAAAATTATAAAAGTTCAATTTTCCAAATGTACACAATGAGATGAATCAAACAAGACCCCACATGACCATGTTTTATCTTACATATTGAAATTTTTTGGACGGAGGGAGTATATCAGTTAGGAGGTTTGAGGGAGAAGGCAGAGTAGTTGGAGGGAAAGAGATCATGAATACTATAGATAGCGCAGAGTAGAGAGAGGTAGAACTATGAAGAAAATTATTGGAGAGTTATTTAGTTAGTTGTTAGCCTTGGGGGTGTGACGAAGTCACTTGAAAATTTGGCAATTTATCCATCTTACTATGGGTTTTCCAAACCCCCCAACCCTATTATAATTCTAACACATAGACTAGTATCAATACTAGTTGAAGATCATAAGAAAAGGCTTCCAAGGAAGAAAACATACCTGCTTGAACATTGAGTTCATACTTTGCCGTTTCTTTTCGGGCAGAGCTCTTTCCCCCTTTACCTTCTTTAAACAATCAAAGACAATTTATCATATAACAACACCTAAACAATACCAAATCCAACACCTAAACAATACCAAACCCACCACATCATATAACAAGCTGCAACTCATAGAAGTTCACAAGAGTATTACCGTTCAGAGTTTCACCCTTTCCTCCAGATTTTGATGAAATGTTTGCAGGGGCCTCTGGATGAAGCCAAGAGAAGTTAGTGGACCATTATGAGCTTATAATAAGAAGTTGCCACCAAAAATAGCATTGTATAACAACAATTATTGACAAAAAATATTACAACTGAACGCGAAGAAATGCATCAATGGATAATCAACACACCCAAACTGATTAGTACAAGTACAATAGTAGTAGCATCACCATCTTCACAAACACAAATAAAAATCCAATAAAACAAGTTCAGATATTTCCACTTTACAAGAAAGAACCACAATATACATATATTAACAAAAACATCCAAACAACCTTTAACATGGAACCAATTATATAAAAGCCAAAGTATGACTACAAAATATAAGAAAAGAAGTTTTAACCACCATGATGACATCATGACACATGGTATACATACCAACTTAACCTGACAGAGGAACCTTAAAAAAAACAGGGATTAAGGTTGAATATGGAACTGTATGTCATAAAGTACACTAACCGGATTTGAAAATGAAACTATATGTCATACAATTATATTAATGGGACAAGGGGACACTACCTTCATCATTAAAGTGTACTTTTCTTCCCTTCTTTGATTTAGTGGAGTCATCATCCTTTCCTTTCAAGGGCACTGTGCACAATAACATGTTCATGACATCATATCTAGCCAACTTAGGAAAGCATAAGCATAACATTTAGATATGAACCAACATGGAAGAACAGAGGCATGATTTTTTTTATATGAACAGATAAAAGCCTAACATATGGCTTACGAAGTATATGAATGCTGTTTTCAGCATGCATTGGCCTAGTTAATAGTGGCCACAGCCATTACCCTAGCAGTTGATTTGAGAGATGGAAGAGGTTACATTGAAATGATAAATTGCAACAAAGCCATCTTTGATTCATGATTGGACCTAAAAGAATCGAGCCATCATTTTAACAAGAGGTATACTTTAAGACCTGTAATCCATCTTCTAGTGGTGTCTTAGCTTACTACAGCCACTACAGGTCTTCGAGCTCCAGGACAGTCATAGTACATAGGCAATTAGCCTACAGGAGCTTGTGTCACTTCCAATCAGGCCGTCATTTGGAGACATTCCATCACAATTCAAAACACGACAACCATGCTGCAGATGAACCGTACTACTAGGTTGAATTACAATCAAAATACTATCATCGAAAGTATAGCACTGCAAAAACATATCTCAAATCTCATGACAGTCAATTGGTTAGCGAGCATCTAATACTTCATTAAAGGATCAAAAAGCAAGATGGCTAGGAAAGTTTGGCTCCTTCAACTCTGCAATAGAATTTCTCCATCCACAAAAAATATAACATGGTATTTGGTCCAATAACTATAATCTTATATGGCTTGTGTATACACTCACGTACCGATGTATCCCCACCTCAAACTTGACAGTGTTCTCCACTCTAACAGATCTTAGGTACAAATAAAGAGGCAGCACTGTAGTAGCAACTATTCCACCAAGTTTCCAAGTACCCTATACGTTCTCATTTCAGTATTTCACAATGTCTGAGTTTCTTTTCTCTCCTAATATAGACTAATTATTGAACTGAAATCATCAGCAATGACCTAATTCTGTCTTGCTCCTGAATTGGTTTTTTTTCCTTCCACCAAGTTTCCAAGTACCCTATACGTTAACTCATTTCAGTATTTCACAATGTCTGAGTTTCTTTTCTCTCCTAATATAGACCAATTATCGAACTGAAATCATCAGCAATGACCTAATTCTGTCTTGCTCCTGAATTTGTTTTTTTCCTTCTATATTTCGGCAGGAAGAGGTTTGTTTTCATTACGGAAAAACCGTTTGCAGACAAGAACTGTGTGGACATGTCATATACTGGAAAAGATGAAGGTAAAATGCTTGACTTTCGCCACTTACAAAAGAACCCTCACCAGGACATAGAGCATGTAAGCTTCGTTAACCCGACTCCAGTTTATCCCACTTTCTTGGGAGAGAATAGCAGCACATTAAGAACCAATACACCTTAAAGATGAATCCGATACAGGGAAAACAAATTCCCAATTTAACAAGGATAATTTGCAATACCAAGTCAAACATCATCAAATCAAAGCATTATATATAAGAATGGGTCAAATACATGATAATGATAATAGGTGATGAAGACCCAAATCATCAAATCAAGTTGTAATCTTGACATTTTGTGCCTAAGCTTATCTTAACTTAAATACATTGTGTGCAAGCAAATATCCCACTAAAATTGAACTGCAAATCATAGTACAGCAAAATTAAACCCATAATTCTTCATGTGAACATTAATTTATAGACAAATCTTATTTTATGACACCATCAAAACCCTTAAACATCTACTCCACCTGCATTTTGGTTTCTCCTTTGTTAATTTTTTTCTTCTTATAAAAAGTTCAAAATTTTGATTGAGAAAGAGAAAAACAAGGAAAACCCAATAAATTAAACCTAGGCATGGAAACAAAAGACGTATACTTGGATTGAAAGTGCGACAAAAGAGTGAAGAAAGCAAGTTTTTACCTCCCTTACCAGCAGAAAACCCCTTTCCTCCTTTATCTGCCATAGCTCAGCCCCACTGAATGTACGTGAGTGAGTTCAGAAACAAATGAAACACAAAAAGAGGGTTTGCCCAATTTTCTTTATTTATTTTGTTTATATCAAAAGTTTGCTAATAGTTTTTGTTTTCACCGAAACTTAAATGAAAACCATAATTTCCCCACTATTTCGAGGTGATTAAATGGCTGGTCGGGATGGGCTGTCACTAAAAAAATTTCCCTACAAGTTAGGTCGGGTCAAATTTTTATGTCTAGCCCGTTATTTTGAGCTTAAAGAACCAAGTCGGGCCAAATTTTGAACTAAAATAGTTATTTACCCAAAACCCGTCCCAAAACAAAAAAAAAAAGTTCGGGCAAAATTTGCCCAAGCTCGGGTATTTTTTTGGGACGGACTTACTTTGATCAGCACTATTATTATTGTTTAGTTTTTAGACCCATGTAAAATGCACAATTTTGTTTTGTTTTTGATAAGGTACATCTATATTCTACATTATAGAATGCATATTTATAGTCAATGGCTACATTAGAAGTTGATAAGTGGTAAGATAATCTGAATTTTGGGTTTTATAATTTTTTTTCCTATAATCACGGTATAAGTCTTGAAAATAATTAATTAAATATCATCAACAAAAAGTACTGACACAATAATGGAGTAATATTTATTAATGTAATCTTATACTTCTTTTATTCTATATCTAGTTTTTAGGTGTCTGCCTAGCCTCCTCCTTTCCCATCTCTCTCCTCTTCCTCCTCAAAAAACCCTAATCCTTTTCTTCCAGTTTTGGGGCTGCCACCATCCTTTTGATGGTGGTAAGCCCCCATTTCTTATTTTTTCTTCTAGTTTTCATTATTTTTGTTATTAATAATCTTCCATTCTCTCTCTTTTTGAGAGTTTTCTACCCAATTTTTGGGTTCTTTCTCTCCTTTCACGGGAGTTTAGAGTATGGTTTTATTCTCTTCCCTCGTGGAAGTTTAAAAATTGGTATGAGGAATTGTTCATATTGGTTGAAGTTCAAGACCATCAACATCGAAGTATTGGAAATTCGGATGCGGTCAACATGGTTAAATCAAGAATTTTCTTCTCCAAACTATGTCAGAATGATAGACTTCCCCATCAATAGCTGCGTGATTCAAAGAAATACAAGGGGCCGCACCGTATTGTTCGATCTGGTTCATTGTAGTTTCTTCGAAGACGAATTTGATTTGATATTGTCAGATTATATCTTGTTTTTCTTTAATACTTATCGTAGATGTCGTTTGGCCTTCAATTAATGAAATTTCTCTTTCAAAAAAAATATATATCTAGTTTTTAGGTCCGGATATTCCCCCAGTACTTATATCTTTTATTAATTGATATTTTAGTTTAGAATAATAACACCAAAGATCACTTGGTTTATTGGCTAAAAATTTAGTATATAAGCTTGAAGTCATGGGATCAAATCTTATACAATGCATTTATTAATTTTTTTTAAAGTTTGTGGATTACATGGAGTAAAACACCCTAAGGGAGAGCACTATGTGGCATCGTTCCTTGTTTAAGAATGCCTTTTAATATATTAGGTGTAAATATATAGATAGATACAAGAGAAAATACATTATTCATTAGAAAAAAAGAAGTGTAACTCATTTAATTAAATGGACAATGAATTTGTATTATATATTATTCTACATTAACTGCTCCGATCCTTAAGAAATTGAAATCAATATTTTGGCCATCAGATTAAAAAAACAACGGTTATTTCACCAAATACCCCTGACAATATAATTTATTTACCAAATACCCCACTTTTTTCAAAATTAACCAGATACCCCTGACCTTTAAAAAAATTCACCAGATGCCCTTAATGACTAACGACGGTTAACTCTGTTAGTCATTAACCCTAAAAACCCTAATTAAACCTAAAAACCCTAAAACTCTAACTAACCCTAAAACCCTAATTAACTAACCCTAAACCCACTCCCACCCCACACCCCCACCCCACCCCACCCGCCGCGCCTCCCCCTTCCCACCACCCCACCCGCATCCCATCCCCTTCCCCGCGAAATTAGTTGCCCCCACCCTTCCCCCTCCCCTTCCCCGCGAAATCGGTTGCCCCCCACCCTTCGCCCCTCCCCTTCCCCCGCGAAATCGGTTGCCCCCCACCCTTCGCCCTCCCCTTTCCCCGCGAAATCGGTTGCCCCCCACCCCTCCCTGGTGGGGGCTGCGGGGGTGGGGGGGGCTGGGCTTGAGTTAATTATGTTTTAGGATTAATTAGAGTTTTTAGGTTAATTAGAGTTTTTTAGGATTAATTAGTTAATTAGTTAACGGAGCACTAACGTCCGTTAGCCAAAAGGGCATTTTGGGTAATTTTTTTGAAGGTCTGGGGTATCTGGTGAATTTTTTTAAAAGGTCAGGGGTATCTTGTGAAATTTGAAAAAATTAGGGGTATTTGGTGAATAAATTTTTTTGTCAAGGGACAAGGGTATTTGGTGAAATAAACACTGGTACAAATATAGTTTATTTTTTTTGGAAATTAAATAGCTTCATAATTTACATTAAAGAAAAATAAAAATAGCTAGACTAACATAAAAAATAGTTTATTTCTAGTTTCAGTTTTACGAAAAATAAATATAAAAGTAAGAAAAAAGTAATTTTCCATTTTATGTCGCCGTCAGTTTTTTAAAGTTGACAAGATTAGTGTAATTGACTAATTCATTATACCCACCTATCTCATATGACTTTTAATATTTTATAACTAAATACTAGAAACTGACAATGATGCCGAACGAATCCTCAATTTTTCAATATAAACATAATCTGAATAAGAACTTTTGTTAAGCAATAATATGATTCTTTTTGAGTTCATTATATAACATATTACATATATCATATGAATTTTATGCCCACAACTAACACTATTTTCAATGTGAGTCTCTCCCTTCGCTCTGCTAGGATTTGAGTATTTTTCTCAGTTTTTATGAATCTTCATCCCTACGCTAAGGCTCGATTATCATGACAACCATGATTGATGACCTCATAATTAAGTGCTCGAATTTAAAGATCACTGATGACAAGAAGGAATTAGTTAATATGCTTGGAGATGAGGACGAAGGAGAAACTAAAACAAGTATCAATTTGTCGATTATAGGGAAAGTCCCCACTAGAAGACCCTACCAATTTGAGGCTCTCAAGAGGACCATGAATCACATTTGCGCGACCAAAAGAACCATCTTCCGGTTGCTTGAAAATGATCTCTTTGTAGTGCAATTTACAAACCAGTAAGACAAAGCAAAGATCCTTGACAGGCCCAATGGACATTTATTCAACCAATACCTTGTCATATGAATCAGATAACATAATAGGTAATATTCAACTCTCAGTAATGGCGTTAACACACTCAACTTAAATCCAAAAGGGTGCACACCCGAATGGACCCAAACCAAAGTTTATTCCACTCGTATCCAATTCAACAATTTTAGCCCACGACCCAAACAACATCCAACCTGACATGACTCCACCGAGACCCAATACACACACTCGAATTCGAATTGACAACTCTAAATGGATCATATCCAAACTGAACGCAAGGGATAAGCCAATCCGATCCACAATGTATTTACCTAATATATTTGTCCCCAAGTGGGCAAGTTGTACTATATCATATTACTCCCTAAGTTGACTCTAATTGAAAATTATACAAGAAAACTAACGTGCTAACACTCTAGCAGTGTAACACGCAGGTAACGAGACACTCACCATCCCATATCCAAAATAACAAAAATACAACCAGACCAGAAGTCGTCGCCTGAGGATGAAGAAGGAGATCTACCAAGCTGCAGTAAGAGGAAACATAGAGTTCCTCGAAGAAGCACAAGCCAAAGATGTGGAAGCAGCAGCATCCTTCTACAGCAACGACGATCTACTTGGATTAACCAGTCATGGAAATAACATCATCCATGTAGCTGCCAAACATGGTCAACTTGATTTCATCAAGAAAGCTTTAGAAATCTTTCCTAAAAAGCTTATATGTGGGATAAACTCAGATGGGGATACTCCTCTTCATTTGGCTGCAAAACAACACACTCAAATGATAGTAGAGCACCTTATCACCTCCTACCAGCAACTTCTTTTACCAAAAGATGATCATAATGTTCATCGTGATGATAACGAGATCGCGTTGTCGTCGTCGTCGCTGCCGCTGCCGCTGCCGCCTTGGAGGGTTCAGAATAACAAGGGAAACACCCCACTTCATGTAGCACTTATGAATGGAGGCAAGTCTATTCAAGTTGCAACTTACTTGGTTGGTGTTGGTCCTGAAGTTGCCTCCTTTGTTAACCACCTCAAACAAACCCCACTTCATCTCAGTGGCGGACCCAGAAATTTCAATTTGGGGGTACGGACGTATAACAATCGCAATAATAAGGGGAAAAAGTGGATAAATTGTTTAATACTAAAATATGCAAGTTATACTTATACAACCCAAAATTAGAAAAACAATCATATAGTTCAGATTACATTTGCATCCTATGAGTATTCATATTTTGAAATTGAACAATGATACCTTCATCTTGGGAAAGTATACTTGATTTCAATTACACACTAACTAATCAATAATATCAACAATTGACATGTACATATTCAAATAAATAAAGAATCTAACTAACATACTTCTATATAAAAGTATAAAACAATCAATTAAGCAAAGTAATCATTTAAAATGGAAAACAAAATTTACAACAATAAAACAAGAAATAACTTATTAATTATTATACCGCATGAATGAGAGAGAGAATATACTTTGACTGTGGAGTCAGGAGTGTGGACATTACCTACAAAAACTCTCGAGATATATTTGCTTCCTTAAAATCTGTTTTTAGCTTTTCAAAAAATTCATACAATAAATTCAAATTCTTTTGTTCGGATCTATGAGAAATTAATCCGATTTAGTTATTGATTTCAAATCTGAAAGGGAGAATTATTTGAGGATCTACCAGCCTTCCATGCAAGAGCCGAAAGCAAATGCAGAAGCAGAGGAGAAATAAAGAACGAAGATCCCCCTTGTGAAGAGGTTCGAAGTTTTGAGGAATTTTGGTTATGGAAGTCGTCTTGCAATTAGTTGTGTTTGCCCCAAATCAATTGAAGAAAAAAACACAAAATTTAGGTGAGATCGAAGAGAGAAAATTGGAAGCGGTTGTTCTTTTATCCGGGATATATTACTTTCATGAGTTCATCTAATACCTTTATTATACTCTACTGGAGCAACAAATCTCCATCATACCACCATGGTTTCACTCGCTTTCTCCTTCCTTTCTGGGATTCTGGCTTTCCCTCTTGATTTCTTTTTTTTTTTAAATTAAAGCTTTTTTTTAGAAGTGGGGGTACAGTTGTACCCCCATGTCCCATTCTCGGTCCGCCACTGCTTCATCTTGCGGTCAAATATAGTAACCAAGGTGCGTAATTTGATTCCTAACTAGTTATTTTTAAAATTTTTGTTTGCCATGAACTACCTTTTGTATAATAAGGTTGCGGAAAACAATCCACCTAGGTCACTCATTGCAATGCAAGTAGACTAACCAAACCCAATTTTTCTGGTGGGTCAAGTCATTTTTTCAACGTTGACTTACACATGCTTCTCATTTCATACAAATTTTATCATACATCTGGGTGTATTGTGAGCATGGTACACTCAATGCTATTTTTTTTGCTCATTGCTCATTGCTCATTTGAAATAATCCAAATGAACAAAATGTACTAAAAAGAAGAGTTCCAAATGAGCAAATGAGCGACAATTAGTCTTGGGGTATACCATGTACATGATATACCCGGGTGTATGATGAATGAACTCCTTATTTCACGTTAATTCTTCCTCTCTCCCTCGAATTAATTAACTCCGCCCTCTCCAAAGTGGTAAACTATCCATAATTAAGAGATACACCTATGCATGTCTGGTTCACTTTATCTGTTTTCAGTCAACTAGAATTATTTTACAGATTTTTAATAAATGAAATTTAAACTAATTTTTATCTAATCGAACTTATTTATGCTGATTGAAAATTATTTTATTTCATCAACAACATTTTTATAGTATCTTAAAGTGAACAAGACCTTAAGCTGAGGGAATGTAAAAATCTATGACTAAATTATAGATCAATTTTAGGTAAATCTAAACTTGAACTTGATTTTTCAAGCTATGATTGAGAACCAAACCCATTTATATATCTCTGATCCATACCATGATCTATACATCCATATACTAAGATTTTGTTCATTTCACTGATTTTTATGGAATTGAAATTGTTAATTACTTACTAAACTCTTTTTTTACTGATTTGAACCGAGTTTTTCTCATTTTTGCTTATTTCTATATTTCTATTTTTTTTTTATAATGCAATTAACTAATTTTTACCATTCAAAACTAAAATTAACTATTTCTTACTGATTGAAACTAATTATTAGTGATTACAATTGAATATATTTATATTTATGTTTTAAAGTTGAACAATGCAAGACCAAAGTTCATAAATTTACTTATCGGAAAGTTCATTCTTGAGTCGGTAATTCTCATTTATTTTATGTATTGGCCAAAGAAATTAAAGAAAAACAAATTTTCGACTTGAGTGTATTAAAATGTGTTTTCTGGCTTATACCCATCTTTGTTATAGCTGCTACAGTTGCACACCATCAGTTTTTTTATACTACTATATCACAGTAATAAACTAATAACACTACTTTAGTAGTCCCCAACGTCTCGGAAAGCTCTACGAAGTTGCATCATATAGAAGAAAACAAAACCTAGTCCATTAAACATTGACTTGCTGTAGTATTAGAGATGTTAGACACAAAAGGAAAGAAAATCAACAAATGAAGAACAGATATCGATATATATTATAGTATAGTGAACAGTAAACTTTGCTACTGGACAAAAATAATGCTTAAATATTTTTTTAATGAATTTTATAGTGAACAGTAAATCGCTACTGGACAAAAAGAATGCTTAAATATTTTTTTGGTTTTTATTTTTTATTTTTATAAGTAAGTAAGTATATCATTAAACACCAAACCATTACAACCTAGCCAACACTCAAAGGGAGACAAACCAACTAGGTTGGACCCCTCCCAAAGAGCAAACAAAACAACTAATACACCAATTTAGAGACTAGAAAACCAATCTAAGTCTGTATTACTAACTTTTTTTTTGGCATTACAGACATAATTCTCATTCTAACAACATTCTTCAATTGCTTAAGAGTAAATTGAATAGTAAGGACAACTTGATTCCAAAGACTCGGGTTCCTACTATGCCAAACCATATAAGTCAGAGCAGCAAAACTAGCAAAAATCACTTGCTTTTTAAACTCTGAAATTCTTCTGTTCTTACTCCAGTTGATAATCTGCATCAGAGTTTAAGTTGTAGTGTTGATGCTAAGCCATCTCTTCACTTCCGCAAGACAAGCAGCACTATAAGAGCATCTAAAAAAGAGATGTTCATGGTCTTCAACGCCATTTGCACACAATAAACAGTCAGCAGTAGGACAAATGCTCACCTGAGCCATTCTAGCTAATGTGCAATCCAGCCTGCACTGCAAGCCAACAAATGAAGCTGTGTTTTGGAGTATTTAGTCTGTTCCAGACTAATTTATCCCACTGAACAACAGGCTTCATTCCTGCAATTTTCTCATAAACAACTTTCACTGAGTATTTAGCCATAGAGCAGAACTCTGCTTGAGTATAATACTGCTTCAGGATCTCTTTTATGGAGCATACTTTAATCCAGTACCAGCTTGCACTAGACTGAGGCTGATAGCTCCACCATTCCTCATTATGCAGAAAAACTGAATTTATCCACTTAATCCAAACATTGTCTTGTTTGGTAGCCACAACCCAAACATACTTACCCATATTAGCAATGTTCCACAAAACAACATCCCTGAAGCAAAGACCTTCATTATGTTTGCTAGCACACAAGTTCTCCCATGCTATATTTCCAGGTTTATGACTATATGCTTGCCCACTCCAAAGAAAAGCTCTGCAAATCTTGACAACCTCTTTCAGAACACTCTTAGGCAAGATATAAATCTGAGACCAGTGCATATGAAGACTTAAGAGCACACTGTTAATGAGCTGAGCTCTAGCTATGTAAGATAAGTGTCTTGAGCTCCAAACCTTGATTCTGGTTGTCATTTTATCCACCAACACACCACACTGAGCTTTATTAGAAACCCTCTTGGAACAAATTGGAACACCTAAGTACTTAAATGGTAATGTACTTCGAGTGAAACCAAAAGCCTTAACAAGTCTTTGCACATCAGCATCTATCATACCATAGCAATAGATAGAGGACTTCTGGTTGTTTGCTTGCAAACCAGAAGTATTATAAAATAATTTGAAGGCTTGCATCATGAGATATATAGAAGCATACTCTCCCTTGCAACAAAGTATAAGATCATCAACAAAACACATATGTGTAAGCTTGATGTCTCTACATCTTGGATGAAAGAGAAATTGAGGAAGTTCACTCAATTTGTTCAAGATTCGAGAAAGATATTCCATACAAATAACAAAGAGGAGAGGTGAAATAGGATCACCTTGCCCAAACCTCTTTGAGATTTGAAAAAACCATGCATTGAGCCATTGATCATCAGGGAAAACATAGGAGTAGTAACACACTCCATCACTAACTGCACAAAATCTCTAGGGAAATTCAGATACTCAAACATCTCTCTAAGAAAACACCAGTCAACAGTGTCATAAGCCTTTTGAAGATCCAATTTCATCATGCAACTTGGCTGAACCAATTTCCTTCCATAGTGTCTAACTAAATCTTGAACAACCATTACATTATGCACTATGTATCTTCCTTGAACAAACCCTCCTTGATTCTCAAGAATTAAATCAGGTAATATCTGACCAAGTCTTCCACTAAGCACTTTTGTTATACATTTATACAATGTATTACAACAAGAGATAGGACGAAACTCACCCACATTCTTTGGACATTTAGTCTTAGGAATGAGAGTGACAACTGTATGATTAAGCTCTTTTAACAATCTACCATGTTAAAGGACATCCAAGACTGCATCTATTACATCATCTCCTATAGCATCCCAACTGTCCTTGTAAAACAAGGTCCCAAACCCATCAGGTTCAGGTGCTAAGGCACCTGGAATAGAGAAAAGGGCCTTCTGAACTTCATCTCTTGTATAAGAGGCATTCAAAATTTCTCTACGATGATCACTAACCAGAGGACCTTCTTGAATAATCTGTCTGATTGTCTGACTTCTATTGGGAAAAGTGGAACCCAATAATCTAGTATAGAATGAGAGAAAAACACCAGGCATCTCCTCAGGTTTATCAATTCAGTTTCCATGAACATCATGAATACTATAAACCTGATTTTGACTTACTCTAGCTTTTATACTCTGATGGAATAAGGCTGTATTTTCATCACCAGCTCTTATCCAATCTAACTTAGATTTTTGCTTCAAAAAAACCATATAATTCCCATGCTTAACATGATATTGATGCACAACTTCAATTTCTGCATTAGCTAAAGCAATGTTTCCAGGATGATTATCCATTTGAGTTTGAGCATCACATCTCTTGATAAGCCTTCACATCTACATCTTGAACATCTGTGAAGCCTGACTTATTAAGCTCTTTCAAATAAGCCTTAATTCTCTTCAATTTCTGACTAATGACATACATCTTAGTCCCCCTGATATCTTCATTCCATTGCCTCTCAATAATCTCACTAAACTGTGGAGAAGATTTCCACATTGTGAAATACTTGAAGGGCTTCTTCCTTGTAGCTTGCATGGGATAGACTGTAATCAATCCAGGTGAATGATCAAATTCACCTTCATTTTTATAACAAGCTTCAGCTGAATTGTAAATTCCTTGCCAAGCCCCATTTAACAAAACTCTATCTAACTTAAAGTAAACTCTTTCCACACCTTTCTGCTTGTTTTTTCCAAGTGTACAAATTCCCTATATTTTTGATATCTTCCATCTGCCAAGCCTGCATTCAACCTATTATATCTTCCATCTCAGTCTGCCTAACCACAACACCAATACGCTCATCAACTGCCATCACACAATTAAAGTCTCCACACATGATCCAAGGATCTTGAGTACATAAAGATTTCAAATCCACCCATAACTCCTTCCTTTTAGTACTATCATTGAACATATATATGAAAGTACAATAAAAACCATTCATTCCACTGACAGGCTTAACATAGCAATGCATAAATTGACTAGATGCAGCAATTATATTGACATGAAAACAATTAGGTTTCCAGGCAATAATTATTCTACCCCCTTAATGATAACTAGTATTAGAGGAAAAACACCAATTAACTAACATTCTTTGATAAAGATCACCAAGTTTAGCAAGCTTTACCTTATGCTCCAAGAGTCCTACCAGTCCTAATGCATACCTATGAAGAAAATTCTTCACATCAATCTGCTTCTTGACTGTATTGAGACCCCTGACATTCCAGCTCAACACTCTATCCATTAGTAATGAGAAAGTCCCCTCTCTCCAATATTTCAGTACCATTTTCCACCATCTACTGCTCTAGTTGTTGTTTCTCCCCTGCCTCCTGATCCCCTGCCCCATCAAGAGAATTGAAAGCATTTGCAGTTTGTATTGGCTTTGCCTGAGAAACTCTAACCTTAATAGGCTTAAGAGATCTCTAAAAACCTTCCTGGCCTGGTCAACCTCAACAACTTCCTAACACAGGCACTGAACTAGGCTTCTCAATAATCACTAGAATATATTGCTTAGGCACCCACAATTTATTGGTCCTAAGCTTCCTACAATCATAGAGACATGTCCAATCATTCTACAATTATCACAATATTCAGGCTTCCATTCATACTAGACTCCTACATGCATCAATCATGTCATCATGTTCATTCAGGGACTGAATTTGTTCAGGCAACTTCTGATTCATAGTGACTTCCACCAAAACCCTTGCATATTGCAATTTATCACGATTTTTAGTGGCATCATCTCTCTTTAATGGCTGGCCTATTTGCCTTACAATCTTAAACAACGCCTTTTCTCCCCAATATTTGAAATTCAATCTAAGTTGAATCCAAATAGGCAAATAGCGAAGTTCTTCTTTCTCCATATCCATTTCTGCATCCCATGGTTTCATGATTAATGGCTTATTATTGAAGAAATAATAACCCTCAAGGACCTTATCTCTTGTATCCATGGCCATGAATCGCACTAGAAAAATCCCCTTCTTCACCATTACAACTTTATCAGCATTAAAACCTTTCCAGATTCGTCGAAGGTAGCCTTCCATCACCTGAATGGGTGGATTAGCACCAACCACATAACATACTATGGCTGAATTCCAAAAATCCACCTCTTCCTGTATGTCTTCTAAGTCAATACTAATAGGATCAGATTGCTTAGATCTATTCGAATTCAATAAAATTTCATTCTCCAAATCAGAATCCTCCTGAACTTCCTCATTTGCAACAAAATCAAATTGTTGTAAAATTGGCACAGTTAACGTACCTATTTTCACATTTGATGTTCGAGGTCGAGAAATCATTGTGGATGATTTCTGAATAGATTGCATCCAGTCATTGAAAGTATGTCTAACCTCCGATTGAACCTTCAATTGCTGTAATGAAGATTTTGGCGTAAGAATTTCATTCTTAATCCCAAAATCCAATGCTTCTACGCCCAAAATTTCATCAATCGATCTTGTTCGAAGTGCTTAAGAATCAGAATTAGGGCCTCTAGCCTTACTCGTACTAGCTCCATGATTTTTTTCCTTGAGATTTAGCTCCAGTTTTCCTTGCCATGGGTGCACGATAAGCTATCATGCACCGAGAGAAAACTTGGAGAGAAAGTCAAGTTTAAGTTTTAATTTTTTGGTTTTAACTATTCTTTTTATATCACTTTTTAAAATTTAACTACCTTTCTTAATTTCTTGTAGATCTAACTATCTTTGTTATTCTAAAATTGTTGGTTTTGCTACCTTGTAACTGATACCGTCCAACTATTCGTTAAGTGGGGCCTATATATATGTTTCTACCCCCTTTGATTTGCTTGGAACTCCGCCTCGATTGTTCTTCTTTCAACCCCATTAATCTATTATTCTTTCTTTAAGCATTATTTCTCCAAATTATCTCCAAACAATCTCTAAAACCTCTGTTGCAAATTTTTGGGGAATTTTAGCTACATAACGAGAAGATTATAAACAAAATTTCAAAAAATTTAGGTAAGATTGTTGTTTCATATTTGTTGGATTAGGGCTCTAAGCAAATCGGGGGTTTTGTAAAATTAGAGGGGAGGGTGAGTGTTATTAGGGCTTCCAATTGGGACTAAATTGTGCCTAGTAGCTTGCATGATTGTTGAGATAAAGTAAAGCCCTGATTTAGGTTTTCTCTACAATGCAATGTCATCCTCCTTCACTACATGAAAATTTGAAAATATGATATGCTCGATATACACCCAATTAAGCACAATTTCATCTGAATTAGAAGCCCTTATTAAAAAGCTCGATTAAAAAGAATCCCCAATTTGTAAGAATCCTAACTTCCAATAATGAAACTCTTGAGTGGCTAAAATTGT
Organism: Beta lomatogona; assembly: GCA_947646795.1. NCBI lineage: Eukaryota > Viridiplantae > Streptophyta > Magnoliopsida > Caryophyllales > Amaranthaceae > Beta > Beta lomatogona. The sequence continues at coordinate 278,661 of CANSNZ010000597.1, read as the reverse complement.
CAAAGAGCCTGACTTTGTATTCTAGCGAAATGAAACCCAAAACCTCTATTTCGTACTCCCTTCATACTTTTTAATGGCTACATTTTGAATTTTGAAACTATTCTCAAATTTTAGATTTGACTATCATTTGTGATTAGTGGGTAAAGAAAAATATAGTCATGTGAGATCTTGTTTGATTCGTCTCAATATGTACAACTGGAATATCAACTTTTTATAATTTTTACAATTGCAAATCTAGAGATATTAATGTTCAAACATTTACATTGGCAAGCGTGAAAAAGGTCATGTATATATAACTATTAAAAAGAAATGGAAGAAGTATTTCCTATGGTTCAAAATACTTGACACAGTTTGACTTTTCCACTATTTACACATCCTCCTTTGACTGTATCTTGTGAATTCTATATAAGGCACAATAGAGGAATGTGAGATCTTGTTAGACTCGTCTCAACATATATACTTTCATTTTTGGCATGACCCCACTATTATTATGTTACTTTTCTTAGAACATTTTGGCTCACACTATAACTTTATCAATAAAAAACTACTCCTTATATCCCAGAATACTCTTTACACTTTTCTTGTTCATCTGTCCCAGAATACTCTTTATACTTCTATATTTGGATATGACTCACTATTATTTTAATACTTCTACCTTTTAACCATTGGCCCCCACTCTCTTTCCTCCAAATAAAATAATACCACTCCTATTACCTACCAACTCTAATCACTGGCCCACACTCTCTCTCCACTAAATAAAATAATAGAATATTTACTACCTACTAACTCCTATCACATCTAGTTTTTCAATAAAATAACAATTGATAACCAAACAACAACTTATCATCTAAAACTACGTGCCGTGGTAAGTGCCAAGAGTATTCTGGGACGGAGGGAATACTAACTTTCTGTCTACTTCAATTCATATGAAAGAATACCCCACCAACTCCTATCACATCTACTTTTATTAAAATAACATTTGATAACCACACCACAACTTATTACCTTAAGCTATGATATGAGTCTCAACAACTTTTCAATTTTTTCTAGGACGGAGGAAGTAATAATTACGTTTTAAGAGATAGATTTTTGTTTGGACAATAATTATAAAATACTAAGATCCAAAATATATTAATTTAAAGGTAAAAAAATAATATTTTTGGAAATACAAAGTATATATAACTCGGGATGTTACAAGAGTTAAAATGTGCTTGAAATCCTTTTATTTTGACCTTAACCGATAGGGAAGGAGAAGAAAGAGAAGAGAGCGAAAGAGATTTATAGAGAGAGAATATATCAACTTCTTGATTCAGATAATACCATAGTCAGTAGAGACATGCTTCTATCGTTTCTTATTACTTGCAACATATTTATTACTTCCAGTTCCACCGCCACCCCAGTTTTCTGGCAGCATTCAAGCTCATTTTTCTGGTGCTTTTTTTCCTGACAACTTCTATATATACTTGCTCAAGTCTCTCGCACTTGTAAGCTTTTATAATCGAATTCGACCATTAAAGCTTCAGGACTTGAAGTTTCATGTTTGAATTCAACCATTAAAGCTCCATCATAATGTTTGAATTTGTTGTCTTTGGTAATTTCTTGTTCCTCCCTCCTCTCCCACAATGGCCAATGAAATTGCAGTTTTTCCTTCGTCTTCTCCCAAGATCTTCTTCCTCCTCTCTCCTTTTTTCGGATTTTGATTTATTGATATATGTAAGGTGGTTGTTGTAGTTGTGGTCGTGGTTGACTGATGGTCATGATTAGGATGAGCGCGGGTGGTGGTAGCTGGGTATAGGAGCGCATGACAAGACAAAAATGTAATTGGTGGCGACGGCCATGGCGCTGGCAGTGGCAATTGATGGAAATACAAGTTAGATTAATGTATTCATGAAGTACAAATATATAAACAATATTGATACACAATATAGAAAAGAAACTTATCTGCAGATAATAATCAACTGAACTTGATTTAATTCCACAAGAACAACGTTGCGCCGTGGTATGGAGGCAACTGCCTTAGAAACGAATTTCGCCATCTCCGGTGCGAATTCCTGATGACGTTCGTCCCCCAAGGTTAACACAACGATCCCCGACTCCGTGCACCCGGATCATGGATTGGAGTTTCTCAAGAACTGCTCAAAACTCGAAGAAAGAGGTTGGCCATGTGTTTAGGTTAATGGAAAAACCATAGAGAGAGGAGAAACGACCAAGAAGGTATTTATATAATATAAAGGTTATAAAACAACTCCGAAACAAATCCGGAAATAAGAAGAAAATAAAATATTTCGGATATCTCGGAAACCGCGAGTCGCGGAATATACCGCGAGTCGCGGTAGGCTTGCGGCAAACTACCGCGAGAGACAGGCGAGCACCGCGAGTCACGGCGGCCACCGCGAGTCGCGGCAAGACCTCGCCAAGACCCTTCGCGTTCAACTTGGATGAAATTCAACAATCCCCCACAAACGCGAACCACAAACGCGAAGACATGAGAAACAAGAAATGAGCAGTAAAAGGAAGGTTTGATACTTACAAACTAGTGTCCAAGGATTGAACTAGCATGTTAGTGAGATGGGGTGTCCCCTCACCTACAAGTGTCCACTGGATTGAACTTGCAGGAGAGAGAAGGGACCCGATAACACATATCTTACCCTCATAGCTTGAGAAACTCCGCGTTATCCATGAATTTGCCTCTTGAACAACATATATCACTGTTGATCATGCAATTCAAATTCCCTTTAAGACAAGTCAAATGTCTTTCCAATGATTGTAAACATACACACAGTTCAACAATCATGGCCATCACCCTGGGATTCCAGTGAGCACTCTAGAATGCCTACAAGTACGACATGCGACAGAAGGAGGCCATCCCTTCACACTCAAATCTGATGTTCTATTACGTTCAAATAAATTTGAATCAGCCACGAATGTCATAGAATCATCATGTCCATTACGTTCAATTAAATGAATCAGCCATAAAGGCCATGGACTCCAACACAACCCCTGCCGGTTGCCGCCGAGTACCATCAGCTCCACTTGTCAAACCACCATAAAGGCTATAGACTCTCACGATCCATTGAGTTTAGACAAAGTAGACCATCCCTTTTACAGGACTATGATACTGACCATGTGAGATCATGCACAAGGCATCACAACGGTGTAACCATCAAGTCCATTTCAAGGACCACCCAAGCCTGCTGGGATATGGAAACATTAAGAGAGGTCAAGCTCAACCTCACATACAATATCTCATTGTATGCCACATGCAACATCATATTGTATGCCACGGTGTGTCTATAAGTCCCGTTCTAGAACTATAGACACATTAAGGACAATCACTGTCCAACATGATATCTATGAATCTACCAAGTTCAATTGTCAATTGAACCACCCAAAGGTTATAGATTCATCAATCCATCAAGCTCAAACAAAGTAAGCCACCACAAAGGTAATGGATTGTCCTATCACTATACCATCAAGCCCACTATTCAAACTACCAAGTTTGGTAATGGATCCTCACATCCATTAAGTTTGAATTAGCTGAACCACCAAACTGGTTATGGTTATGTGACCTCACATGAGCATGGCAAGTCTCAACACGGGACCTCAAAAGCATGTATCAGGTCCTCTCAGTGAACACAACACTAATCTGTACATGCTCTTGTCCATATGTGCCTCCATTGCTTTCACATAGCAATGTACATAAGCACCTGAAACATCACAATGTAAACAAGTGAGTATTTCATTAACCCCACAGCAGGCAACTTGCCAAGGATTTCCTCATCAGTCAACTTCTTGACTCAATCAGTTCAGCTCAATGAACTTATTCTTATGGTTGACTCTGCAACACATCTTACTTTGCATCTCCTCAACAAAGCAACCAGTCAAGAACAATATGCCAACATATACACTTATAAACATATAAGCATAATCATTTAGAAAATCACTTTCTAGAGACATTTCATAAACATGAATGCATAACATAATAGTTCATGCTAAGTATTCAACCTTCTAGTTGAACTTGTTACAAACCATGTTCTCTTAACAAGATTGAGATAAAAGGTGCCTTTTATAATACATTGGAATTACATCCATGAACCACATGAATTACCTCATCCCAATTTCCATCTTGGCTCAAGAATTCAAACCTTCAGTTTCATGAAGACATCAAGAGTGTGAACATCGAAGACATAAGATCAATCATAGACACATGATCACCAAATAATGTCAAATTGATCAATATCACTCAAACAAATGCCATCTTGAAAAACCAAGATACAAAACTTAGTTCATCACACGGAACTAATTATACAAGTGGTATAAACCATAAACCACCTACCGACCATTCAAGTCTTCTCACCAAGGAAACCTTACAGGTCAACTCCAAATCCCGGAAGATCTAATGACTCTTCCTTCTCTAAGATGCCATTCAAGTATGCACTTTACGAATCAAATTGATACACAATCAAATAACACGATCCCAATGCAAACACAGCCACCGGCCTAGGCAAACTTAGCCACAAGTGAGATAACTACACAGGTCAATATCAAAACATTAATGAACCGCAAACCCATGTACCTTGCCCATAGCTTTCCAAGCTTACAACTTCAAAGTCTATTGAAAGCCAACACACACCCAAAGTATCAACTATGGTCCGGCAAAGACATACACGGCGAGTATGACAGGTCACTAATGAGTCATTTTCAAGCTTGTTTTTCTCTAAGCACTAGTCCTAATCAGAAGTCATAAAAACCCCTTGTGAACTGATCATCACCACCAGATCATAACCCATAGACTTCACATAGTTGATCAACAATGTCAACTTTCTAACCACGGAGGTTACAAGCAAGACTGGACTTTGCTAACTTAGAGAATTAACCTTTTGCTACTCTACTGAACTACACATCAACAATACTAGGAGAGACATCAAATAGAATCAGGCAACAAACACATAATCATGACTACTGAATAATCATATCAATGACTAACAAATCATCAATGATATTATGAGATTCATCCAACAGAGCTCATTCAAGAAGAAATAAACACATCATCAAATTCAGCATAAGAACAGCCACAGAGAAATAAATCCTCACACCAACTGTGTGAAGGAAGGATAGAAATCCGACCATAGCTAGAAACCCCCACAATGAGAATATGGAGAATAACTAACAGCTCATCAGCTTATCTTACATAGGCCATAACTTGCCGAAAATGACGATAACCCCCACATGAGAGATGATACCCGAAGATGGTCTGAAGAATACTCATAGCCCTCTTAAAAGCCCTCATGATCCTTCATCCTTGAATGATTTCACTCACTTGGCACACAACCACCATTAGCCTCAAAATTCTGCTTATTTACAAGGAGTCCCAAATGGTCTCATCTAGACCCTTACCAAAAGGAATGTTATCCTCTAATCAATCAACACATGAAACGTGATAGCATTCACATATCATTACTCCAAGTTTACCAAAGAAGTTAAGTCCTCGAGAATTAACTCAAATAATTCAATAACCCTAGTAGACACAACTATAGGGTTACTCCAAGACACGACTTAGCACTAGAGTTGCAGTCAGATTACCCGAAAGGTCATTCAACCAATCCAAAAGTCCGTATGATTAAACATGGTCAACAAATTTAAACTCTACAAGAGTATTAAAAAGCAACTCTAAACAGTCAAATGTACAACATGTATATAGCACATACAATGCAACGAGCAAAAGTATATAATTCATAGCTCAAGGAAACAAACAAGAGTTTCCACTGTATTAAATCCCATGGAAGTTCCCTTCCTCCCCTCACTTACCACAGTGAGGCTCACTGACTAACTAGCCAGTCCCAAACATTAATTTATTCCTCAAAAGGCACAACAATTGCCAAAAAGCAGGTATAAATTAGATACCAAACAATGTGCCACATAAAATAAATTATACAACTAAGCTGAACTTGGGACATTAGCCATAAGATAGATTTGGAACTTCCCTTTAGCCAAGCTGGCCTGCTGAAGGTGCTATGAATTCCACATAGTCGCCACTCTTCCAACTCCCCTTTGCTTGCTTAAATGTTTCAACCTCTAACTCAACCCTTACAAACCTTGTAGTACATCATATTAACAACATCCAATTGACTTATCTGATAGCTATATATCAGAAACTCAATGTGACGAATAACCTTGGAGTTTACTTAGCTTCCTGCTGCATCAATAACTCAAGAAGAGACCTTAGTTTTGGTCATCAAACCAAAACTTGACAACAAACTCCATATTCAAAGTATTGATATGAAAAGTGGCCCTTCAACCAAGAATATCAAGATTTGAAATACTTCATTATATCACTGCACACTCCCTTCAATTTGTGCAGCATTAATTCCATCGCCAACAAAACCAAAGTTTTGCAATATGAAGAGAATATCGACAAATCTAATTCCTTATGATTCGTCTAACCCAAGGAGAACACATACACTGGTTCCATCTGATTCAAAGAATCAACAGAAGAAATATGCTTCTAAATTTTCCACCTCAAGTCTATACACAAGACTTAATTTTTCTAACCATACCTAAATAAATAATTAATACTCAAGGAATCCTTTCCAAGGTAGATAATTAAAATTAGGTTAGAATAAATTGTACATCAACATGAATACAACAATCTGAATAAATTCGTTTCTAAATTGCTGGAAATACAAGTTAGATTAATGTATTCATGAAGTACAAATATATAAACAATATTGATACACAATATAGAAAAGAAACTTATCTGCAGATAATAATCAACTGAACTTGATTTAATTCCACAAGAACAACGTTGCGCCGTGGTATGGAGGCCATTGCCTTAGAAACGAATTTCGCCATCTCCGGTGCGGATTCCTGATGACGTTCGTCCCCCAAGGTTAACACAACGATCCCCGACTCCGTGCACCCAGATCAAGGATTGAAGTTTCTCAAGAACTGCTCAAAACTCGAAGAAAGAGGTTGGCCATGTGTTTAGGTTAATGGAAAAACCATAGAGAGAGGAGAAACGGCCAAGAAGGTATTTATATAAGGGTTATAAAACAACTCCGAAACAAATCCGGAAATAAGAAGAAAATAAAATATTTCGGATATCTCGGAAACCGCGAGTCGCGGAATATACCGCGAGTCACGGTAGGCTTGCGGCTAACTACCGCGAGACACAGGCGAGCACCGCGAGTCACGGCGGCCACCGCGAGTCGCGGCGGCCACAGCGAGTCGCGGCACCCACCGCGAGTCGCGGCACCCACCGCGAGTCGCGGCAAGACCTTGCCAAGACCCTTCGCGTTCAACTTGGATGAAATCCAACAGCAGTGCTCATTTTTTGTTAATGGTAGTGGTGGTTTGTTTAATTGTATGACTGAGATTGGAGCTTGAGATATGTAATTAACTTGGGTTAAGTAATGGGATCACATGTCCCTTTCACCTTCTATCTCCTTTTTCTTAAAAAGTGTGTAACTAGTTGTGTTGCAAGCAAAAATAAACTGAGGAAATACTAGTTACGGATAATGCTTTAGAAAAAAAACAAAGAAAAAAAAAGAAAAAAAAAGAAAAATTGATAGGAATAATCCCACCTTTGGCTAGTCTGGTCAAAATAGTCACACCTTTGGAAATTCTGCAATAATCCCAACTTTGAGGTGTGTTTGAAAATGGACCGTTACTTGTTGATAACCTGCAAATGCAGGTTTAATACCCTAATTGTATAAATAAGAACTAATTTAATTTGCTTTAAAACTAAATTCTTAATTAAACACCTAAATCTAATTAATTAATTATAAATTCACTAAAGAAGAAAAAAAAAAAACAACAACAGCTTCCCCCTCCCCTTCAACCACCATCCCATCCCCTTCCACTATCCCCAACCCCCACAACCCACTGCCTTCTCTCCAGCCCAACCCCCTTCCCTAACTGAAATACGAGATTCTACCACTACATGTTTTCTAATTAATCAATCAACCAAAGGATAAATTTTAATCATTCAATCTACACAAATTAAAACCCAAAACTCAAATAATAAAAGTGAATCAAAGAATGAAAATTGACAAATCGTCCCAAGATAGGAGCAAGAGTATTGAGATAAGTATTAATCATGTGTTCTCTAGTAGGAGTTGAGTCTTTAGGATACTCCATACAATCAACTAGTGGTTATAGTTACTACCTGGTAAAATTATCGTTTCCCTCTGTTCACCATTGTTGTTGTTTGTTTCAAAAGAGTAATCTATCAACAACAGCTTGAATTGCGAGGTTTCTTGGTGGGTTTTGTGGGTCCAATTCAATGATTGTGGACGAAGAAAATAACGTCAAAGTAGTAAATAAGGAGGAAATGACGAATGGCGCCATAATTACCCCACACCTTCACCTAATGTGATGATGACATTGCATGGGCTAGACATATTCCATCCATTTTTACACTTGCAATGTTTTGACTTTCATGCTTGTCGATATATAACTTTGACCATTAATATGTCTAGTTATATATTGAACATTATAAAAAGTTGAAATCTTATACTTTTCCGTTTTGAAATAAGTGAAACTCTTTTCTCTTTTATGTAAGAGTTTTTTGAGAGAAGCGATTCACTTATTTCAGAACGGAGGGAGTATATATGTATATAATAAGATAAATCCAACAACACCTTATATGCTAAATTATTTACCAATTGTCGATCAAACTAAATGCACGAATAGTGCAAAAGTCAAAACGTTGCAAGTTAAAAAAAAGAGAGGAAGTATATAATAACAAATTGTATCCCTATGGATGTTGTTAGATTAGAAATGATCAATCGACAAGACCCGAAACTTAGCGGGTTTTGGACATGATATTTCGACCAACAACTCTGGTCCGACCTGATCTTTGGGCCAAAAGACGGGCCATGGACAATCGAAATTCGAAAATTTAGGCCAAAAGTTTGTGCCCGTAGGCTAAAAAATGTTCCGAAAAACCTGTATGATCCGGCCCAAAAATAACTGGTTCTAGCACGAAAAAGTTGGCCCGGCCCAAGGTTTTTGCCGGAAATGGGCAACTTTGTTATGGCAAAATCCAACCTAACTCGTGATCACCTCTATATTAAATTCAATTCAATATGTATATTCGTAGTAATATTTTTGTTTTTACAAGTAAATATTTAAAAATATTAATGGACAAAATTGTCTAGCAGCGTACACATGTGAAATACTATGACTTGTGTTTCAGGACATCTAACTTAAAAAAAAAAAAATGTGTTGTAGGTGCTCAATTATCAATGACTCAAATGGTAAACGCACTTAACAGCTCAGGGGCATTAATGGACTATACAAAAAGCTATTTTGAAGAAGACACGACCTCGGTAGTAAAATTGTTATTAGAAAGTTCAACGACAGTATGCTGCTTACCAGATGAGCATGGGATGACCCCTCTACTTGAAGCAGCAGTGAACTCTTTTTTACCCGCTGTTAAAGCAATAATTAACTACTGTCCGGAGTCCGTTGAGATATGCGATTTCAGGGGTAAAAATATCTTGCACCACATAAAATTACCAACTTTCTTAGAGGCAAGGAAGTTTTTGCAGACCCCAGAAATTTGTGCTTTGATGGATCAACAAGATGAAGATGGCAATACGCCGCTGCATATAGCTATAATGAACGGCGACTACAGTATGGTGAAGGCCATGTTTGAGTGCAACGCCAACTTTGTTATAAAAAATAACGAGAGTTCCATGGCTGCGACTCTAATTCACTCATAATCAAACTCCTTCCTTGATAAAGTGGTATATTTTAAAATTTTATTACACTTTTAAGTTTATCATATCATTTTTAAGTTTTAAGTGGAGAGAGTATGTGCTTACTAATTATATACTCACTCCGTCTCTTATTCGTTTATCTACTCCTTTGGGCGTAGAGTTTTAGGAGAAATAATATATGTGTTATGCTAAAGAGAAAGAAATTGTATTAATTTGTTGTGAGCCAAGAGAGAAAAAGATAGTGATAAATAGAAAAATAATGATTTATGAAGAAGATAAGAATTTTTTGTTGGAAAAGACCTATTAAAATAGCCACTTTATTGGGAAAAACCTAATAAAAACTTTTTTTTTTGAAAAAGACCTAATATAATACTTTTCTTTGTTACTTAAGACCACTTCAACGTTTTCGGGCCAAAAAGTCAATTTTATGGCATTGTCTTTTCTTCCCCTCCCTTTTTCATTGAACGGACCAACCTATTTTTTGTATCTTAATCCCTTAATGCTACCAAACGCCTTCCTCTAGCTTCCCATCTTAAGGGATTATGATAGAAAAAAAGAGAGATTGGTCCCATTTGATGAGAAAGGGAGGGGAAGAAAAGTCAATGTTGGAGAATTGACTTTTTGGCCGGAAAACATTGAGGTGGTCCTAACTAACAAAGGGAAGTATTATAATAGGTCTTTTTCAAACAAAAAAGTTTTTATTAGGTCTTTCCCAACAAAATATCTATTTTAATAGGTCTTTTCCAATAAAAAGTTTAGAAGATAATAATATAAAACTAGTGGATCCATTCCAAAAACAGAAAAAAAGTTGGTAAACTAATAAGAGACAATACAAAAAATAAAGTGGGTAAACTAATAAGAGACGGAGAGAGTAATGACTATTATTCGCCAATCTTTATATTGTGTTATGTTAAACTTATTGCAGAAAGACAGCATGAAAGGGTCAATAATCAATTATATGGACGACGTGATGAGCAAAGAGTTGTATGAAGAAGCTGGTCATAGGAGGTGGCAATCCTTGACAAAAAGACTCGAGGAGGCTGAGAGTGATCAGAGGCAGTTTCTATATCGACTACCAGATGGCAACAACATTGTTCATGTAGCAATGGAGGAGTGTGAGATAGATCTTCATGCCGAGCTTTTAGATATCCCGGCCAATGAATATCGTATATCATCACAGGAAATCTTCGTTGTGAAAGCTCTAGAGAAATTTCCAATCTTATCTTGCCAACCAAACCTTTACGGGGAGACACCTCTTCATATTGCAATGTCGCGTAAGATATTCAGACCTGATACTATGCCCTTTAGATTCTTGCAGCATCATCTCCAACAAATAAAAGACCAAACAAAAAGTTTTCCACTACCTCCATGGAAAGCAAAAGATGCAGAGGGGGAAACCCTTCTCCACCGGACTCTATTTTTTAGCAGGTATAAACTTGCAGAGTGCTTAATAGTATTGGAGATTAATGTATATAGTGTACTGATGATGTGGATATTTTCTATGAGCCACATCATCCTCTAGTTAGTTATAGGTGGTTTTCTCTCTAACAACCTCTCTAACTAACTTCTGTATATATAGCTAACAACCCTCCTTTGTACAGGTGATTTTTAATACAATTGATTACAATAATTCTAAACTTGATTCTTTTCTCTCAATCAGTTTCTCTGTAATAATGAAACTAAACTTCACAAATTGACATGGTATCAGAGCAATGTCACGAATTCTAGGTCATTTTTGCTGAAATTTCCACACTGTTTTTATTCACCTGAGGTTTTCGAAGATCACAACAGTAGAATTCCAGCTGAAATTCTTCAATTGAGGTGTGATTTGTCCAAATTTTACTCTGAAATTCTGATTTTAGATCCTCGTTAATTCAATTCTCTATCAATTGAGCACTGAACAATTTCGTTCTTGTTGATTACTAGAATTTGCTGAATTTCTTGATTTCATCTGTTCTTGCTGGAAATTTTGCTGATCATCTCTAAAAGTTCTTGAATCTTAGAATCTGCTAATAGTAGAATCATATTCATCTGTTTTTGATTCTTGAATTCATTCTCTTGTTTTCTTCACTTCGTTTCTCTCAAATTCTATCTGAATTTCTCTCAAAATTTGTGCATCATGCCTGTTAATTCAAACACACAATCTACATTACCTCTGAATCAGAATCCTAGTAGCATATACTATATTCATCCATCTGATTCAAACTCTGCACAATTAGTTTCTTTCAAGTTTAATGGTGAAGGCTATACTAGTTGGAAAAGAGCAATGTTACTCACCTTATCAGCTAAGAATAAGGTAGGTTTTGTTGATGGAGTTTGTAGATCACCTACTGATGAAACCTCTGATGAATATAAAGCTTGGTCTAGATGTAATGATCTAGTCTGCTCCTGGATTTTGTTCAATCTTGATGAAAACATAGCTAGTAGCGTTATGTTTATGAGATCTGCTAGGGATATCTGGATGGATCTTGAGGAACGTTTTGGTTACACATCCTTGGCTCAGATTTATGCACTAGAACAGAAATTAGCTGATATTCATCAAGAAGGAACTCAATCTGTATCTGAGTTTTTCACCAACATCAAGACAGTTTGGGATGCAATTGATGAAGCTAATCCCTTACCTTATTGCACCTGCAATAAATGTTCTTGCAACCTGACAAAGAGGCTCTTTGAGAGGCATCAGGAGAAGATGATCATACAGTTCATGATGAAACTGACAGATCAGTTTGCAACAATTAGAGGCAATATGCTCATGATGCAGAAGCTACCTAAGGTGACTGAGGCCTATAGGATGTTTGCTCAGGAAGAAAAACACAAGGAGATTTCCTCAGGCACTTCTTCACATCCTGAGTCCATGGCTTTCATAGCAGACAAAAGAAGATACTATGAACCTAAGTCTTTTGGCAACAATATAAAACACAACAACAACAACAGTTTCAAAAGGAATTTCAAAGGCTCAGGAGGATCTAAATCTGATAAACCAGGGTCTAAGTACTACTGTACTCACTGTGAGATTCCAGGGCATAGTATTGATAGGTGTTTCAAAGTCCATGGATACCCAGCCAACTTCAAAGGCTTTAAAGACAAAAGAGTTGCAGCTTTATCTAATAATGAAAGCACTACTGCTATGGATATTGATAATACACCAAGTCCCTCACTGTCTATGGACCAATATAATCAGCTCATGACTATGCTTAAGTCCAACTTAAACACAACTGGTGCTCAAGCTATGATGGCAGGTAACAGTTTATGTTTCCTATCTTGTTCTGATTCTAAGTGGTTACTTGATAGTGGTGCAACAGACCACATTTGCTCTGACTTAACCTATTTCTCTGAATATCAAAATATGCATGATTCTGAAAATTTCATTACTATCCCTGATGGGAGTAAGATACCAGTGAAACATATTGGTTCAGTAAAATTGACTAATGACATTATGCTTCATAATGTCTTACATGTGCCTCAATTCAAGTTCAACCTGATTTCTGTTCACAAGCTATGCAAAGATATGAAATGTGAATTACATTTTACTCATGATGAATGTTTTGTTTCTCAGAAAGAGAAGTTGATTCCTCTTGGTAAGCTCAATGCTGGGTTGTATAATGTTCAAGACCAGAAGGTTTGTCACAAAGCTGCTCATGAATGTAATAAGACATGTCTAGCTGCTGTTGATGATGCTAAGTTGTGGCATCTTAGGCTAGGACATTTACCATTTAACAAATTGCATTTTCTTCCTATCTCTTGTGATCCTAAGTCATGTCTACAAGACACAATATGTCAAGTTTGTCCAAAGGCCAAGCAAACTAGAGTGTCTTTTCCTAGAAGCTCAATAAAGACCACTAAACCTTTTGAGTTGTTGCATCTTGATGTATGGGGTCCTCACTCTGTTAACACACCCTCTGGATGTAACCTATTTCTCACCATAGTGGATGATTTTAGCAGATTTACATGGATACATTTCTTGAAGCATAAATCTGATTCCGTGTGTGTTATGAAGAATTTTTTGCAAATGGTTCGGACTCGGTTCAATATCACAGTGCAATGTATTCGATCAGATAATGCTGGTGAATTGTGTGAAGGTGACATGAAGCTACTATATGATAAGCTTGGTATTCTTATTCAAACCAGCTGTAGTAATACACCCCAGCAGAATGGGGTTGTAGAACGAAAACATAAACATCTTCTAGAGACAGCCAGGGCATTGTACATACAGTCAAGGGTTCCTGACAGATTTTGGGGATATTGTGTCATGTGTGCTGCACATCTAATCAATCGAATGCCTTTAAAAGCCATCAACCATGATACTCCTTATTTTAGATTATATGGCAAAGCTGCTGGTCTTTCTCATCTTCGAACTTTTGGTTGCTTATGCTATGTCTCTACTCCTAAGCACAAAAGATCTAAGCTTAATGAAAGAGCCAAGCCCTGTGTTTTCCTTGGGTATTCACATAGACAGAAGGGCTATAAGGTTCTTGATATTGACAGTAACAAGGTTGGTGTAACAAGAGATGTTTATTTTCATGAGAGGCATTTTCCTTATCACTTGTTTCATAAACATTCTAATCCTGCATCCAATTACACCAATGCCATCTATCTTCCATCTAGTTCTGCTCCAATTTTTCATGATTCTCCTGACTTCTCTTTACCTACTACAATTTTTCCTTCCCATGATTTTCCACCATCTTCACCTATTTCTCCTTCATCTTCTTTTATTCCTGCATCATCTCCAACTCAAGTTACAGCTAATCCTAATGCTTGTACTAATGGTGTTGTTATTCCCTCATCTCCTTCATCTTTACTTGATCTTTCTGAATCTTATTCACCTCTTCTTGTCTCCAGAAAATCCACCAGACATCATAAGCCACCTTTCTATCTTCAAGATTATCATTGTCATTCTATTTCTTCTTCTCTGCATCCTACTCATTGGTGCAACCTTGTTTCATACATCCATTTTCCTACTGATCATCAAGCTCTCATTTCTCAAGCTTGTGAGTTAGTTGAACCTTCTAATTACTCTGAAGCATCTACTGACCCTCTCTGGATAGATGCTATGTCAGCTGAGTTATTAGCTCTCCAAAACAACCACACTTGGGACTTAGTTCCTCTTCCCAAAGGTAAAAAGCCTATAGGTTCTAAATGGGTTTACAAAGTTAAACTAAAGGCTGATGGTACATTAGAGAGGTGTAAAGCTCGATTGGTTGCTAAAGGGTTCAATCAAAAGTATGGGATAGATTATGAAGAAACTTTTAGTCCAGTGGTAAAAATGAGTACAGTCAGAACACTTATAGCTGTGGCAGCTTGCAAGAAATGGTCATTATTTCAACTAGATGTGAATAATGCTTTCTTGCATGGAGACTTAAAGGAGGAAGTCTATATGAAAGTACCTGAAGGGATGCCTAATCCTCACAACCTTGTCTGCAAACTCACTAAATCACTCTATGGCCTAAAACAGGCTTCTAGACAATGGCATGAAAAGTTAGCTCAGTCTCTCCATGCTCAAGGCTTTGTCAAATCTCACTATGATCATAGTCTGTTTATCAAGAAGCATCATGAAGACATTTGTATTGCAGCTGTTTATGTAGATGACATAATTGTCACTGGTACTAATCTTGCTGAAATAGAAGCTCTCAAAGTTCACTTGCATCATGAATTCAGTATTAAAGACCTTGGTAAGTTACATTACTTTCTTGGTCTGGAGGTAGGCTACACTGATTCTGGTATTCTGTTAAGTCAAGGAAAATTCACCAAAGAGCTCCTGTCATGTTGCATTTTTGATCTCACTAAGAAGGTTTCTACTCCTCTTCCTTTGAATATCAAGCTTCAAGCAGATCTTGGTGAACTCCTAGATGATCCATCTAGTTATAGATCCTTAGTAGGGAAGCTGAATTTTCTTACAACAACCAGACCTGATTTGGCTTATGCAGTTCAAAGTCTTAGCCAATTCATGCAATCTCCTAGAACATCTCATCAAGCTGCCTTGCAACATACTCTCAGATATGTTTCTTGTACAGTTGGTCAAGGAATTTTGTTAAAAGCTAGTAATGAGTTATGTCTTCAAGCTTTCTCAGATTCTGACTGGGCTTCTTGTCCAGATTCTAGGAAATCCATCACTGGTTACATTCTCTTGCTTGGCGGTTCTCCAGTTACTTGGAAATCCAAGAAACAAAGCACTGTATCCAAGTCTTCCTCTGAGGCTGAATACAGGGCCATGGCAGCAGCTGCCTCAGAAGTAACCTGGGTTGTCAGGTTATTGGAAGACTTGGGCATCACTAATCTGAGGCCTGTCACTCTTCATTGTGACAATCAATCAGCTCTCCATATTGCTAGGAATCCTGTCTTCCATGAGAGGACCAAGCATATAGAGATAGATTGTCATTTTACTAGGGAAAAAGTGCTTGAAGGCTTGTTACAACTCACTTACCTTCCTACCCAGCAGCAACTGGCTGATGTTTTCACTAAGGTTCTTCCATCAAAGCAGCTCAATATTCTTCTTCACAAGTTGGGAATGTCTACTCATATCCCTTCCAACTTGAGGGGGGGTATTGGAGATTAATGTATATAGTGTACTGATGATGTGGATATTTTCTATGAGCCACATCATCCTCTAGTTAGTTATAGGTGGTTTTCTCTCTAACAACCTCTCTAACTAACTTCTGTATATATAGCTAACAACCCTCCTTTGTACAGGTGATTTTTAATACAATTGATTACAATAATTCTAAACTTGATTCTTTTCTCTCAATCAGTTTCTCTGTAATAATGAAACTAAACTTCACAAATTGACAAATAGAGCTAGATGCAAACATAGTTCGAGAGATCAACAATTCCAAGGAAACTTGTCTTCACATTCTATGCCGGCGTGCCTCGCAGAAGGGTACGTATGTCTAATCTCTCTTGTGCTTGATTACATCTATACATGATCAAGTGAGATCGAATAGTTGTTGGTCACACAAACAAAATATATTATCCCCCGCCAATAGTAGTTGATAAGAATGGGAATTTTAGATGATAAGAATGGGAATTTTAGATGATAAAATAAACAAGTGGAGAAATGTTCTTTTCACCACATTAAACAAAGGAAAGCTCAGGCCTATTTAAAGGCTTACAACCTAACGACTTAACTTAATAAATGGCATAATAAAAGGTGAAAGTGGGTAGACATAATGGCCCTTGTTCATTGTAAAACTCCTACTGGGTTGACTAATAAATAGGGATGTCAACGGGTAGAATTTAGACCGTATCCTCTAAGATCCAGATCTTTTTTAGGCATGGATCTAGATCATACTCGGATCCACTGGGTTATAAAATTCAGGATCTAGATCCAGATCCAACATATCCTACGGATTCGGGTCCGAAATAGATCCAAAACGAGTCCTAACTTATTTTCTTCAAACAACCATGATTTCCACAATAATAAGAGATTTTAAAGAACAAAATAACGTCATTTAGCATCTTCATTTGTCGATGTTGAAGTAAACAAGCATTCCACCTTAATACAACAAATCCAAGCATAAATAACATTAAGAGTTTAACCAACTTCAATAATGTTACAATTCTTACAAACAATTAAAATATAGTTTACAATGTCACATTCTTCATTCTTCACTTGGTCCATCTACCAAGACTCCAAGAGGTTGTAGGGTTTTGAGTTTTACCATTTTAATTATATATTCTAAATTTAACTTTTAAAAAACTGATAAACGGATCCGGGTAATAATTTAGGACCCATTCCATATCCCTTTTTAAAAACTAAGATCCAGATCCTACCCAGATCCGTTGGGTCCAAAATTTGAGGATCTAGATCCGCTAAAAACGGATCTGGGTAGGGTCCATTACCCACTTCCATCCCTACTAACAAACTACAAATACTTCTCCATAATTTCAACTAAGACAACCACTGTGGCCTCACCAATAATGGTGCCACCCAGCCAGGTTGGGGCTCCAAATCGTTGCAATTTATATAACCATTACATTGATTTCAAACGAAATTATGCAATTTGTGGGAAAAACTTAGGGTTTCTGAAATTTTTGGGCAAAACTAATTTGAGTTCCTTTAAATAAGATTTTTGGATTTCTTATCTAGAAATTATGCATACTAGAATTAAGCATAAATAACTAACCAATGACTCAAATTAATCAATCACAAGATGTCATAAATTCATGAAGGAATTATGAACTTCAACACAAGTTTATTTTTAGATGAAGGGGAAAATTCAAGCACCATTATAAATTAAAAACAATTTTTAACAATTTCCAATCAATTAATATCACTTTATTAATTATGCAAATCCATAAATAAATCCCTCCCTTTATTGAATAAAAATAATAAAAAATAGCACATGAACATGATCATATAAATATTATGCAAGAGGCTAAAACTGATACCACTGTAGCAATATAGATGCACAGATAGCGGAATTTCAGGAAACAATTTCCTAACATCTATCACAATATCGCAAACATAACATAAATATGAATCACAAATTATGGAAAAGAATGTACAACCTTTGTAGCGTGTTTTCCACCATATTGCTAGCGCTAGAGATCAAAGAACACCAATTGTTGCCCCTCTCCTTAGTCCACGAGTACCAATTGAATCCCACGTCTGCTAGAACGGAAGAGGATGAACATATTTCACTCTCTTGATTTTTAGGGAGGGTGGTCGAATTCTCTAAGGGAGAAGAATGGGGTTTCTCTATCTACTTTTAATTTTGAATGTTAGTGACTAACTAAACGCTCTACTCCACCCTATTATTATTACCTTAGTACGAGAATAAGTTTAGTGAGAGACCTAGTCCAACCCTAATTCCCCCTCTTGGCCGATTTTCTTTCTTCAGTTGGTTACTAAAAAGTATGACCTCATAGGATTAGATTAGCTTAGTTGTAGGTTCAATCAATATTGTCCCACTAACCTTAGGCGGAGCTTAATATATTTAGATTAGAGGAAATTAACTTTCAACATTTGTGTCGGTGTTGTAATTTAGGGACTTTTAATCCCTCTGCTACTTTGGTTTCAAACTTGTAATATAATTTTGGATTGGTAGGGTTTTAATATATTACCCCCTTTAACCAAAAAAAACTAACGTAATTTATCATCTCAATAATAATTCTTATTATATTTAGTGATTACCGGGAATGACATATTCTTTCAACCATTTGCCAGTAACAAATAGGCTTTGTTACTTGAGGGGGAAGGGAAAGCAATGTAGTTTGTGAACGTTGGCCTAATGTAGTTATGGACGCGAGTGTAAGGCAATGTACTTTACAACGTAGCTTGCTCGCTGTTATGGATGTTTGAAGGTCATCCTTAAAACTGATGGCCAAGTGATTGTATATATCAAGACAATCCAAATCTGTCGTCCTCTTAATTAATTGATCTAGATTTTATTCTTGTTGACATTTTATCCCTTGTTTTGTTTTTGGGTCCATAAGAATATAAGATGCATGCCAAAAGGGAGGGCAATTTAGTCACCTTGTGAAATTGTGCCTTTGGTAGTTAAACAAGTTTGGGAAAATTTTAGTCCATGTGAGTTTTCTCCATAAGTAATCATTTGACAAATTTAATTAATAAGTGACATTACTTCCCCCCCAAAAAAATTTATATAAAAACCATTAGAGGAGAAATCATTATTAAGGGAAGTTTTAGAGAGAAAAGCTTCGTTAAAGAGGAGAATCACAAAGAGTATATAGGAGATTATTGTGTGTGATTACTTGTGAGGTTATTGTGACCTAATTATGTTGTAATTCAAGCATTATTGAGTAGTAGAATTGGGTAATTAGTTACCCTCTAAAAGCTCGAGTGTGTGTGATTGTTTCTTAATCGATTGGTTGTATGTTTGATCTCCCTAAATTAGTTAATAGAAGGGTCATTTTCCTCTTAGATTTCACACGTGTGATACATGCTTAAATTCCCTCTGCTCCTCATTTCTGCTCCTCATTTCTGCTCCTCATTTCTTTCTCCCTCCCTTAAATTCCCTCTCTCTCTTCAATTTCTTTTGAAGAAAACCCACATCGATCCCTCTTTCTATTTCTCTCGGAAGTCCATGTCTGCACAACACCAACAGCTCAATAAAGGAAACCAAGCAATTAGCGAAGGAAGGGATATGGCCTGGATTCAAAATCAAGGAAGTAAGTGTATCTCAAGCTTGAAGGTTTGTTGCAATCACATTCTCTCTCATTCACGCTTACTACTATGCTAACACCTTTACCAAACTCATGGATTTTCGAAATCACCACGCCTTAAGTTATTTTTATAGAAAACACACAAAACTCAGATTATCTATCTACAATTTTACCACCTTGAATCTCTCCAATGGCAGAAATGATGAAACTGTTGAAGAAAGTTCAACACTTCTCAGGCACAACAGCTGGAGAATTTTGATGGGTTCTTGAGATATCACAAAGAAGTTAAACCCACATATTATTCAATATGTTCTTGAACTGGGAAATTTTTGGTGGGTTCTTCAAATATCACTAAGAAGCTAAACCCACATATTATTCAATATGTTCTTCATCATAAACCCACATATTATTCAATATGTTCTTCATCATAAACAATATTCTGATCCAACTAAACTTTTGGATTTCTTCAATTGGTCACAATCTCAACTAGATATTCATCACAATTTGCTTTGTTTCCCAATTTTGATTGTTCTTCTTT
Organism: Beta lomatogona; assembly: GCA_947646795.1. NCBI lineage: Eukaryota > Viridiplantae > Streptophyta > Magnoliopsida > Caryophyllales > Amaranthaceae > Beta > Beta lomatogona. The sequence goes on along the minus strand of CANSNZ010000597.1, from coordinate 258,276 downwards.
GTAAATCTAGCTGTTTTCCTTTGCAAATGGGGTCATCAAATACATGTTCAAATCCCAGCAACCTCCTCCTTTTATGGTTTTTGATTTAGTGGTAGTTATGAGGGAATGTAATAGATGTGAATTTTGATCTAAAATTAGTTTTTTTTTTAAGGAAATTGAAGAGATAGAGGGGATTTGAGGGAGAGGGAGAAAGATGATGAAATATGTGGCTGCGAAAGAAGAATTAAGGGAGAGTGAGAGGGATTTGAGGGAGAGGAGTTGCAGGAACAGGAGGTCCTCCCACGGCAGAAAGAGGTGAGAGAAATGGGTGAGGGGAAGAGTTTGTATCTCACGTATGAGATCTAGGAGGGAAGGAAGTGATTAACTGAATTCAACCGCCAAAAAGTTGACTTCATTGCCGAATTTTGGCCATTGGGTCCTAAACAACAAACGAACTTGGTTACTGGTTACATATTTACAATTATTTTTATTTTGGGTCCCTGCTCACAACTAAAATGTTTTAAAAGGTCCTTTTTGACAAAAAAAATTCATTATTACTTTTGTCTTGTCCCGCTCTTGATTGTTTGTGGATTGCTACGTTCACATATAAATATTCATATTAATATGGCTAATGCATGTATGGTTTCTTTATCTTCTTTCTTGTAACAGCATCGCTTCAAAAAGAGTTGTGTTATATGGTGGACCTCATACTCCAAAAAGATGTCACATTAGTCTATTTGTGTGATGCTGAGGGTTTAACCCCTTTTCTGAGGGCAGTTCTACATCGTCGGTTAAAGGTAGCTGCAAGAATACTACACCACTGTCCCCAATCAATAAAACAATATGATTCTCAACTTGGTAGGAGCATTTTTCACCTCATATTCTTTGAACGCAACGATGATATGATCCAAGAGTTCTGCCAAGTACCACAAATGAAGCATCTAATGGCAATTAGTGATGATGAAGGAAACTCTGCACTACATACTTCTATAAAGCAGCGTCGATTTGGCACAGTCAAGTTCTTAATGGAAATGCAGGATGACAAAATGAACTACCATCTAATCAACGATGAAGGCAAGACAGTCGGCGACGTGCTAGCCACAACACAAAATGTTCCTCGTTGGGTTAGTACTTAGTATCACTGTTTCTTCCGTACAATATATACTAATATATGATACTGTCATTCGTATTCTATCAATATATATGTATATATTTGCCATAACAAAACTCTAATCATTAATATTTTAATTATTTTATCATAGTATATTGTTAAGATACAAAGTACAATTAAATATAAACACTTAGGTTTTATGGCTAAGTTTTTCAAAATCTCGTATATATCTTTAATGACATATGCAATTACAAATAATAATATAATATAATTTAATGACATATGCAATTACAAATAAAAATATATGCACATAAAATTAATTAACTGTAACCTAGAAAAAGACAATAATGCTAAAAGTTGGTTTTTTAAATCATTAAATGTTACAATAGAAAATTAAAGGAGGGATATTTTGTACTCCCACCTCGCGTCGCAAGCCCGGCAACTCATCAAGATCATATTGGCATACTCTCTTAAAAAAAAAAATAGCAGATCCGACCAATTGCTTTCTTTAATGTACGTATACACTAGGAGGAATGTCAATGGGTAGGATCTGGACCGGATCCTCTAGGATCCAAATTCGTTTTCAGGCATGGATCCAAATCCGACTCGGATCTGCTGGGTAATAAAATTGAGGGTCTAGATCCAGATCCAATGGATCCTACAAATCCGAGTCCAAAATGGATCCTAACCTATTGTTCCCTTTTATCTATGCGGATACCTGACCCGACAAAAAACATAATTTTTTTTTACCCAACTTTTATTTTCTCGTGATAGTAGGTTTTTGGGTCGAATCTTCCTAAATACCCCTAGTAAGTGTATAATTAGAACTAGGAGAATGTTAGTAAGTGACCGGATAAGATCTTTCAAGCACCAATTAGATCTGTTTTCCTAAAATTAACTTTATTGACTTACTCTATGAACAACAAAATGAAGGAATAATTGAATCTTGGTTGTTAACACGAAGCAATTTAACAGAAATTTGTGACTTTGTTTTGTCGAAAAAACAAGAGAAAAATATGCTGAAATATCTCTATAGGTAAGTTCGAATGATTTCTCAAAAAATGTCATTTCATACATTATTTGAAGCATCTTTCTTGTGTAAAAATTGATATTAAGAGTGTTTTGGTGATGAAACGATGTCGGACAAGGAAGTGTCCGGTAGTATAAGAGTAGGCGTCCGAGACTGGAAGTCTGCAAGAAAGACAAACGTAAACTACCCTCGGGGGGGATGCGAGGAAACCCCCTCCGACGCTCAAGTCAGTAAGTGCCCGATAAGAATTTTAGAGAGAGAGAGAGAGAGAGAGAAAGGAAGCTTAGAGTGTGAGAGAATGTCCCCTGTGGAATAGTACCATTTGGCTATTTATAGCAAGTACTATTCATCCGACGAGTGCGTAATCTCGTGACACGTGTATGATCGCGATGAATCTTGATTGGAGGAACAATTATCCTCACATGTGGCCGTGAACTCCATCTCGGCCAACTTTTCATAAATGGTTTGGACTCTACTTGAAGAGGTCGCGTTTGAAGTTCGTTGGTGTCGGCCACGGGAGATGTGTCCGACGAGAAACTTGGGTATACCCATACAACTAGCCCCCCAAACATCATTGGGGGTCGTGACCGGCATTGATGATATGCTGAGGACGCGAGTGAATTTTTTATGTTCCATATTTCCCTCTGCTGCCACGTGTTGCCCTGGGAAGATTTCGTATTTCGAAAAATGCAATCATGACCTTTTGTGAAAATCCCGCTTAGTGAGTGACATTTGGCATTCATCTACCAAAGTAGTTGATGGGTCGAGTGCATCCCACGGCCGTTCAATCCTGCTTTTGTTAAGAAACGTTAATTCCCCTTTCTTATTTTCTCCACTTCGTCTTCAACCTCCCATTTTTCTCTCGGTTTTTGCGACTTTCCGAAAACTTCCATTCCGTTTTTCTTCATCAAGATCCTGCCTTTAAACTGCCAAGTCTCCTCAAAAGTGTTTTGAGTTACTTTTCGCCCTTTTCTTTTGAGAAATTGCAGTGCTTTTTTACCTTTTTTCGCCTGAGTGCAATCGAGGGTTTACTTTCAAAGCTTTCAACTTTTCCGGTGAAATTACGCTCTCCTAGGTGCTCCGTTCTTGGGTTTCTTTTTTTCGTTCGTGCATTCGGGTCCTTTTCTTTGTGCATTGTTGGGAATCGCTTGATTCTCCGGTCGTTTTCCGTCGACTTCTCAGGTACCTTTTTCCAACTTCTCTTCAACTACTCTTTCTGTTTCTTTCTTTGAAATTATGTCGGATCTCTCAGACAGTCAAAATTCTTTGAGTGATAAATTTATGTCTGAAAGTGAACCTTCGTCTCCTGCTTCCCTTCATAGCGGACATAGTTCATCTTCTTCTAGCCTTGGGGAGGAGAGAACTCGCTTGTTGGGCCGACTTGCCCTCTTACGCCGATAGAGATAGGGAACTTAGATCTAAATTCCTTAATGACCGCTCTACCCCCGAACAAGAAAATTTGACTTCCCAATATTTGTCCGCGAGGATGAGTGGTGATAGACAAACACTCCGAGAACTAAGGCATCAAATTTTAGCTCGCCGAACCGCTAGAAATCCTCCCCCGATGCTGTTCCCGGACTTGATGTTACGCCTTTGAGGGAGCATGCCCGGTTAGATAACCTAGCGAGATCTTTGGGGTTGTAGTAGCGGATGATTTTTATGACCGTCTTGCTCATGAAACCGGCCCTTCTCATCCACCTGTTATTGATTTAGGTTCCGACAACGATTCTATTGCTACAATGGACGAGACTGAGGGTCCTTCTATTTCTGGTCGGGATGAAAGTATTCGTCCTAACGAGATAGTTTTGGGGGAAAGTTCTAGCATGCCTCCGAACTCTCGGCCCGAGCCGATCCCCCGACCGCGAAGAGGCCGAGCATTCGGGATATGGCTGCCCGTAGATTATAGTAGTGGTCCGAGATCTACGCTTATCTCAGTAAATCCCGGCGACAATGCGCCATAGATCTCCACTACTTGCGATGTTCTTTGAGAAGTAGTATGCCTTCCCTCCAGTACAAGTTGATAGTCCCTGACAAGGGATCAAAAGTGACCGATTGTCCGGCGGGGCATGTAGTTGTTTATGCGCACCATTTTGAATTCGGGTTGCGCTTTCCTCTAGATTTAACTTTGGTACGGATTTTGAAGGCGTTCAATGTCCGCCCGGCTCGGTTGACACCCCGGGCCGTTAGGAACCCGATCGCCTATATTTGGACTTGTCGCTATTTAGGGTTTCTCGAGACACTCAACCTCTTCCGTCGCCTTCACCGGCTTCGACGGAACGGCTCCACCGAGAAGGGATGGTGGAGTTTGATGACGACCAAAAAATAAACCGACCGTCTTCCCTAAGTTGACTAGGTTGAAAGGGTGGCGGCCCGCTTTTTATTGGGTTAAAGTGCCGAATAATTTCCCTATCCGCCGCCACTTTACTAAGCCGGTTACTCGGATGGAAGATGTTCCCTCTTATGGTCTTTCGTCGGACGAGCAAAAGGCTTTTGATTATTTTGAGTCCGAGGTCGGGACTAGTACTTGCCGTCGGTGAAGATACCGAGGGAAGGATCCCTTGCAAATGGCTTCCCCATGCCAAGTACATACTTGGGAAATGAACCATTGTAGGCTTTATTTCTCTGCAGGACCCACCCGGAAGGTTTGCCTCTTGACTTATGGTCCGACGTGGGACTTGTACCCTGTTTTTTGTTAATTAATATGATATTAATCCTTCGTTTTTCTTTGCGAGGTCCCATCGCTTTAGATCTCGAGGAATTGGGTCTTAACGAAGATTTGACGCCAATGTCTCGAACCCCCGAGGAACCCGTATTTGATTACGACACTTGTTCATAGCCTCACCTGGGGGTCTCGGAGGTGCGGACCGCGATCGTGGTGGTCGCCAATCTGGTCGGGCAGGGTGTCCGCCGTGCCGGCCGCACGCCGGGCGTACTCCCGGCCGTTCTGGCTGGACGTGGGGATCGGGAGTCTCCTCGTCCCGTTGTTCACGTTCTGTTCGTCGCGGCGGGGGTAGCGTGATCGTAGGTCGAGACGGCCTCGCGAGCCTTCCGACAATAGTCCCGCCAGAAGAGGCAAGCCCTCGACGCTGCGCGCTTCAAACACAAGCGGCGGAGACCGCCATTACTGCTCCGGACCCTAATCCCATCCTGGAATCATCTGCTACCAGGGTTTCTCCCCTGAACGCTGCGATCGACAGCATTGGGACGGCACTGGGGTCTGGTTCTTCCATGCGCCAAAAGATTTACGACATCCTTAGCTCCCCCAGCTTTTTGACCAACCTTGGACCGGGAATATTTTCTCGGATCCATGAGTGGATTGAGCATAAAGAGGTTATTCGTAGTGCCGCTGTGAAGGCTGCATTTTTTCGTCCTCCTTCTGTCCCCGGGAAAATCTATCAACCCAACTGGGACGTGAGGGAAGACGAATCACTATATGCCGATATTCCCGCTAATGGCGGTACTCTTGGATATCGCCTTCGAAAGGGCATTCATCGCAATTATGATGCCGGCCGACAAGCAAGCAAGTAGCCGGCCGACAAGCAAGTAGCGCCGGCCGCCCAACTTGCTCACGACCTTCTTTGTGGTAGGATTCATGATTCGATATATATATATATATATATATATATATATATATATATATATATATATATATATATATATATATATATATATATTTAATATCGTCTTTCTGATGCAGACTAACAATTCCGCCATTGAGCTTATTGAACAATTTGTCCATTATCAATCTGAGTGTGATAGACAAAAACGATCCTTGGACGAGCTTCAAACCCAACTCGATGCTACCCGAGTTCATTCCGACGATATACGGCGGCTGACTTGATGCCGAGAAGGAATCGCGGGCGGTTGTTGATGTTGAACTGGCGGATTTGCGACTTAAGGCTGCCAAGGTTGAGCGAGGCCGAGAAGAAATTAGCGAGAACTTGAATCTACACTGGTTTCCATCAAGGATGAGATGGCCACAGCTATTTCTAAGGCAAAGGATGATGCCTAGCGCTCAGTATGTGGCATTTTAAAAAATCGAAGAGTTTGTTGGTATGTTGGGAGAGAGATATGACGGCGGATGGGTAGTCGCTAAAAGATGTGTTTGCCACTCTCATCCGAATTTCAACCGGGAAGAGATGGAAACCGCTTTTGCAGAAGGTGTTCATACGCGCCCTTTGGAGGGTGAGCCCTTTATCTGCGATGAGCAAGTTATTGCTAATGTTCTTCCCGTCGCTCAGGATGAAGAGGTGCTTCTTCCTTGATGTTTTTGGCGGTCATCTCCGGGCTCTTCGATTGATTCTAATAGCTGTTAGAATTTTGTTTTTCTAATATTTTGTAAACCTTGAATTCGGCCCAATATGGCATGTACCTTGGATAAGCTTTACTATTACAATTACCGTTATGAATTTTTGGTGCCTTTTTAGTGGCTGCCCACATTTTTGCTTGTAGTTGGCCGCCATGCCGCAATTAGTAATGAAGCTTAATTTTTTGTGAGCTTCTGTGTTGTTTTCGTTCTTGACCTGTTGTTTGGCCGTTTTCGTACTTAGACCTGTTATATGGTCTTTTTTGTACTTAGACCTGTTATATGGTCGTTTTTTGTACTTGGACCTGTTATATGGTCATTTTTGTACTTAGACCCGTTATATGGTCATTTTTGTACGTGGCCTTGTTATGTGGCCGTTTTGTACTTAGACCCGTTATATGGTCATTTTTGTACGTGGCCCGTTATGTGGCCGTTTTTTACTAATGGAACCTTGGCGTACTTAAAATAAGCGTAAAACAATTAACGGAATGCTCATGGGAAGTTATATTATTGATACGAAAAAGTAACGGCCCTTGGCCTTTTACATGAGATATCTATGCATAGTATTTCTTTAAAACACTTGTGTTCCAGCAATTCTTTAGTTCAATGCCGTCCATTGTTTTCAGCAAAAAGGAGCCGGGACCAATTTCTTTGGATATCCGATATGGTCCTTCCCGGTTCTTGTTAACTTTCCCTCGGCGTGAGCTTTCCGGTGGCTGCCGTTCTTCGTAGTACTAGATCTCCTTTTGTTAACGGCCTTTCAAGAACTCTCTTGTTATATGCTCTACCGATACGATCTTTGTATGCGGCGGCTTTGAGTTCCGCTATCGGCCTTGTTTACGCTAGAAAATCTAGATTTTCTCTTAAGGCTTGATCATTGTTCTCTAGATCTTTGTATTTAATCCGATATGAGGGTAGACCAACTTCTACTGGCAAAACCGCTTCCGTTCCGAAAGCTAGCTTGAATGGACTTTCTCCCGTTGCCTCCTTTTCGTTGTTCTATTGGCCCATAATACTGCTGGAATCATATCGGCCCAAGCTCCCTTGAGTTCATCCAACTTCTTCTTCAAGGTTGCGAGAATCGTTTTGTTAGCGGCTTCGGCTTGCCCATTGCTCTGCGGGTGACATACGGCTGAAAATGCGAACTTGACTACGAACTCGGACGAGAAAATTTTTGATTGGCCGACACAAATTGCGCGCCGTGATCAAAGACTATCGCACCTGGTATACCAAACCTTGTCATTATACTTTGCCAAATGAACTTTTTGACTTGATTCGACTTTATTTTTTTGTCGGTTGCGCGCTTCGATCCATTTTGTGAAGTAGTCGATACCAACAATCAAGAATCTACGGCCGGCGAGTGGTCGTTGTAAAAGGTCCCAGGATATCCAAACCCCACTGTGCAAACGGTATCGGACATATTATAGGCCGGAGGTCGTTCGCGGGTCTATTGATGATGGGAGCAAATTTTTGACACTTGTCACATTTCTTGACGTAATCTTGCGCGTCGCCAACATATTCGGCCAATAATATCCAGCTCTCAATGCTTTTAATGCTAACGCTTTGCCCCCAATGTGATTTCCACGGATCCCCTCATGAATCTCCTCCAAAATTTTTCTCGACTCCCATGCCGTTGCACATTTCAATAGCGGTAAGCTAAATGATTTCTTATATAGCTCATCCTGGTAAATGACATACCAATTTGCTTGCCTCTTCGACTTCCTAGCTTCCATCGTGTTCGAAGGGAGTGAGCCCGTGAGTTTATAAGCCACTATTTGATCGAACCATTCGCCTTGCTGATTGACGAGTATTTACAATCACGGTTTTTTCGGTGATGCTCTTCTCTTTCAAAACCTCCACCATAACGAGATCTTTCAATGTTCAAAGAATCGAACTTGCTAGTTTCGAGAGTGCGTCCGCTTTAGTGTTCTCGGCCCTGGGGATGGCTTGAACATCAAAGTGAGTCACTTGGGCTATCAATTCTTTGGCCTTTTCCACGTATTTTTGCATGTTTGCTTCTCGGACCTCAAACTCTCCTTTCAACCGGCCACTAACTAGCTGCGAGTCCGTTTTCAAAGATACGCTTTTGGCCCCGAACGATATGCACATCCTCAATCCTGCGATTCTTTGCCTCGTATTCCGCCTCGTTGTTTGACGCCGGGAAGGTGAACTTGATGGCGTATTCAAAAATATTTCCTTCTGGGCCGGTCATTACAATGCCGCCCCGAGCCACTTGCTGCCGACGAGCCATCTACTTCTAACGACCAAGTGCCATCTTCCACCTCTTCGTCGTAAGATGCCTCCACGATAAAATCCGCCGGTGCTCGAGCTTTTATCGCGGTCCTCGGCTTATCTGTATATCATATTCGGACAATTCCACTTGCCCACTTCAAAAGACGCCCCGAGCTATCCATCTTTTGCAAAGCCTTTTCCAAGGTTGATTTGTCAAGACCCGAATGGGATGACAATCGAAATATGGCTCGAGCTTTAAGGTCGCTATGATCACGGCCAACGCCATCTTCTCAATCACCGATAGCGGCTCTCGGGTTTTAGGATGTGGCCCGATAAAGTATATCGGTTCTTTGCCTCTTTTCTTTTTCTACCAATAGAACGTACCGCGACGATTTTTGAAGAAGCCGAGATATATAACTCGCAATGTATCCCCCATTTCGGCCCGGTGATGGTGGGTAGAGTCTTTAAATGATCCTTGACCGCGACGAAAGCTTGGCTTTGCTCCTCGCCCCATTCAAATTTCTTGTTTCCTCTCAATAATGCGAAGAAAGGCGGAGGCCTTGTCGGCCGACTTGGAGATGAAACGAGTTAATGCAACCATCCTCCCGAGTTAATCTTTGCACGTCTTTTATTCCTTTCGGCTCTGGTAGATCCATGATAGCACACACTTTATCCGGGTTAGCATCGATTCCCCTCTTGCTGACCATGAACCCTAGAAACTTTCCTGCCCTAACTCCAAATACACATTTTTTCGGGTTGAGCTTCATCTTGTATCTTCTCAGAGTACTAAAGGTTTCTCTTAAATCATCAATATGCTCGCGGTCTGTTTTGCTCTTGACGATTGAGTCGTCCACATAAACCTCGATATTCCTTCCCTTCGCTCAAAGAAATACTTTGTCGACCAATTTCGGTATGTGGCCCCCGCGTTTCTCGGGCCGAAAGGCATTGCTTTATAATTAAAGACTCCACGACTGTGATGAAGGCTGCTTTCTTCCTATCCTCTTCCGGAAGACCGATCTCGATGGTAACCCGAAAACGCGTCCATAAAGCTCAAAAGAGCATGCCCGCTAGTTGAATCTACCAATTGATCAATTCTTGGCAAGGGATAACAGTCTTTTGGACACGCTCTATTAAGATCCGTGAAATCAACACACATCCGCCATTGACCATTCGCTTTTTTCACCATAACGACGTTTGCCGGCCCACTGCGGGTAATCACGGACTTCAATAAAGTCGGCCGCTAATAACTTATTAACTTCTTCTCTCGACGGCCTTGCTCTTTTCTATTGAAAAATTCCTTTTCTTCGCTTGACTCAGGGCGGACCGAGTTGTCGACATTCGGACGATGGACCATCACGGTCGGGTCTATTCCCGGCATCTCATCCGCCGAGAACGCGAATACATCGGCGTTTTCTCGAAGGAGAGTCACCGAGGTTGATCCTAACCTCGGGATCCATGTCCGTTCCGACAGCCCACAGATCCTTTCTCGGATCATCCGCCAAAGATTTCTAACTTGGACTCTCCATCGAGGCTTGGGCCTTGGCAAATCTTCCGGTCGTACTTCTAGCTCCTCCATGGTTACCTCCATGGCGTTTTCATTCTTTTCCTCAAGTGGTTCTTCGCGCGCGGCCTTTTTCTTAGCTCTCTTTTCCTTTCTTGATGGCGGACAAAGTTCTTCAACGGGAACCCTTCTTGCCGGCCGCTTTAAAGCCGTTAAATAACATGATCTTCTTCGCTTCCGGGTTTCCCCGATCTTCGCCGTTATACCCGAATTGGATACGTACAAAGCATAGTCAAGTGATAAGTAGATACCACTCCCTCGTATGTCATGAATTAATGGTCGTCCAATGATTGCATTGTAGGCTCCCGGAACGTCTACTACCAAGAACTCGGCCATCACATCCCCGGCTTCACTATTTTCGCCCACCTTGACCAGAGCAATTTTATAATGCCTTCGGGTATTGCGAGATGCCCCGGTGAATCCGATCACCTGGGTACCGACCGTAAGTGCTCCCCGCCAATCATTAATTTTTCGAAAGTAGACAGGAATAAAATATTGGCGGAACTACCTCCATCCACCAAAATTTCGTGAATCAAACAATTTGCAACTTTTAAGGTGACCACTAGCGGGTCGTCATGAGGATAAATCACGTGCTTTGCATCCTCTAATGAGAACGACATGGCGTAATGGGCCGGTGGCTTTCTCCACCGGCAACTCGGTTAAAGTTCACCCGATGCCGGAACTCCTTTAAACCGGCTTTTGCCCCACTAACACTTCCGCCATGAATTGGACCACCACTAATCACATGAATTTCTCCTATCCGGGACCGAACATTCGATCTCTCGGGTTTCATCAAGTCGCCTTCGCTTGTGCGAGCTTTATATTGGGTGAAATACCCTCTCGCGGATGAGATCCTCCAAATTATCCTTGAGGTGTCGGCAGTCTTCGATTAAATGGCCGTGATCTCCATGAAAATCACACCACTTGGTCTTATCCCGATTTTTATGAAACATCTTCTTCGGTCTCTCGCCATTTGTCACTTTCCTTGTTCATTGTGAAAATTTGTGCCCGGGAGGTAGTGAGCCGAGTGTACGCCTCAAATTTATCTTTACGTTCACTTTTTTCTCGGCCATCCCGCTCTCTCGGTCATTTCCTTTTTGACCATATTAGATTCTCTTCTTTCGTCCCGGCCACGATCAACTTCACGACCTTTGTCTTTCCGTGACTTATCTTCCTTCTTCTTCTCGGATTCTCGATGCCTGGCTACTAGCCTTGTCAAATTCCTCTCCTCTTATGAAATCATTTGCTTTGCCCAGCACTGGCCCTAACGATGTGAAAGATTTTCGGCCGAGATAACTCCTGAACGCAGTTCCTTCTCTTAACCCCGACATCAATGCTAAAACCGCTACGTCCTGCTGTAGCCGGGGAATAGATACATGCCTCCACATTGAAACGCCCGATGTAGTCTCGGAGAGATTCGGTCTCGCCTTGTCGATTGACAATAATTCCCCGATGAGTACGCTCACGACGCCCGTTGCTTACGAAGTGAGTACTAAACATGGACGAGAGCCGAGAAAAACTGGATACATTACCGGGTTTGAGACTTTTAAACCAAGTCTCGAGCTATGCCGGTGAGAGTGGACGGGAAAACCTTGCACCCGAGATAGCATCTATCTGCGTGTACAAATACATGTGTCCTTCGTAGGCTGCGACATGATCGTCGGGATCCGAGCCGTCCCAAACTTGCATGATGGCATTTTGATTCGCGGCATTGGGTAATTAAGAACCTCAGGAACAAATGGGGAGAGTTTCGGCTTGATTAATAGATGTCCGCCACCCGAATAGTTACTAACACCTGTGGTGCTGTACTCTCGGTATGAGCGACTGCGAGACTCTTCTGAGTGATTGAGATCCTCAGTTTCCAAATCGACTTCCTCGTACTCTGGATTGTCAATTTGTTCCTCCATCTCGACGGTCTTCCGCATTAACGTGCGCATCCTTCTTGCCGGCGTACCGTCAACGTTTCTACCGGCCATGGCCGGTGATCGTTACGGTGCCTGAACGCCTCTTGTGTTACTAGCGGGAATGCTACTTGGGCCGTGGAGTGCCTTGTAACATCCGGATGAAGGACGCCACGGTTTGCGCTGATCCGGCGAGAATTGGCTCAATGGGCCAAGTTGAAAGGAACAACATCGGGATTTACCGAGAGCAACATTGTTTTCCGAGTACGCTGGTCATTGCCCTCTGGCATGTTGGGATGGAACTGAGGTACGCCGATGGATCTGGTGATAGGCGGATGAGAAGATCCTTGCCCGATCTCCAACCCCGATGGACCACGACTTGCGTCGTTTGTCTTTTCCATGACTGCTTCGCAAGGATAGGAGGCCCCTCCTTCTAGCGCCAAGTTGTTTCGGTGATGAAACGATGTCGGACAAGGAAGTGTCCGGTAGTATAAGAGTAGGCGTCCGAGACTGGAAGTCTGCAAGAAAGACAAACGTAAACTACCCTCGGGGGGGATGCGAGGAAACCCCCTCCGACGCTCAAGTCAGTAAGTGCCCGACAAGGATTTTAGAGAGAGAGAGAGAAAGGAAGCTTAGAGTGTGAGAGAATGTCCCCTGTGGAATAGTACCATTTGGCTATTTATAGCAGTACTATTCATCTGACAGGGTGCGTAATCCTGTGACACGTGTATGACTGCGATGAATCTTGATTGGAGGAACAATTATCCTCACATGTGGCCGTGAACTCCATCTCGGCCAACTTTTCATAAATGGTTTGGACTCTACTGAAGAGGTCGCGTTTGAAGTTCGTTGGTGTCGGCCACAGGAGATGTGTCCGACAGTAAACTTGGGTATACCCATACAAAGAGGATAGAAGCATCCTGGTAATATTAAGCAAAACAATACCCGCCTTGGCACTTCGCGGGCACTTCGTCCTATGGCTTACCGCTTCTTCTTTGCCTCGCCAACCCGTTTGAGGCTTTAAGCACATAATATGCTTGTCCGAGCAATGTGAAAACAATGCTTATTTCCATCCTCAAGTACACATGCATATATAACTTCACAACTCCCATATATTTATACAACTAACAAATTTATTATAGATATAAAAATAGGACAATATAATACTAATCCACTATTGCCAATTGCCACGACATATTCGTAGCAAGTACTCAATATGATGATGCGGTAGCACATATATGTAATATGTACAGTGTACTAGTAGTCAGTCTTTCTCTATGTGGGTTCTAAATACTTGTTAAATTTACAGTTTCAAGAGTTCCTCTTATCGAAAAGTCTAGAACTACCAGAAGTCGCTTGGAGTGGTAAAACTTTATACGGTATCCAACACTCGGATATGAAGGAGTACATGGGAACACTAGGGGTGGTGGCTGCTTTATTGGCAACAATGACATTCACCGCAGCATTCACAGTCCCTGGAGGATACAATGAAGAGACTGGAACTCCAATTCTAGCGAAGCGAGTAGCATTCCAGATCTTCATGTTTACAGATGTGGTAGGGATGTGCAGCTCCATCATGGTGTTATTCTGCCTTCTTTGGTTCCTTAACTCAGGCCAACTTGAAGAAGAGGGATCCGCGCTTGTGGATTCAAGCATTGGTTTACTCCAGCTATCATTCTACTCGACTCTCCTCGCTTTCATGACTGGTGTGTACGTAACAATAATGTCGGACATACAATGGTTGGCCATCTTTACCTGCGTTCTCTGCAGTGCGGTACTCTTGTTGATGAGGAAACGCTTTATCTTGTATTTCGCGTATGTGTTTCGCGTCCTATTTATATTATTAGAACTGGGCGCATTTTTGCTGGTCGGATGCGGTAAGCTGATTGCTCACAACTTGAAATCTAGGTGCTGGAACCAAGCAAACAGACCCTGATGGTGCCCAACTAACTTATTTAGCAGTTTAATTAAGCTAGCCCATCATGCACTTTTTTGAACAAAATTGTAATTTGTACCTTTAAACTTGTAGGTTCTACTAAGCAAGGCTTGGCCTAGTGGTAAAGGTTTGGCCTCATGATTTTAGATTAAAATTGAAAAAACTAATTTTCCTTTGTCTCCCACTGAAAACTTATTTCAACTCCGTATTCAGAAAGAGATGAATGACAATATATTTTTTAAAGGGAAGTTATATCTAATTAGACACTAAAATACTTAGTTTGAAAACAACCCTTTTAGCAATTGTATATAATGAAAAATCGTTATAAAATAACTTTCTTGTAACAGACTTATTTCTAAAGGAGTTTATTAAATGTTAATTATATTTATTGAGTTAATTATATTTCAGATTTTCTAATTTTATTTGAGTTGTGGAGTATGATTTTTATTTTTCGTGTTTGTAATATATTTATGTATTTAATTTTATGAAGTTATTATTGATATATTTTGGATTTTAAGTTTGAATTGAATGGTATTTTGCCATATACAAAGCCCAAAGTTGGTAAAACAAGATAGATCATGAAGAAGGGAAAAAGAGTCTCTCCCTTGCTCTGCTAGGGTTTGAGTGTTCTACTTGAAACTTCAAGCGTTGTGACCCTCGTTAGGGAAGGATTACAGTCACCATGGCTGATGATCTTATACAACGTTGTTCGAATTTAACCATTACTGAAGAGGAGGATGAAATTGTAGCCCTTAATGATGATACGAATAAGAGGAGTAGTCAGTACATCTTTCTTTCGATTGTTGGGAAGGTTTTGGCAGATCGGCCTTATAATTTTGACGCTGTTAAACGAACAATGAACCAGATATGGGCTATTTCCCAAGGTGCAATTTTTAGATCGATTGAAAATAGTCTGTTTGTTGTTCAATTTGCCCACGCGAAAGATCGATCGAAGGTTCTGGATAGTAGCCCTTGGACTTTTGATCAGAATTTGGTGTTGATGTCGGAGATCAAAGGTAGCGTTCAACCATCTAACATCAAATTAATCCACTGTCCATTCTGGATTCGAATTTAAAACTTACCATTGGGCAGTAGGTTAGAACAGAATGTACGAACTATTGCCAATGCTTTGGGAGAGGTTATGGAGATAGAAAGTAATGATGTCTCATGGGACAAATCGGCACGAGTTAGGGTTCGTCTTGATATAACAAAACTGCTAAGACGAATCCAACGCATTAGAAATAAAGAAGGGGGTATTTCTTTGATTAAATTCAAATACGAGAGACTCCCAACTTATTGTTACTCTTGTGGTATTATAGGGCATATAGAGAGGGATAGTGATCGGGTTTCTAAGGAAGATCGCAGCCAAAATGCAGGAGGAAGCAAAGCACTTTGTGAAGTGCTGCAAGACACTGAATTTCACAGATGCAAAGGAGGTTAGTTCGAGACTTAAAGAGGTTGGGGAACATGATAAGCCTCGTGATCAGGAGCTAGTTGAAGTGCCCAACTTTCGAGTGCATGAGAGTGTGGTAGTTCAAGAAGAAGGGGTTATCAACCATTTGAGTGAGGGTGGTGAGGTGTGTGTTGGTGTTCAAAAGAGCGTGAGGGAACTGGAAGGGAGTTCCTCAAAGTACGCGAGGGAGATGGGAGGATTGGTGGGAAATGAGTGTTGTAAAACTCAGCATGCAAATGAGCTTTTCTCCCAGGTGGAAAATGAGGGCTTTAAAGGTGTTGAGAAGGTTGATACAGTAGCAGGGGGTGGATATGTGCGGGCCCCATAGGACTTAAATTTCACAATAGAGATAAGCATTCACCCAAGGGGAAGAAAGGGCGTAGGATGTTGCGTATAAGCCAAAGCAGCAAGGTGGATGATACTACTAGTATGACTGAGAGTGGCAGATTGGCGAAGAGAAAGGAGTGGGAGAATGCTGGGAGTGAAATGGATGGTATGGATAGTGTGATGGTGGAGTTAAAAAAGTCGGAGAAAATACTGAAAGTGGGGAGTAGTGCTGAAGACAGTGTCACCTTTTTGAAAGTAGCGGAGGTTGGCGTAGTCCAACCCCGCGAACAACAATGAAAATCTTCAGTTGGAATTGTCAGGGCCTGGGCAACCCTAAGACAGCTCAAACTCTTCAATCTTGGTGTTGGAGAGAGTGGCCTAACATGGTTTTTTTTGATGGAAACCATGATTGATTCGAAGAAGTTACAATTGGTGAAAGAAAAGTGTGGTTTTAGTAATGGCTTGTGTCTTAGTAGTAATGGGTTATCGAGAGGTATAGGGTTTTGGTGACAAAATTTGATCGTGCGAGTAGTGTCCTATTCCACTCACCATGTGTTAGTTGAGGTGTGCAATGAGAGTGATATCCCTATTTGGGCGGCTGTGGGTGTTTATGGGTGGCCGGAGGCCACAAACAAACACCAGATTTGGGCATTGATGAGATATATTAGATGCTCTATGATGATTCCTATTATCTTTTTCGGGGATTTTAATGAGATCCTTTATGCCTCGGAAAAAGATGGTGGTGCATATAGGAGGGATTGTATGATGGAGGTGTTTAGAGAAGCTGTGGATTTATGTGAAATTCATAATTTGGGGTACCATGGTAGCACCTTTACTTGGCATAGGGGTAATGATCCAAACACGATTATTAGAAAGAGATTGGATAGGTTCTTGGCTTGTGATGATTGGGGGGGCTATTTTCCCTCATGTCTGGGTTCGTAATTTCCCAATTTACCGCTCAGATCATGCTCCGATTCTATTGAGTATGCAGGAGGTGAATGATAACCGGGGTCGGAAGAAGTTGTTTCATTTCGAAGCTCTTTGGTTGTCCAATCCGAGCTGCCACGAGGTGGTGAAACGAGCATGGGATGAGTTGGGTGGTGTGAGTGTGGTTGAGAAAATTGAGAACTGTTCACGGGCTCTAAGTGGGTAGGGTGCTGCTACTTTTGGGGATTAAAAGAAAAAAATCAAAAGGCAAGAAGTGGAGCTTCAGGTGTGGCAGAGCAAGGTTCCAGATGGGTTGATGTTGGCTAGATGTCGCAAGCTTGTGGAAAAGTTAGATGAGATTCACCGCTTGCACGAGACTTATTGGCACGCAAGAGCAAGAGCTAATGAGCTAAAGGATGGAGATAAGAACACTTCTTATTTCCACCATAAGGCTCAACAACGAAAAAAACGCAACACTATAGTTAGGCTTAAAGATGAAAACGGTGACTGGAAAGATAATGAAGAAGATATTGGAAAAATTATTTCAGATAATTTTTCTAATATTTTTACTACTTTTAGGCCGTCAGACATGGAAGCTGCTCTTATGGGGATTTCGGCCAAAGTCACTGATGAGACAAATAATATTTTGACTGCGGTGCCAACAACAGAGGAAGTGAAAACTGCGCTGTTTCAGATGCATCCGAACAAAGCCCCTAGTATAGATGGTATGCATGCATTATTTTATCAGCGGTTTTGGGATATTGTAGAGGGAGATTGTGAATTTTGTGGTTCAGTGGTGGATGGGGGATGCAGATATTGGTTTACTGAACAAGACTTGTATTGTGTTGATCCCTAAATGTCAAAATCCTCAGCAGATGGGTGATTTCAGGCCGATAAGTCTTTGTACTGTGTTGTATAAGATCATTTCGAAGTTGATGGTAAATAGGCTCAAATTATTTCTCTCTAATTTGATTTCTGTTCACCAAAGTGCTTTTGTTCTCGGAAGACATATAATAGATAATGCGATGCTTGCTTTTGAAGTTTTTCACAATATGAAGAGGAGAGGAGATGGTAAGAGGGGGTCTATGGCTTTTAAACTAGACATAAGCAAGGCATATGATAGGGTGGAGTGGTGCATTGTAGAGAGGGTGATGCTTAAAATGAGCTTCTGTGATGGTTGGGTACAACGTATTATGGCTTGTCTTTCTATTGTGTCTTACTCCTTTAAGTTGAATGGGCGTATAGAGGGGCGCATGATGCCATCACGGGGACTACGGCAGGGAGATCCGTTGTCCCCGTATCTTTTTCCCTTTGTGCGGAAGCCTTTTCGAGTTTGTTGGCAAAAGCAGCAAATGAGGGGTTGATTCATGGAGCTCGGGTATGTAGTTCTATTCCTCGTATTACTCATTTATTTTTTGCTGATAACAATATTCTGTTTACTAGAGCGACACTTCAGGAATGCTCTGTTGTGGCTGATATTCTCAGTACGTATGAAAGAACATCTGGTCAAAAAATCAATTTTAATAAATCTGAAGTGTCTTTTAGTAAAAATGTTGAGACGGATAGGAGAGCAGCTATTCGAGATATGTTTGGGGTGGGAGAGGTGGAAAAACATGAGAAATATTTGGGTCTTCCGACGGTGATTGGGAGGTCGAAAAAAATGGTGTTTGCTGTGTTAAAAGAGAAAGTATGGAAGAAGCTCTAGGGATGGAAGGAGAAGTTGTTATCTAGAGCAGGCAAGGAAGTATTGTTGAAAGCTGTAATTCAATCTTTACCAACGTATATGATGAGTGTATTTGCTATCACCGTTGGTGTTCTTGATGAGATAAATAGCATGTGTACTAGATTTTGGTGGGGTGCCCGGAACTTTGTTTACCAAAATGTTATGGAGGTATGGCTTCCGTGATCTCCAAATTTTGCAATCAAGCACTTCTTGCTAGGGATGCAATTGGGGCGGGGCGGGGCGGATTTTGGCATTCTCATCCCCATCCCCACCTCACTTTTTCATCCCCATCCTCATCCCCATCCCCGCGGTGGGTCCGGAACTTATCCCCATCCCCGCCCCGCCATGTACACAATTAAAACCATCCCCACCCCGCCATGTACACAATTAAAACCATCCCCGCCCCATCACCCACTTGGGTATCCATCCCCACTAAATCCCCACCTTCCCCGCCCCACCATCCACTTAATCCTCATTTGAAACTCACTAAATAATACTCATATACCATATATAATTTCAAATACTAATAACAAAAAATATATACAACTAGAAAAACTATTAAAGAGTGTTATAGACTTGTAATTTGTTGAAAATATAATATTTTAAGTGGGTAAGATGTAGGGTGAGTGGGGATGGGGCGGGTACAACTTAAAATCCACCCCCGCCCCATCACCCATGGCGGGTATAACTTTCATCCCCATCCCCGCCCCACTACTCACCAAAATAGGATCCATCCCCGCCCCATTGGGGCGGGGATGGGGTGGGTCTCCTACTTGACCCGCCCCACTTGCATCCCTACTTCTTGCAAAGCAAGGATGGAGATTATTATGCGACACAAGTTCTCTAACTCACAAGGTAATGAGTGCTCGTTACTACAAAAATGATACTTTCATTAATGCTTTGAGAGGTTATGATCCTAGTTTTCTATGGCGGAGCATTTGGGGAGCAAAGGCACTTTTACTAGAAGGGTTGAAATTGCAGGTTGGGGATGGTAGCAAAATTGGAGTATGGGATGATGCTGTTGTATTAAAAGGTTTTCAAGGCTAAAGAGAAGAACAAGAAATTTGAACTTCTTGTGTCGTGGTAAATAAACCACTGCCTTGAAAATGAGATTCGTTGCAACCGGGTTGCACAATTGTACTCACCAACTCGTTCCCTAAGGTTTACACAACTCTCACCACACAATGGCACTCTTGGGTGTGAGATGGAGTTACTAGAACTTATGCCCAAAAACCATGAAGAAAGGAAGAAGAGAAAGATAAGAAAGATTATTCACAAAATCAGAAAAATGAATTATATTTAAAGGAGTGAAGGAGAAGAAGAAACCTCCAAAGGCAATCAAACGACCCCAAGTAATCCAATGATCAAAATCAATCCCAATAAACACAAGATAATGGAGAATAAAACTCCCATCATCAATGGGAATAATGGAGAAGAATAAACCGTCATAAAAGGATGATCAACACTATTAAATCACATAATTAAGAGGGGGTTACAAGATGGATCCAAGGAAATAAAGGGAAAAACCGAAAATCGGCAAAAAGGGCCTTTGCCCGATCGGGCCCGAGACCAAAACTCAAAGACCAACTGAGGTCGCCCGATTGGGCCCGAGACCAAAACTCAAAGGCCAACTGAGGTCGCCCAATCGGGCGAACTCCGCCCGATTGGGCGCCAACAGTGACTACGAAAAGTCGCCCGCCCGACCCAATCGGGCTCCTCTTTTCTTCCCCTTTTTCCAACTTTAATCCCAACAATCCCCCACTAAAGATGAGAAAAAGATACCAAACGAAAGAAAGGAAATTCCGGGCATAAGAGGAGATCAATACATAACATCCGGTGTTACATTTAAGTAAATTGAAACCAAATGTTTAGTGAAGTGGTACAATGACTTACAAGTCCAAGGGTGGACGAACCTTGAAACCCTCAAACTTTACTAACCTTAAAACTCTAAGATTTAAGTCACGCCCCCCACAACACATACAACACTCCAAAAATCTAGTTAACTTCGCAAAGTGAACGCGTTTTTAAGCCATACGTTTACCTTAGTTTTCATGGAAGCTCTAGGAAACAAACTCAAGTTTCCATAGAAGATGGCGAGTCTTCACAACCATACAGGTGAATCCCTTGTGCTTCTCAATAGCACAAAACATCTCTTAGGATTCATTAAGAGTTTAAACAAACTCAACCTCCACAAAAATTACAACGGTGGATTTCTCAAATGCTTAGCTAGAGCACCTACCACGTGAGTACAAATCCATTAAGAATTTTCAATGAATTCATCCAACTACAAGCATTACAACACAAAACGCCATAGGGATGAAATATTAGTAATGCCAATTAGATACACTTCATGAGCTTAAGCCCCATCCTCCTCGACGAATCAAGAACTTGGCTCCTTGCCAACCTCTTAGTCAAAGGATCCGCCAAATTTCTTTCGGACCTTACATAGTTCAAAGCAATGACTCCATTCTTGAGTAATTGTCTCACCGAACTATGTCTAAGGCATATGTGCCTCTTCTTACCATTATAATTGCTATTGTTAGCTAAACCAATTGCAGCTTGAGAATCACAATGCAAAGAAACCGGGGAATATCTTTCCCCCCACAATGGGATGTCGGCAAGAAGATTCCTTAGCCAATCCGCTTCTTGACCTGCCAACTCAAGAGCAATGAATTCAGATTCCATGGTGGAGCGCGCTAAACATGGTTGTTTTGAGGACTTCCATGATATAGC
This sequence comes from Beta lomatogona, assembly GCA_947646795.1. Classification (NCBI taxonomy): domain Eukaryota; kingdom Viridiplantae; phylum Streptophyta; class Magnoliopsida; order Caryophyllales; family Amaranthaceae; genus Beta; species Beta lomatogona. The sequence continues at coordinate 237,057 of CANSNZ010000597.1, read as the reverse complement.
ACCTCCACCCAACATAAAAGCATAACCACTAGTAGAGACTACTTCATCATTATCGGATACCCAACTAGATCAAAAAAACCCTCCAAGACATTAGGAAATCGATTAAAATGCAACCAAATTTCCATGGTGCCCTTAAGATACCTTAGTAACCGATAAAGTGCATTCCAATGATCACTACTAGGATTATGAGTATAACGACTTAATCTACTTACCGCATAAGCAAAGTCGGGACGTGTGCAATTCATCAAAAACATTACACTCCCTATTACCTTAGCATATTGCTCTTGTGACACACTAGGACCCTTGTTCTTCATAAGCCTTACACTTGCATCAAAAGGAGTTTTACAAGGCTCCACATCATAGCAATTGAACTTCTTCAAGATCTTCTCCACATAGTGAGATTGATTCATTGAGAAACCATCCTTTAGCTTGGTCAACCGGATACCAAGGATCACATTGGCTTCACCTAAATCCTTCATTTCAATCTTTAGTGTAATTTACAACCTCAAGGTTAGTACCAATAATAAGCATGTCATCAACGTAAAGACAAATAATAACACAAGAGGAATCCAAAACTTTAGAATATACACAAGAGTCCGAGGAATTAGTCACAAAACCATCACTCCTAAGATTACTATCAAACTTTTCATACCATTGCTTAGGAGCTTGTTTCAAACCATACAAAGACTTCCTAAGCCTACACACCTTGTGTTCTTGACCCTTAACCACAAAACCTTCCGGCTGAGTCATATAAATCTCTTGATATCTCTTCATCAAGATCACCATTAAGAAAAGTCGTTTTAACATCCATTTGATGAACCACTAAGTCATTCGCCGCTAAAGCAACCAAAGTCCTAATGGTGGCAATCTTAGTCACGAGTGAGTAGGTATCAAAGAAGTCTATAACCTCTTTTTGAGTGAAACCTCTAATAACAAGTCTAGCCTTAAACTTATCAATAGAGTCATCGGGTTTCTTCTTCTTAGTAAAGATCCATTTACAACTTATGGGTTTAGACCCTTTAGGTAAATCACAATAAGTCATGATTGAATCTAATTCACTTTTAATGGCCTCTTTCCAAAAACTAACATCTATGGATTCACTATAAGTCTTTGGATCTTCTTCTAAGAGAAATAAAGAAACAACATTTTCACTCAAACAATTCACATCAAAGTTCTCAACAAGAAAAGTGGTCAAGAAATCTGGTCCAAAGGTAGTCTCTACTCTAACCCTCTTACTCTTCCTAGGTTGTACTCCTTCTACTCCCAAAGAAGGAGATAGAAGATTACTTGATCCTAGGCATAGAAACATCTAAGCACACATCAAGACTTGACTCATTCATATGTATAGAAGATGATGATGATTTCAAAGGGAAAGAATGCTCAAAGAAAACTGCATCTCTAGATTCACAGCTAGAATAGTCATTCAAAAGCATGAACCTATATGCAGCACTATTATAAGCATAACCAATAAACACACAATCAAAAGTTGTAGACCTAATAGCGGTTTTCTTAAAATCTGGATAAGCAACTTTAGCTAAGCACCCCCACACTTTCAAAATACTCATGTTCGGTTTATAACCTTTCCAAAGTTCATAAGGTGTATTATCCAATTTCTTATGGGGCACTCTATTGAGTACATAACACGCGGATAGAACCGCCTCTCCCCACATGTTGTCGGATAATCCGGAACTTAAGAGCATTGCATTCATAGGTTCTTTTAAAGATCTATTTTTCCTTTCGGCAATACCATTTTATTGTGGAGTGTAAGGGGAACTTAGCTCATGGATGATACCATTGGTTTCACAAAATTCTTTTAAAGTCCATTTTCCATATTCACCACCTCTATCGGTCCTAACTCTTTTAATCTTAAGATCAAGTTGATTTTCAACTTCGGCTTTATACTTTAAAAATGCACTTTCCGCCTTATCCTTAGTTTTCAAAAGATAAACTTTAGTGAACCTTGAAAAATCATCAACAAAAGTTATGTAATAATTTTTCCCTCCTTTACTAGTAGTGCAATTTTTAAAGTCTGCTAAATCCGAGTGAATAAACTCTAGCAATTTAGTACTTCTTGATATAACTTGCTTGAATGGTTTCTTAGTATGTTTGGCCTCAACACAAATAGGACATTTAGAGGCTTTGTCAATTTGATCAAAAGAAATTAAGTCCATGTCCTTTAGTTTTTTCATGTAAGAAACATTTAAATGTCCTAAACGATTGTGCCAAACATCCATAAACTCAACAATATAAGCAAAAGAAGTACTTCCATTATTATTCAAAACATTCATCACAAACAATCCTCCACTAAGGTAACCTTTCCCAACAAAGTCTCCATTCTTAGTAATAACAATCTTGTGCGCCTCAAAGACAAGCTTTAAACCGGCTTTGTTGAGAAGGGCACCCGAAACAAGATTCCTCCTAAGGGAGGGAACATACAAGACATTACTCACAAACAAAGTTTTTTCGAAAGTGAGTTTAAGGTGTACCTTCCTTTTGCCAAGAACTCCCGCGGTGCTACTATTTCCCATGTAAACATGGACTCCATCGGTAGCATCTTCAAAGTCCGTCATGAGAGCTTTGTTAGCACAAATATGTCTTGATGCTCCCGTGTCCAAGATCCACTCTACATTGTTTTCCACCAAGTTGGCTTCAACTACCACCGCGGCTATCACATCATCCTTTTCAACAAGATTGGCATGGGAGGCACCATTGGAGTTGTTCTTGCAGTGGACACATTGATAGGCCTTGTGTCCTATCTTTCCACACACATAGCATGCTCCTTTGGTCTTTTGAATCTTGTTGTTAGAAGTGAAGTTCCCTTTGTTTCCATTATTCTTCTTCTTACCTTTGAACCTGTTTCTAGCCATAGGATCACTAGATTCAACCAAGCTAGCTTTAGAAGAATTTAAAGAGAGAGAACCAAACTTATCTTTGAGGCGGTTAGCCTCCTCGGCCCTCATGTGACCAATAAGCTCTTGAAGGTTCATGTCCTTCTTCTTGTGCTTCAAAGAGTTTCGGTAGTCATTCCATGAAGGTGGGAATTTCTCCAAAAGCACATTGGCTTGAAGAGTCTTACACATTTTCTTCCCTTCACCAAGGATATCGGTGACAATGTTCTCATAGTCATGAACTTGATCCATGATGGATTTGTCATCCGTCATTTTGAAGTTAATCCACTTACCAACCACATATTTCTTCTTACCGGTATCATCGGCACCATACTTCTTTTGCAAAGTGTCCAAAATGAACTTGCTTGATCGATTAGTGATAAGGAGATCAAATAAGATTCCACTTACATGATGAAGGATATGAGCTTAAACAAGCTTGTTGTCTTTCTCCTTCTTGGTCAATGCATCGGCCGCATTCTTGATATCCTCCGCCGAAAGGGAGGCATCTGGAGCTACCGTCTTGCTTGCTTCAATCACATCCTCATAAAGGACATAATCAATTTCAAGTTGCTCGAAAAAGATCAACAATTTTTGTGACCATCTCTTATAGTTCTTGCCATTAAGAGGCTCCAACTTAGAGATGTCGGGAAGAGTCTTGTTCAACATTGGATTAGCCAAAACAATCGACATAATATCTCGTTTTCAAATTGTTGTATTAAAAGGTTTTCAAGGCTAAAGAGAAGAACAAGAAATTTGAACTTGTTGTGCCGTGCTAAACAAACCACTGCCTTGAAAATGAGATTCGGTGCAACCGGGGTGCACAATTGTACTCACCGATTCGTTCCCTAAGGTTTACACAACTCTCACCACACAATGACACTCTTGGGTGTGAGATGGAGTTACTAGAACTTATGCCCAAAAACCATGAAGAAAGGAAGAAGAGAAAGATAAGAAAGATTATTCACAAAATCAGAAAAATGAATTATATTTAAAGGAGTAAAGGAGAAGAAGAAACCTCCAAAGGAAATTAAAGGACCCCAAGGAATCCAATTATCAAAATCAATCCCAATAAACACAAGATAATGGAGAATAAAACTCCCATCATCAATGGGAATAATGGAGAAGAGTAAACCATTATAAAAGGATGATCAACACTATTAAACCACGTAATTAAGAGGGGGTTACAAGAGGGATCCAAGGAAATAAAGGAAACAACCGAAAACCGGCAAAAAGGGCCTTCGCCCGATCGGGCCCGAGACCAAAACTCAAAGACCAACTGAGGTTGCTCGATCGGGCGAACCCCGCCCGATCGGGCACGAGACCAAAACTCAAAGGCCAACTGAGGTCGCCCGATCGGGAAAACTCCGCCCAATCGGGCGCCAACAGCGACTACGAAAAGTCGCCCGGCCGATCGGGCGGCCTGCGCCAGACCCAATCGGGCGCCTCTTTTCTTCCCCTTTTTCCAACTTTAATCCCAACAGATGCGTGGCTCCCTGGTAATTCTTCCACTCTTGTCCCTATGCCTAATTTAGAATCTCCTGTGACTTTGCGGGTTGCGGACTTGTTGGATTCTAATGGGTGCTGGTGTGAGAAGGCTCTATCGACACATTTGATAAAGCGTGATGCTGCTCTAGCTCGTGAGATCCCTCTTAGTGCATGGAGACCAGTAGACATGTTGTATTGGTGGCCTACTGTTGACGGTATGTACTCAACAAAATTCGACTATTGGTGGTAGGTTGGGACATATACGTGGCTGGGTGGATCGATTTGGTGGAGGGTGGGATGATAATTGGAAGGCGGTGTGGAAGCTTGGGGGACCTCCCAAGTTGAGTCATTTCATTTGGAGAGCGTGTGTGGGAGCCCTTGCCACGAAAGGTAGACTTCATGAGCGTCATATTGTGGAAGATGCAAGCTGTAATTTTTGTGCAGGCACACCAGAGAGCATTTTTCATGCCATATTTCATTGCTCCATTGTCACTGACATCTGGAATAATTCTCATTTCTCTCATTACATTGCGGATGGCCCAGCTACATCTTTTATGGATCTTTTTGTGTGGATTAAATCGCAGCTCCAAGCACCGGAACTTCTTACCTTTATGGCAATGGCATGGGGAGCTTGGTCATACCATAATTATGTTATTCATGAGGAGTCGTGGAGTAATAAAGAGGTGGGGGTGGTGGGATTTTTGAAGCTGGTCAAGGATTATCAAGGGTATGCGGATGCGGTGCATCATCACACCTCCTCTGGCATTTCCATGGTGTCTCGGGTTCGGTGGAACCCTCTTCATGTGGGAAGCTTTAGGGTGAATACAGACGCAGCTGTGTTGGGTGATGATGAAACTGGGCTGGGCGTGGAGATTCGAGACAATGTTGGGGGGATTCAAATGCTGGGTGTGCGAAGGGTGTGTGCTCGTTGGACTACTCCTATGGCCGAGGCTGCAGCAGCTTTGTGGGGGCACCAAATCGCCAACAGCTATGGCTTTGATTCAGTGGAGTTAGAAATGGATGCTTTCAATCTGTCGAAGGCAATTAGAGTTAGAAAGACGGGCCGTTCTCCTTTGGATCTTATTATTGATGATATTTGTATGCTAGGTGATAGTTTTTCTTCTTTTAGTGTTTTTCATGTTAGAAGATGTGGGAATACTATTGCTCACATGGTAGCTAGACTCCTACCTTCTGTGGGTAGTGAGCAACTCTTTGTTGATGATTTTCCGCAAGGTATTTTAGCCTTGGCGGAGCTTGACGTTTCTTAAATATATTGATTACGTTTGCCTTCAAAAAAAAAAACCCCAAAGTCAGTTTCCCTTTTATCTTCTTTTCCATTCAGTCGGTTAGACCATCAAACCCATATCCCCTAAAATCCTCTCTCATCGACACCCTATTCCTCTCACTATCTCCTCGCAGCTTCGCCTGCCCTCCGCAGGCGTTACTTCAACTAGCCGGAGATTTTCCCCTATGCTGCTCATCTGTCCTCTCATCTCCTCGTCGTTGCTGTTATTGTTGTTGTTTCTTCTAATTTTGGGAGAAGATTAATAATTGGGTTGTGGATGTTGAATTGTGGATGCTAGTTGTGTGTTGCAATTTGAGGATCTTAAAGTTATTGTTGCTAGTGATTCGAAATTTCATTCTGAATTTTATTTGTTGAATTAGTAAATGTTAGGGAGAAGTTGTGGCTGTGAACTAAGTTGATTTATGGTAGTAATTATCTTTGAATTGATTATATGAATGGTGGATTATTTAGTTTCTAAACAAGATGAATAAGTAACTTCAAAGGTTATTATTTAGATTAGTATATGCTAGAATATGATCGATAGATTACTTAGTTGCTTGTGATTAGTATATAACTACTTATACTTGAAAATGAATCTAATTATTATTATTTGTAATTTCAAAGGTTGTTAGTAAGTTAAGGGAATGATTATAGAACTTGGCCTAATTCATATTTGATGAGTAATATCATGTTGTAAAATTAGTTCATGTGTTGGTATTATAGATATGCTATTAAATTACTTGTTTTGAATACGTACTCAATGAGCTTAGATGGCTTGGTTTCAGTAATATAATGGTTAAGAAACAATGGTTTGAGTATAAGTTGTAAATTGTAATTTTGTCAAGGAATTCCACTATAACAAACTTGTATTCTAATTACGTAAAACATTTGGTATAGTTAGTCTGGTAAAGAAGATAATGTCAAGGCCATTAGTAAGTAGTTCTATTAGAAAGAGTAATTTTTTAATTTATCTAAATGTTCAGTGGGGCATAGTTATATATTCCATATAAACTATAATTTCATGCTTGCTAATTGGTTTTGTAATTCTTGGAATGACATTGATCAGAGTAGTTATATAAATGAGAAACATTGTTATTGTTGAGATCATAGAGTTAGCTTTTGAGATGCAGTTTAACTAGTTTATAATGGAAGGATGTCAGTAGAGCGGTGAAGGTATTATATGAGGAATGTTCATCGATTTAGTCTATTTATCTGGAACTTAATAAGAATAGCTACTAGCTCTTGTCATTGTTGTTAAGATAGATCTAAAGGTTAATTGTGGAGAGTAAAAGATTATATATGATTGGAGATGTTTAATGGTGTCATGAAGAAGAACCACTTAACTAGACTTTGGAAGTTAATAACTAAATTAGTTCTCTTACAAAAAGTTATAGAAGGGATTAACTAATTATCGCTAATAATGAGGATATTGAAGATAATTTAACTTATTGTGGACGAGACTACTGAGGCGGTGTTTCTAGAATGGGTTTTGGTTTAATAACTACAAATGGAGTAATATAATAAAGTTGGACTATCCGATTCGTGTTCGCTAAAATGAGTTAATACTTAATATGTGAGTTTTTGTAAATAAGTGAATACAGTTTAGTGATTACTTTAAAGGAGATTCGGTTATTTGATTATGTTCAATTGTTCGCTAAAATGAGCATAAGAGTATGAACTATCTATACGCAAAAGTATGTGATATGTGGAATTGGCCTGGTTTAGTAACTTATTAGTTAATTCTAACCGAGAAACCTTTTGTCATTGTGATTGATGTCTTATCGAACATGATTATTTATTAATTGTTATGATTCATAAGTCCCATGATTAGAATTGGATTTCATATAAAAGCATATATGTATAGGTTTGAAATGCTTACTTCTAAAGATACTATGTGATGCAATTATAGTTGTCTCAGGAGAAGTCATCTTGTTTAGTTTGTCATTCAAGGATTGTTAAGAATTATTATAACTATGGATGAGCTTCAAGAATAATCTGATTGTGTTATGAATGATAGTGGAAAATGATCTAAAGGGGAGAGTAGCCTCGTCTAAGTCAATGGATGAGGTGACACGAACAGTGCCCCATGGACTGTGAACCTTGGGGGCCCCTGTAACAGCCCACTCCAAACAGCAGCTTAATTAAAACACCTACCAATAACTACAGAGTGAAACTGCTAATTAGAGGGACTGTTAGAATGGACTTCTGCACCTCCCCTACTATAGAAGGTTAGGAAACCCCATAGTATCCGAGCATAACACAAAAATAATAAATTATAGTAAATAACTATTACAATGTATTGTGACAAAATGTTTGTCCTGAATTACAAACCAGAATTATATGTTTAACTCGATAAAATATTCGTGTAGGGTAAGTTATCCTATAGCAGCGAAATTAACACATTAACCATGACTTGACATTTGTACACAAGAGCTAACCCGAACATTTCCTCTAATATAGCAAAACAGATGGATCTGCCCCCACCAGGATAGGTTCAAAGAACAAAACAGTCAGCTTACGCTGGTACACAAGTCCCACCCATTCCAAAATAATGTGGTGGCTAAAAATAGGATTTACTTAAACATAACAACATAACTGGTTTGTCAAATACTTTCACTTTATTCAACCACAAAGATACTTTTCTTTCTTAAACACTGCGAAAGCAACAATCATGTCTTGAGTATATCGAGTAATTTTCAATGAAAACTATCAACGAAATTCCGTGATATTATTCTCCATATTCATTTAAACACTTTTCATACTCATACTTAAGATATCTTAACTCTGGGAAGGAATACGAATGGAGAGGCTGAGCCACAACTCCAGACTTTTGAGATCCCCATCTTTCTTATTTCCTGCTTGCAATACTTTTAGGTCATGACCCTACATAGAGCAATACCCGCTCCGGAGCAATACCCGCTCTAAACACATAATGAGCAAACCTGCTCTACAAATGTTGTTCACTTCCCCTTATAAAACAAAACTTGAAATCATACAAGAATAATTATACTCAACACTTGTACTTAAATACTTATGCTCAAATACTTGTACTTAAATACTTATGCTCAAATACTTATACTTAAATACTTATACTGAAATACTTAACTATACTCAAATAACTTACTTAAATACTTATCCATAATCACTATTTCAACCATCATAACAAAATTCAACTTATCAAAACAAGTTTCGTAAAATAAGCTTGCTATGTCAAGTTCCACCATACTGGAAAAGTGACTTATTAACAAGGTTTCGAAAAATAATCATTGTGGTTAACCAGAGTGGTTGATAAGGTGACCAATAAGATATGGCAGTAAGAATAGGTCTTCATAAAGAGGTTCTTAGATATATGAAAAGACTATGCTACGCAGTAAACAAGAAATGAATTCCACAGTTTCGTATTATATCAAAACAACATGGTTTAGGTGTAAGATTATGTCGTAACTTCTATACTTAGCTAAGGGTTTGGTCGGATCACAACCAAGTGAATACATACAGTAGGTATCCAACATTTAAGGGTACTCAATGAACTAATGAAAGAAGGGTGAATCAAGTTGGAGAGCAACTGAATGAAGATCGAGTTTTAGGTATTCTTTTACTCAATGAATTGTGGTTGCACGTGGCGTTTGATGAGGAAAATGAAGCAAAGTTTTATTTCACAATCAATATATGAAGGTTCCAGAAGTGTATCATGATAGTTCAGCAACAACCAAATTCATTAATCAAGGTATAATCAGGGTAATAGCAAGGTTTGATGGATTTTGTTTAAAAATTTGTTATGCATTCCACAACTTTCTAGGAAGCATAACGTTTAGTGTATAATTCCAAATTGAGTGATTTTTAGGTCTAAATTCATCAACTTTTCATGATCTACAACTTCCTAGAAGACAGAAAGACCAAAATATCAGTAGAACAGGACAATATTGGGTCTAGAAAAATACAGTAGTAGGTTTTAGGAAGGTAACTCATCATTTTCTTACTTGGTTATCAAGAGGGTTTATCCATCTTAAAGAACTTGACATGAAAAACGCTTTTAACAAGATATCACTCATAAGAACCACATGCAAATCAGTTTTATTAACATGAAGAACATAATTTTTTCATACAAATAATTCCATAACTAAACCCAGGAAACCAAAGCTCAAAAATAGAGTTTTAAGGGGGAATCTTGTGTACCTTAATTCGGTGTTTAGGAATTAAACCTCCCTTGACCACTTTTAGCACTCCTCCAGCAATCATTTAAGACCTTAAGTAGAACATCCATAACTGAAAATTCAGTAATTAACCCAAAGAAATCAAGTTCCAATCTAATAAACCTCATAAGTGTTGAAATTCAGCCACAACTTACCTTTCTTGATTTTCTTGGACGCTACAGATATGATAACTCAAAACTAATGATTGCCCATTTTGGATAATAGCTTGGGGACCCTAGGACAACAATTGCATGCAAGTTCCAGAGCAAGAATTCGGAGAAAGCAAGCTGCTAACAACAGCTATGGAGCTTGCCATTTCTGGCGTGAAGAAGAGGAGAGAACCTGAGTGAATTGTGGTGTGTTTTGTTTGATAAAATCTGATGAAATGAATCATGGAACTTGGTCTCATACATATGGAGAATGGGTAATGGCAAATTCGTGATTTTGATTTAGTATTAGGGGCAAAATCATCTTTTCATTGGCTTAGGAACAATCTGGAATTTTGGAGCTCTTATAACTTAAATTATATACTCCACCACTTCCTAATCCTTAATTATTCTTAACTAAATCTCCCAAAATATCTTGTATACTTTAATGAAGATATTTTGGCTCAATGAACCCTTTAATCATAATTATAAGGTAACTCAAACACAAAACCGATAACAACTCGAATTCTCATAATTTCATAACGTTACTCAACGTTCTTAACGTAATTCATAAATAATGTATCTTAACTCGTAATTCTTATTATTAATCACATAGTATGTGGTATTCATATTCACACACGAAAGAGCACATAAACTTACACATAAGATTTTTTTTTTCATCATAAAGCACAACAGATCATGTTCGAATTATTACGTTAATGAATTATGTTTATTCAGACAATCTTGGCTTAAAAAAAATGAGGCTGTTACAGCCCCACAGGGAAACCTGCCCATTGCTTTGTGGGGTAAGAAAGAAGAACACCATATTTGACAAAATAACACCTCCCTATTGCCATCCCCTAGTCCTACAACCACCTGCCCCCCTATAGCCACCCTATGTTTGCAATGGTAGAAAATTGCTTCCCATAGCACAAATATGCTGACGTTGTGCTTCCTATTCTGATTTTGCATTAATTATGTTGTTGTAATAGTATTTGAACTAAGGCTATAAATAGCCATGGATGTAATCGGTAACACAAAGTTGTTATGTTTCAAAAATTATCACACATTGAGTGTTGTTTAGGTTGAGTGAATCTCCCTACCCCCCTGGTGGTCTTTCTATATCCAAGGTTCCTTCTCTATTAATTTCTAGTGGTGTTTCTGTATCTAGAAATTGTAGAGCTGTATCGTCGGAGTTGCTGACCAACGTGGTGTTTTGGCTATATTTATCATACCCCTACCTAGTATGGTGTCAACTTGGTACCAGAGCAAAGGTTACTAACCTGATTGGGCACATTCCTTCGGAACTATTGAATAGCCGAAACCGACCTCGATTACCTAGTAGCTATTCGAACCACACCAGAAAAAAAATCCAAAAATAAAAATAAAAATGAAAACCTACCATTACTGTCCATTAGTACTCCATCGCTGCCGCACCGCAAAGCCACCATCACTGCTCATACGGTGAGTGGACGGGCGGCGTTCACGACAAACGCGGCCCGCCAAATTTTGGCGCCGTTGCCGGGGACACGGTGTTACTTGTTTATATTTAGTGTATGCTTTTGGATTGTATTGCTAATGGTTTTTGTTTATGGTTAATACTCGTGCTACTAACCAAGAACCTTTGCAGTACGATCGAGATCTAGAACTAACCCTTTTCAGGTTGAGAAGAGAATTGCGTGAAGACTTTAGAGAGCTCCCTTTCTCGCTTGAATTTGAAGAAGAGATGCCTCCTAGAGTTGAGCACCGCACTTTAAAGGAGCTCACTGCTCCTAACCTTGACCAACAACCTTTGTGTATCACATTTCCGGAACCGGAAGTGGGGGACACATTTGAGCTAAAGTCGGGGTTGATACATTTGCTTCCCTCATTCCATGGGCTAAATGGTGAAGATCCAAATAAACATTTGTCGAGTTTCATGTGGTATGCAGCAAAGATGAAACCAAGTGGAGTTTCGAAAGATAGAATCAAGCTTAAAGCTTTCCCCTTTTCGCTAAAAGACGCAAAGAAAGGACTGGATGTACTACCTTCCGTCCGACAAAGCATCACCACTTGGGCACAATTGAAAAAGAGCTTTCTCGAGAAATACTTTCCCACTTCTAAATCATCTACATTGAAGAAGGAGATAAGTAACATTGAGCAACGAGGTGATGAGTCTTTTTATGAATATTGGGAGAGGTTTAAGAAATTATGTGCTAGTCGGTCCATACCACGGTTATTCGGAGAGGAAGATTTGGGGCTATACTTCTATAATGGCTTATGTGATGAGGATGCTAGGATGGTCAATGCAGCAAGTGGTGGATCCATTGTGAATAAAACCGCACTCGCTGCTAAGGAACTGTTAAATGAGCTTCTTTGAAAGCTCGAGGCGCTTAGTAGAAGGTCCGGGAACTCGACGTGTGGTCTCCGAGGGTTCTAGTTCTTCTAAGCCGGAAGATCAGTGCAAGCTCTCACATCCGTGATGCGAGACTTCATAGTGAAAGAGAAAACTCACCAAGTGAAGGCTTGTGGCATTTGCTCTTCACATCATCCAACCGATTTTTGCCCTCATCTACAAGAACCGAGTGAAGAGGTTAAGGCGGCCGATTTTCGGGGCCAAGGTTTCCCGAAAAGATATGATCCATATTCTGGTACCTACAATTCGGGATGGCGAGATCATCCTAATTTGAGGTACGGGAACTCATCGAGGAACCAAGCGACGCCACAAGAAAGTATAACCGCCCACCACCTCCTTATTCGAGAGCACCGGAGCAAGGAGCTCCATATTTTCGGCCGCAAGGCCAACCACGAGGGCCCGAGTACCGGCATGTCTACCGAGGATATGATGAATGCTTTAACTAAAAATGTCACTAACATGCAGGGAAATATGGTTCGGTTTCGGGAGGAGACCCGTTCGAGCATCAAGAACTTGGAGAGCCAAGTAAGCCAAATTGCGGGAGCCTGTAACCAAGTTAGAGGCTAGGGATTCGGTGAGGTTTCCATCCCAAATAGAACTCAACCCTAAGATGAACGTGAGTGCTATCACATTGAGGAGTGGAGCGGAAATTGCAAGCAAAGAGCGGTTGGTGGTTCGAGACAAAGAGATAGTGGAAGAGGTGATCGAGCATGAACCGACAAGCAGATTGTACATCATTGCCACCTCAACAAGAGGAGAAAGTCCAAAAATCACCTCCTCCACCATATGAACCGGAGCCACCATTTCCCGAGGCATTAAGAGAAACCCGCAAAACAGAGCGCACCAATGACATTTACGAAATCTTTCGTAAATGTGAGGTAAACATTCCCCTTTTTGATGCTTTAAATCAAGTACCTAGGTTTGCTAAGTTCCTTAAGGAATTGTGTACTTCGAAAAGAACGCAAAAACAAAAGGGAGTGCAAAAAGTGAAGGCTAGCGAGCATGTCTCTGCTATCTTTCAAAAGAAATTACCTCAAAAGTGCAAGGACCCAGGCATGTTTACCATCCCCTGTACTATAGGTGACACCATGTTTCCTAAAGCCATGTTAGACTTAGGTGCGTTAATTAATGTGATTCCATATTCATTATATAAGTCTTTGAAACTTGGCAATTTGCATGAAACTGGTGTGGTGATTCAATTAGCTGATAGATCCAATGTTTATCCTAGGGGTAAATTAGAGGATGTGTTAGTTACGGTTGGGAAATTGAAATTTCTCGCTGATTTTTATGTTTTGGAGATGGAACTTGATAAGCATGCCGCCCCCATCCTTTTGGGGCGACCTTTCTTGAAAACATCTTGCACTAAAATTGATGTTTGCGCTGGTTCTTTGACCATGGAATTCGAGGGAAAGGTAGAGGAGTTTAAAGTCGATGATTCTAAGCCTTTGATTAAGGATGATAACCCTCTTTGCTCTATTAACATTGTTGACTCTGTTTTGCATGATGTTCTTGACATTGTTGAGGATTGTGCATCTCCTACTAACATGCAGGTTATGGTGCCGGAGTTGAAAGAGCGGAAAAAGCCTCCCGATTTACCATCTTGTTTTGACACCGTGTACCACTAACGATGCATTGCAAGAGTTCTTCTCCGTTTGTTTTGCGGTACTCGAATTGGAGGTTGACATGGAGCCTCCATTGTCACATATGGAGCACAAGCCCAATTTTTGAGCTCAAGGTACTAAGTCGAGCTAACGACTTTAAACAACAGCGCTTCTCGGGAGGCAACCCGAGACCCCGAGACCCCTTTATTTTCTTTCTTTTTCTTTTATTTTTCATCAAATTTCCACCACCACAACAAATTTTCTTTCACCCACCGCCCAACCACTAAAAAGATCCACACCCAATCTTAATTCACTTGTAACCAAAATCCACAAAAGGAAATCCGTTGGGAGGACTTCAATAGCTAGGAGTTGGTACAACTAGAGGGTTGAGATTGTTAATGTATCTTTTCGATCTCTTAAGCTAGGAGCAAATCTCAAAAATCTAAACAAAATTTGAATTTGTCATTTGTTTGAGTGATTCGAGGGAGAGGGTTGTGAGTTGAGTAGAGAGATTTGAGTTGGTGTTGTTAAGAAATTTGAGTTTGACGGATTGCTTTTCATGAGTTTTGAGATTTCGATCTTCGATTTACCCGATTTTCACATTTCCCCCCCATTTTCGTTTACTTTTTCTTTTAATTGTCGACACATTGAGGACAATGTGTAGTTTAAGTAGGGGAGGGAATTCTCGCCTCTCATGTATCTATGTTGTATTTATTACTTTTAATTTAAAAAAAAAAAAAAAAAAAAAAAATTGATGAAAAGAATCCCGCTGAGTTGAAAACCCGCAAGGGCGGGCGACTCGGGCAAAAATGGGGGCCCGGATAGGTTGAAAACCCGAAAGGGCAACTTATGCAAAAAAAGTGGCTTATATTGAGCGGGTAAGATGGTGAGATGAAAAAAAAAAAATGTGAGAAGCTAGGATGAAAACCCGAAAGGGCTCCTAAGCAAAATGAGAGATTAAGAGAGAATTATGTATTTTGAAGACTCATTTGCCGGAGATTTGTTTTGGCTTTCACTTTCTTTTGATTGTTTGTTTTTGGGAGTAAGCATGGAATTTATCCCTTTTTGTCTTTGTTCCATGGCTTGCTTATATAGGTTGGTTGTAATAGTAGTAGTAGTTTATCTTCTAAGGTTTTAGGCGAGTTGTCATTTTGATTGTGGCGTTGGAGTGAGTTCAATTCCTTTGAGATTCTTCAGGATTTGAGCTCACATTTTGGTTGTCGTTTGGTGATTATTGTTGTCGCGTCTTTTTATTTTTCAGGTGAGCTCGAATCTAAGTGTGGGGGAATCATCGTCCCTTACGTTTAGGTTTTTGAGCGGATGATTGTTAAGATGTGATGATGATGATGTAGTTGATGGGGAGTGTAGGTTGGTGTCGTTAGTTTGGGTGATGATTTATTTGGTGATCCTCATTTTGAGTTTACTCGAGGTCGAGTAAAGTTCAAGTGTGGGGGTATTTGATACGCTCATGTTATACGGTGTATATACGTTACTTTAGGTGCACTTTGCTAGGGGATTTATTCATAATGGTTAATGTTTGCATATAAATAGACCTTAGCGGAAGTTCGGAATTTTGTATATTAATTGTTGTTAAAGTTGTAAAGTTCCGAGCTCTTGGAACTCCACCGTGTGCCTAAGCATCGCATCACCGCAAGCTCGTCATCACCAACCAAGTAGAGCTCAGCGGCTCAAGAAGACCTAGCATCACACGCACACCCGCTAACCAAGCATCGCACAACCAAGCAAAGATCGTCGAGCCATCCAAAGACCCCGGCGCTCGAAGCATCACACGCCCAGCTCACCACCAGGCCTCGCCTAAGCCGCCAGCCCGGCGCTCGAAGCATCGCACGCCATGCGCGCGCCCGCCGCTCGAGCCAAACCCGCCCAAAGAAGCCGGCTCGCACCTCGTGAGCATGGTCGCACCTCGCGACTGCTTGCTCGCACCTCGCGAGGAATCTCGCACGGTGCGACCTGCTTGGTTTTGGCCCGGCCTCTTCGCTCGTTGCGAAGGCGGTAGCTCATCGCACGGTGCGACCTGTACCGCACCTCGCGACCCCTAGGTCGGCGTAATTGACGGCTGACTTTTGAGAATTTGGCGGGCCGCGTTTGTCGTGAACGCCGCCCGTCCAAAGATAAAATTTCTCCTACTCTCTTTTACACTAAACAAGTATAACGGAAGTAGGGTTCGTATCCACAGGGAAACGGGGACGAGCTCTATATTTAGCGTGAGATGGTACCTAGATAACTCTAACGGTCGAGAAACCTAATAATAATAACAAAGGGGGGTTTCAAATAGATTATAACTAAACTACAACTAACTAGCATATAAACAAGATGAGAAATCAATATAGGAAGATCTTGAATCCGATTAACATCCACTTCAATTCATTATCGATCCTTGAACCTCCACTCTAATTAATTCCATAATTATCCATTGCCGAGAATTAATCTCGCATTCTCCTTATTCCTAGTTGAATAGCACGATCAGCGTGACTATAAAACCCTAACTAAAGGATAACCTAGTCCGATCGCGTCTAAGTTCAATCCAATAGCAGCAATAAACACAGAGAACCAACAGACCTGCTAACGTCATACAAGTGATAAACATTCAACAGTTGATTCACTTTCCCCAAGAAATAACCAAGACAATCTGCATCCAAGTTACTTCATAGTTTGCTACCAATTGATAAAAGAATAAAACAATCCGATTCTATTCTTAAATCTAGCATTAGATTAATTACACAATCAAACTAGTAACGTTCCTAGCATAATCATGCACTAATCATAAATCACAAGCATAGAAATTAAACCATAATCAAAGGAACTAAATAGAGAGGAAAGATCTCACAATAATGCTTGAAGCTTCATATTAATCTCGTTCAAGAACGGTTCAAGCTACAATCGGCATAGCATAAGCCAATTCCATAATTGAAATCTACGATAACTAATCTAGAAAATGAAAACTAAAAAGAGAAGATAAGAAGAGAAGAATGGAGTGTTGGATATTCTCTCTCCTCAAGTGTGTGTGTTTTAGGTCCAAAAACAAAGTTTAGTATTTATACTAAGGCTCAAAAGTCGCCCGTCAATTACGCCGACCTAGGGGTCGCGAGGTGCGGCACAGTCGCACCGTGCGATGAGCTACGCGCTTCGCAACGAGCTGAAGAGCTGTACCAAAACCAAGCAGGTCGCACCGTGCGAGATTCCTCGCGAGGTGCGAGCAAGCAGGTCGCGAGGTGCGACCATGCTCGCGAGGTGCGAGCTGGCTTGCTGGGCGGGTTTGGCTCGAGCGCTGGGCGCGCGCATGGCGTGCGATGCTTCGAGCGCCGGGCCGGGTAGCTGGGCGAGGCCGCCGGTGAGCCGGGCGTGTGATGCTTCGAGCGCCGGGTCGCCTGGATGGCTCGACGATGCTGCTTGGGTCAGGCGATGCTTGGTTAGCGGGTGTGCGTGTGATGCTAGGTGCTGCTGAGCTGCTGAGCTCTACTTGGTTGGTGATGACGAGCTTGCGGTGATGCGATGCTTAGGCACACGGTGGAGTTCCAAGAGCTCGGAACTTTACAACTTTAACAACAATTAATATACAAAATTCCGAACTTCCGCTAAGGTCTATTTATATGCAAACATTAACCATTATGAATAAATCCCCTAGCAAAGTGCACCTAAAGTAACGTATATACACCGTATAACATGAGCGTATCAGTGAGCTTCAAGGTGTTGTTTTGTTTTCAAGTATTCCACTCTTCTCCTTAGGAGTGTCTCTCATCTTTTATTTCTTCTGTAAAAACTCTTTTAATCAGCTTGGAGAGAAGTGAATTACCACAACTAGTAGTAAGGTACTAAGGTCAATTATAAAAAAAATAAAATAAAACAAAGTGGCAAATTTCTTTTATTTTATGCTACACATAAGCTCTGCGGTACTTGCTTACCCATCTTTTTATTTATGGAAGTTGACTTGTTGTGGTAAAAGAGAAAAAATAAAGAGCTAGGAGTTAGCTAGCAGCCTACAAGTTTAGAGTTTAGTAGTGGTACTATCCTCTTCACGTGTCTTTAGCTAATTGCTTTTTTTATGTAATAATTTTTTTCTTTTATTAACTCCTACTTGTTAAAAAAAAGAAGAAAAAAAAAGAGAGAGAGTTTATTATTAGCTAAAATGCCACCAAGAACACGCCGCGGAGGTCGTCATCAACCACGTCCTGTTCATGACACTATTATAGCTGATATACAACGAAAAATTCAAAGACTTCAACAACGTCTAGAACGTTATGAAGGTGAAAGAGGTCCTTCCCATCAATCTGATGAGGAACGATTAGATGATGAAGATGAAGAGTTGAATCCATTTCACCAGTCCGATGCTGAATCATTACTATCATCTATTGGTCGACGAAGTCATCATCCCCATCACCATGAGAAAGAATTTGGAATAAAAATTGAAATTCCAGATTTTGAAGGGGGTATTCATCCAGATGAGTTCATCGAATGGCTCCACACCGTGGAACGTGTATTTGATTTCAAAGACATTTCTGATGATCGCAAGGTTAAGTTGGTTGCTATCAAGTAAAAAGCATGCATCCACCTGGTGGGAGAACTTAAAGCGCCAACGAGAACGAGAAGGTCGTAGTAAGATTAGCACATGGGACAAAATGAAGCGTGAACTCAAACGCAATTATTTGCCTAGTCACTATCGCCAAGATATGTTTCTCAAGTTCCATCACCTGGAACAAGGAAGCAAAACTGTGGCGGACTATGCTGAATTTGAAGATTTGTCAATGAAGTGTGATAATTCGGAGCCCGAAGAACAAACCATGGCAAGATTTTTAACAGGCTTGGATATGAATGTCTCTAAAGTAGTACAACTCCAGCAATATTTGACGGTCAACGATGTCATCAAACTAGCTTTGAAGGTTGAAGGGCAACAGGCAAAGGAGAAAGCAAGTTCAAAATCATTCTCCAAAGAAGCACCTTACCGTGGAAACACATCAACAAGATTTCCACTAAAGGCCAATCCTAGCACCACCACAACAAAGAAGGCTGATGGTCCAGCTGGAACAAGCAAGCCTTTCAAGCAAGCAAATAGTCCTACGTCAAGGAGATGTTTCAAATGTCAAGGGTTTGGACATATTGCTTCAGAATGTCCAAATGCTAGAATAATCTCCTTTGTTGAAGAAGAAATCTTAGAGGAAGAATAGCACGTTGAGGAAGAAAGTCAAGGAGATATCAACGACCAAGAAGTCCTACATGCAGATGAAGGTGAATCCTTGGTTATTCGTCGTGTTCTCAATGCCATCCCTGCTTAAGAAGATGAATGGTTGCGCAACAATATCTTCCACACTCGATGCACATCCCATGGTAAAATATGTGATGTCATCATCGATAGTGGTAGTTGCGAGAATGTGGTTGCCGCAACGATGGTTGAGAAGCTAAAATTATCTACTAAAAACCATCCTTATCCTTATAAGCTTGCATGGTTAAAGAAGGGAAACGATGTTAAAGTCACCAAGAGATGTCTAATTGATTTCTCCATCGCCAAGAAATATCAAGATAAAGTATGGTGTGATGTCATTCCTATGGATGCTTGTCACCTACTATTGGGTCGCCCTTGGCAATATGATCGTCATGTGATTCATGATGGCCTGAAAAACATATACTCCTTTGAAAAAGGTGGTGTTAAAATAGTCTTAGCACCATTGAAAAGGTCTTTGTCAGCCAAACCGAGTCCAGAGAAAAGCAACATTGCCTCCGAGTCAATGTTCGTCACGACGCTAAAGGATTCTGGAGTTGCTTGTGCTCTAGTATTAGTCGAAGAGAATAAAGAAGATCAAGAGCATCCTAAAGATATTCAGCCTCTACTTCATGAATATAATGATGTGGTGCCAGAAGAGATCCCCACAGGTTTGCCTCCGATGTGTGATATTCAACATTGCATTGACTTTGTTCCCGGTGCAGTTATTCCCAATAAAGCCGCCTATCGAATGAGTCCGAAAGAGCATGAAGAACTGCAAAGGCAAGTCACTGAACTCATGCAAAAGGGTTTAGTACGTGAGAGTATTAGTCCTTGCGCAGTTCCAACACTTCTTGTTCCAAAGAAAGATGGATCATAGTGAATGTGCGTTGATAGTCGTGCTGTCAATGGGATCACTATTAAATACCGCTTTCCTATTCCTCGACTTGATGACCTACTAGATCACTTGCATGTTGCTGTGGTATTTTCCAAGATTGATCTACGAAGTTGTTATCATCAAATTCGAATGCGACCTGGAGATGAATGGAAGACCGCTTTTAAGACTAGAGATGGATTGTATGAATGGATGGTCATGCCATTTGGTCTTTCTAATGCTCCTAGCACCTTCATGCGACTGATGAGTCAGGTATTCCGTCCTTTCATTGGCAAGTTTGTTGTCGTTTATTTCGATGACATACTTATTTATAGTCGGAATTCTGAAGAGCACTTAGAGCATTTGTAACGACTTTTTCAAGTTCTTCGTGAGCAAACGTTGTATTCCAATTTCATGACCTAAAAAGTTGTATTCCTTGGGTATATTGTCTCAAGTAATGGAATTGAAATGGATCCTAGCAAGGTTGAAGCCATCACCAGCTGGCCAACCCCTCAATCATTACATGATGTTCGCAGTTTTCATGGTCTAGCATCTTCTTATCGGCGATTTATCAAGAATTTCAGCACCATTACTGCGCCAATCACAGAGGTGTTAAATAAAGAGAAGCTTGAGTGGACCCCAACAGCCCAACGAAGTTTTGAGGAGCTCAAGGAAACAATCACAAGAGCACCAATTCTAGCCTTGCCAGATTTTGAGAAGCTCTTTGAAGTAGATTGTGATGCTTCAGGAGTTGGTATAGGTGCAGTTCTAAGTCAAGAAGGTCGACCAATTGCTTTCTTCAGTGAGAAACTCAATGAGTCAAGGCGTAAGTACTCGACGTATGAAAAGGAATTTTATGCCATTGTACGAGCCTTGGATCATTGGATCCATTACTTGCTCACTAAGGAGTTCGTGCTATATCTGATCATGAGTCACTTAAGTATCTTCACAGCCAACAAAAACTACAACGTCGTCATGCAAAGTGTAGTGAGTTCCTATCCCCTTTTCACTTTGTTCTTAAGCATAAATCGGGAACTCAAAATAAGGTTGCTGATGCTTTAAGTAGACGGCATGCTTTGCTTTCCACTCTCCAAGTTAAGGTTACAGGTTTTGAGGTTCTTAAAGATTTATATGAAGATGATGAAGACTTTGGAGAGCTTTGGAAAGCTTTGGAAAAGGTGTGTTGAAGGTTCCCACCGTCAGTTTCACAGACAAGATGGATACTTATTCAAGGGAAATCAATTGTGTTTACCAAGGCGTTCATTGCGTGAGATGATACTTAATGAGTGTCATGCTGGTGGTCTTGCTGGACATTTTGGTCGAGATAAGACGTTGGGTATCGTTGCAGAAAAATTCTATTGGCCACACATGATCCGAGATGTTGATCGATATGTTAAGAGATGTCGTGCATGTCATATTGCGAAGGCTCGTGGTCAAAACACTGGTCTTTACACGCCATTGCCAGTGCCTGATGCCCTATGGGAAGATGTTAGCATGGATTTTGTTGTTGGGTTACCTCGTACCCAACGAAATAAAGATTCCATCATGGTTGTGGTAGATCGATTTTCGAAAATTGCTCACTTTGTTCCATGCCACAAGACTAATGATGCCACACAAATTGCTGATCTTTATTTTCATGAAGTTGTACGTCTACATGGTATTCCAAAGACCATTACTTCAGACCGAGATGTCAAGTTCATGAGTCATTTTTGGAGAACTCTGTGGCGCAAATTGGGAAGTAAGCTGCAATTTAGCTCTACAGCACACCCTCAATCTGATGGTCAAACTGAAGCAGTCAACAGGACTCTTGGAAACATGTTGAGAAGTATTGTCAACAAGAATCTCCGACAATGGGACGTGATGCTACCTCAAGCTGAATTCGCCTATAATTGCTCCCATAGTCAAACTACTGGTGAAAGTCCTTTCAAGATCGTATATGGTAAGAATCCAACTACACCGGTTAATCTAGCTCCGTTACCTTCCCCTCACCACTTTAGTAGTGATGCTGATGAACGAGCTAAGGAAATTAAGAGTTAACATGAAAAAGTTCGAGCCCAGATCATAAGACAAAATCAACGTTATCAATCGCAAGCGAACACATTTCGCAAAGCGGTTGCTTTTAAGGAAGGCGACTTAGTTTCGATTCACCTAAGAAAGGAAAGGTTTCCACGAGAACCACATGGTAAGCTGAAACCTAGAGCTGATGGACCGTTCAAGGTGTTAGAACGGATTGGAGAAAATGCATACAAGATTGAGCTTCCAGGAGAATACAATGTTTCCGCAACCTTCAATATGGCAGATTTGTCTGCATATTACGAAGATGAGGAAGAGCAAAGACTCGAGGACGAGTCTTCTCCAACAGGGGGAGTTTGACAAAGAAGAACACCATATTTAACAAAATAGCACCTCCCTATTGCCACCCCCCAGTCCAACAACGACCTGCCACCCCTATAGCCACCCTATGTTTGCAATGATAGAAAATTGCTTCCCATAGCACAAATATGCTGACTTTGTGCTTCCTATTCTGATTTTGCATTAATTATGTTGTTGTAATAGTATTTGAACTAAGGTTATAAATAGCCATGGATGTAATCGGTAACGGAAAGTTGTTTTGTTTCAAAAATTATCAAACACATTGAGTGTTGTTTAGGTTGAGTGAATCTCCCTACCCCCTTGGTGGTGTTTCTGTATCCAAGGTTCCTTCTCTATTAATTTCTAGTGGTGTTTCTGTATCTAGAAATTGTAGAGCTGTATCGCCGGAGTTGCCGACCGGCGTGGTGTTTTGGCTAAATTTATCATATACCTACCTAGTAAGGTGTCATGGGGCGATAATTGGGCGATATATCAGGTAATGCGAAACCTGTAGATGGCTGATTAAATCAGCGGAAATTGAACTCCGGACTAGTCGCGATTATTGGCCAAAAGTAAAGCGAATGGTTGGGTGACGACCCCCACTGTCGGAGTGTAAGCTTTGTCTCCTCCGCCGCGTTCTCTTTCCCCTAGTTAAAAAGAAAGTTATCTCAATGTATAAAAGTTGTTTCGATATACGATCAAGGTAAGTTGTTTCGATATTGAATTCTTGATAAGCAATCATATCCGGTAATGTAATGAATGTTTATTCAGTAATTGAATTTGAATATTGATATTGGAATCCTGATAAGGAAGCATATCATGGCAAGTAATTATGATATTGGATTCTTGATAAGGAATCATATTTTCATATTGGATTCCCGATAAGGAATCGTTTCATGGAATGTTGTCATGTTATTTAATTCTTACTCCCTCCGTCCCAGAATAGTCTGAACACTTTCCTTTTATGTTTGTCCCAAATTAGTTTGAACACTTCCATTTCTAGTATGGTCCTACTATTAATAAATTATTTCTTTTACACTCCTTTGGCCCATACTCCATCTTTTATCAATAAAAAGTTACCGAACTTTCTCTCTCCTCTAATAAAAAATACCCCACCAACTCCTATCACATCTAATTTTTAAATAAAATAACATTTGATAGCCACATTACAACTTATCACTTTAAAATACGTGTCCCAACAAGTGTTGAGATCTTTCTGGGACGGAGGAAGTAATAAAGAATTGTTTGTAAAAGCATAAGAAAATGATTGATATAGTATTTGAAAACATAAGTTTGGAATTCTGATCAGAAATCGATTAAAAGAAATAAAGTATATCATTTATCTCAGAGTTGGCAAACTTAGATTCCTGATAAGGAACCGTGATATATTTGAAAGACTAATTAAATAAAGATATATGAAATATGTCTATGTTTGATTGCTTGGAAGTCGCCTTGTTGCATTTGATGTTATGTGAATGATTGTGTAACAGAAGAGAAATAATCGGATAAAGATATATATGTGGTCAACAGGAGTTGATGAAATACATGTTGTGACAGTGTTACTGTTGTGATTATGTTGACCGTTGAGTCGTTTTCAAGTAAAAGCCACCAAAGCATGTGTTAATCTTGTTTATGGGTTTAGTACTCAGTTTTGCTCATGATGTGTTTGAAAGTTGTTTTGTCATTTCTGTGGCCTGTAACTTGGTGGGTGGCAGTGTTCCTAAATGTTTCAAGTTGAAGCCGTGAGTTAATCTTTTGCAAGTCGAGAGAACGTTGATTCAGTCTGGAAGACTTCTAGTAATATATTTTATTTCGAGGTGAGGACGCTCGACTATAATAGTTAATAATTAATTATTTATAATCTATTACTATATTTAAGAGCCGTTAGTGCTACTGATTCTCTTTTGGTGTTCCTCCGCGGAAGCGTTGAGGCTATTGAGATTCGAAATTGGAGATATTGTATTTATTAGAATTGTAAACAGGTTTAAATTATTTTCCCGTTATAGGGTTGTCCTATTTTCAAAGGAAACTCGGTTGGATTTTGCAGAGAAATTTATTGGGATGGAGTCTGAGAATCAGGGCATTGTTGTGATAGTTAATTTAAATTGAATAGAGTTGGGAATTGATCGAGTTCCTTACTTTCCGATGTAGTTCGGTGATGTGATGGTAATAATCCGGGTTATCTCGACTAGAGTCTCTTCCGCTGTGTTTAATCCTCTACAAGCTGGTCGCGAGAATCCAGGCTGTTACATTTTTCTCAAGTGTAACCATAAACACGGGATTATCATTGAGAATTTAAATTAAATTTGGCTACCAAAGAGAAAAATCAAGAATTCAAGGTTAACATTGTGAATTTTCCTATTTTAATTGATGCAATAATATGGCAACAAAATTGTTTTCAATTTAGTAGCTAAAATCAAATGGCAACAAGCCCTTTAGCTGCAACTATTTTTTGTTTCCAATGTACTGCCAACTCGAGTTGGCAACAAATTTCTTGTTGTTAATAGTTGAAGAACCTCCAAGATGATCTCTGCTTCATCAAATCACTCACCTATAATTAGTAGAGTTGATAAAAAAACCCAGCCCGCGGGGCCAGCTCGAATTTTGGGTGGGTTTGGGTAGAATTTTTTGGCCCGCTGTGGGGCCCGGCCTGGCTCGAATATTTTCCTTGGGGCGGGCTTTGGGCAAGCCAAAAATGACTTTTTAGTCTATTTTTTGGCCCGGTCTGATTTTGTCCCGAAATAGCGGGCTTTGGGCACAAAATTTCGGCCTGACCCGACCAACGAGCAATTTTTTTTAGGATTGGCTCGGCCCGAACCCAGCCCGGTCCATGGTCACCTCTAAAAATTAGTTGGTGAAAAATCCGATAAGTAATTGGCTTTTAAAATTTGGATTGGAATAAATAAATAGATTTTATATTCTTAAAATGATTTTGGACTTGTACTTGTTGGATTGTTCTTCCTTTGGATCGGAATAATTAGGAAGACGATATGTGTCTGCACAGATGACGTGGGGAAGGTTGGCCGATACTCATCTATTTACTCATCTTCTTTACTCCTCTCAGCTTCAATCCAGTTCATTAAAAATAAACTTTAAAATACATAAACAACATGAATTCATCTCCCCTCCCTCCTCATCTTTAACTTTGCTTTTCATTTTCATCAACTCAATCCTTTTTTCTTACAAGATAAACCAAAATTTTATTTTTAGCTTTCCACTTTAGTTTGGGAAGAAGAAGACATATCTTTTTTTACATAACAAAAGGAAAAACAATTATTAAAAATCAATTTCAGGTAAATGATTGAGGAACTAAAGAGTTGTTGGAAAGAAAAATAAAAAAATCAAAATAATCTCAAACTATAAACCCTAATTTTAAAAATT
The DNA here is from genome assembly GCA_947646795.1 of Beta lomatogona. NCBI lineage: Eukaryota > Viridiplantae > Streptophyta > Magnoliopsida > Caryophyllales > Amaranthaceae > Beta > Beta lomatogona. Next base: position 211,242 of record CANSNZ010000597.1, on the reverse strand, counting down.
AATAAATATTGTCTTTTTAGACAATTGTTAAACTAGGAACTACCCTACAATTGGTAATATTAATTTGGAAGAAGTTTTTTTAAACCGGATTTATGAGAATTGGGGAAATGTTTTGATTTTGGGATGATGAGATAAGAAGGAGAAGACGAAAGGGTTGTTTTTTATGAAGGTGGTTAACAAAAGAAAAGGAGGAAAAGAATTAGAAGTCAATTAGTGTGCCCCACAGAATGGATATTTGGATGGAATCCGTTAAGTGCTAGTGATTTTTTAGGTTTTGATTGTTAAAAAGTACTCTATCTATATTTTTTTTGTCTTCCTACTTTAACTGTGTGCGTTTGCCAATGAATTTCTTTGACCTTAAATATTTGTCATTACATATTACTCCGATCCCTCTGTCTATTTTTAATTGCTACATATCCTTTTTCACAAAGACCAAGGAGAGAGTGGGGGCCCACTGTATAGAAGAACAATTAAGCAAAAAGCAAATGTGTTTAAGCTTTTGATTAAACTAATTACATCCACAAAAAGTACACAGATTTAAGTCCTAATACAAAGCTTCCTCTTCACCATAGAGATCTGGGCAAGCTTCTTCACCAAAATCTGGAAAATCTTCTTCACCCAAATCTGGATCACTTTCAAAAATATTAGAAAAAAATCTGAAAAACTAGAATCTACACCAAAAATCTAGAAATCTTCTTCAACCAAACGAAAACAACGCAAGATAAAAAAAATTTAGAATACGTTAGAATTGTTAAAAATCTGAAAATCTAATAATCGAAAAATTCTGAAAATCTAAAATTTTGAAAAAAAAAATCTATAAAACCTCATAACCTTAAAGTCAAAGATATGGAATTCTAAAAATTTGGAAATTCTTTTTCACCTAGATGTGGAAATAATAGAAAAAAAAATCTGGAAAAAAAAAATGAGAAAATGAAGAACAATATATAGCAAAATCTATATTTGAATTCCAAAATTCTAAAAATATGAAATCAAAATCAAACTCAACATAAATAAACACAAAAAAAAAAAAAAACAAAGAAAAAGAGAAATTTTGTACCATTTTTGGGCCTTACAAATGCGAATCTTCAATCACCCAAAACAAGAGTTCAATCTTCACCCCAAATGTTAAGAACCCTAAAAATGGTTAAAATGGGTATCGATCTATACAAAATGATGTAGAGAACGTTAGATTGAAGTTGAAAATGCGAAAATCAAACAAATAAAAGCAAGATATGAAGTTAAAATTCATTTAGGAGAGAGAAAAATTGCTTGCGAAAATTAGAAATTGGATTTGAAATAAATATGGTGCAAATGGGTACTGGTATGTGCAAAATAATGTGAGGATTATTAATTTGAAGTTTAGAAAACTAAATTCGAATTATTGACCCCACGACCTGAAGATGAAGTTGTGTTTATGAGAGAGAAATAGGTGATGCAAAAAATTAAGAGAGGAGGAGAGAGAATTGTTTTGACAGTAGATTAGAGGGGGGTTGGGACTCACTTGGGAGGATTAGTTAGGAGGAAGAGGACAAAAATAAGGGTAAAGATGTAAATAAAGAGTAGGTCCCATATACCAAATATAGAAATATGTAGAAATGTAGCAACTAAAAAGAGATACTCCTAAATGGTAAAATGTAGCAACTAAAAAAAGACGTAGGGAGTAGTAGAAATTATAACAATTGAATATTGATAAAGTGTTGATTGAATCGAATCAAATAAGAATCCACATGACTATATTTTTTCTTATAGGTTCAGAATAATTTAAAAGATTCACTCTAACGGTCAAGATTCAAAGGAGAAAGAACAAAAAAATACAGATTTTTTTAAAAATATATATAAATTAGTTCGTTAGTGGAACAAAGATGTATACTACCTCTGTTCCTTATTAATCTATTCATTTTGTATTTTGACACTATTCACATAGTTCACATTGACTATCATTTCTTATTTATACCTATAGGAAAAACATATTCACGTTGGATCTTTTTAGATTTGTCTCAGCAAAAATTTTTTATAGATAAATTTTTTAAATTATAATTTTTCTTATTTGTAATTAAAATAAATTATCTTGAATCTGCGTTGGTAAACATAAAAATCAACTATATACATTAAAAAGTAATGGAGGTAATGTGGAAGTTTTTTTCCAAGAAAATGTCATTATTATTGCAATTTGTGACACAAGTAAATATTTCAAATTAAAGAAGATGACCACACTTTTTATCTTGATTTAATTTCTGTTAAGCTTTTATTTCCTCACAATACTTGAATTCAAATCAAACAGTAGCTAAGGGTCATTTCAAAGTTAAACCAAACAGATGATATTAGAAATAAAAAGTACCCAGTGCCAACTTTATTATATGAATCTAGTTTAGTTAGTTTAAAATCTATCAAACCTCTGCCTCGAAGAAAAGGCTCCCCCTTTCGATCCCCCGATAGAACGCCCTACCTGTTACCGGTTGTGCTCCGTCACGGCGGCGCCCTCCTTGGCCATGGCTGAGGAACTAAGTGAATTCTGCTCTAAGCTTCGTATTGATGAAGAAGAGGAGGTAGTTTTAGACCTCGCTGCGCTAAACCCTAACCTACAACAATCAAATCTTTCCCTCTTGCTGTTTGGACGCCTCCTCACAGAATGCTCCTATAACCTTGAAGCCTTCAAAGGCACCATTACCATGGTCTGGGCCCCTGTCCACGGGTTGGTAATTCGGGTCCTCAGCCCTAACCTCTACGCGTTCCAATTCTTCCATTGGCGAGACCTAACGCGAGTCATGGAGGGGCGCCCTTGGTGCTTCGATAACATGTTGATTCTGCTCAAAGAGGCCGACGGCGACGAACAGCTCGACAAGGTAACCATTACTCATTCCCCCTTTTGGGTTCGTTTAAAGAATCTCCCTTTTAATTATAGAACAGATGAAATTGTTCATGCTTTGGTGGGAAATATGGGTGAAATTTTGGAATTGGAAGAGGATGTGTTGGGAATTGGACGCTATAGACGAGTCCGAATTATGCTTGATGTTACCAAGTCTCTGCGTCGATACCGGAAAATTAAAGATAAAAGGGGGAAGGAACTCCAAATAGATTTTGCCTATGAGAGGCTGCCCTTTTTTTGCTTTGCTTGTGGTGTCATGGGTCACTCTGAACGTGACTGCCATGAGGTTGTGGAGGAGGAAAGGAGGGAGACTCTTGGTTGGAGTACAGCACTGAAAGCTACTCCACGCAAGGGTCGCTCCAAAGAAGTGGCTGAGGAAGAGAAGTTCAGATTGAGCAAGAAAATTCTGTTTGGTGCCCAGGAGGATGTGAAAAGCATTGAAAGCAAGAAAACTTTAAGCCCCCCGATCCCATATTATTAAATACCCCAAGTATCAATCCACCATCATCAATGACCCCATTACCCAACCAACAGCCCCCACCTCCACTATCTTAATTGCTACCTAACAAAATCAAAGATGCTTAAAAAATTCTACCCCATACCATGCATCTACGTTACTTCACACCCCTTTCTCAATAACTACAAACACTCCCACTGATCCTACCTCCTCTATATTACAACCTACCCCCACCAAAATCTACTCTACTGCCAGCCCCTCCTCTCAAAAATCTTTGGAGCCTACATCCCTTACATTACAACCTGCTCCCACCACAATATTCTCTTCTGCCCAGTCCCCCCCTCCTAATAACTTTGAGCCTGCCACAAATTCCCACATCCCCCTTGAGCTTCATCCACCAGTCATACAACCTCCTACTGCCCAGTTTGTTTTTTCGAGTTCGAAGAGTGTTGCTGCCCCTAAGCCAAGGGGGTGGAAACGCCTAGCCAGAGGGAGTATGGAGGATAAAGGTAAGGCCCAGGACATGGAGATGGAATATTGTGATACCTCTCATAAACGCTCTAAAGATTATGTGACAGACATGGAAGCAGTTATGAATGAAGGCTCATCGAAGCGTATTAAACAGAGCTCCTTCAATGATCTAATTTCCCTCTCTTCGACGGAGGTTGGTAGTGACCAACCCTGCTACTCATTATGAGTATATTATGTTGGAACTGTCGAGGGATGGCTAACCCTCGGACAGTTCGTCAACTCCAACGTTGGAGTAATAGCCATGATCCGGAGTTACTTTTTCTTTGTGAAACTATGATTAATAAAGGTGATGCGGAAAATCTGAAGGGACGTTTTGGTTTTGAAAATGCTTTTGGTGTGACAAGTAGGGGGAACTCTGGAGGCTGATGTTTATATTGGAAAAAGGAACTGGATTTCACTTTAGTTTCATTTTCTAAGCATCATATTGGTGGTGACATCAGTAATGGTGAGAACTCTTGGAGGTTTGTTGGATTGTATGGTTGGGCAAAAGAGGAATAAAAATACAAAACATGGCAACTGATTCGCCATTTATGTGATGACTCGACCCTCCCTATCATCTTTGGGGGTGATTTCAATGAGATCTTGAGTTATGATGAGAAGGAAGGGGGCGCAGATAGAAACAGAGGGGAAATGAGAGGTTTTCGAAGTGTCGTGGATGATTGCTTGCTGCGTGATATTGGTTACTCGGGGACTTGGTACACTTGGGAACGTGGACTTACTGTTGAAACCCGTATCCGCGAACGGTTAGACCGGTTCCTCTGCACTTCGTCATGGCTTGATTTATTCCAAGACATTTATGTTGAGCATGTCTTGCGCTATAAGTCAGATCATTGTGCAATCTTGACTCGTGTGAAGAAGTATACCAACCAGGGAAAAAAGAAGAAGGGGTTCCGTTTTGAGACAAGTTGGTTACTAGATGATACTTGTGAAGAAGTGGTTCGTTCTCCATGGGTTGAGTCTGCGGGTGAGAATATCATTACTAGGCTTTCTTTGCTTGCTGGTGATCTTAAAAGCTGGAGTGCAAAGTCTTTCAACAACCTTGGTGAACAAATAAAAAAGGTTGAAAAAGACTTAGTGGATGTCCAAAAGCGCCCCATTTCTGCCTAAAATTGTCTTTGTTGTTCGGAGCTCGAAAAGAAATTGGATGACCTGAATGAGAAATATGAAGCCTACTGGTATCTTAGATCCCGAGTTGCGGAGGTTAGAGATGGTGATAAAAACACATCCTATTTTCACCACAAAGCTTCGCAAAGGAGAAAAAGAAATTATGTGAAGGGTCTATTTGATGACCATGGAGTTTGGTGTGATGATATGACCAACATTGAGCATATTTTTGCTAATTATTTCAACAACATGCACCCCTGCAAAGCCCCCGGTCCCGATGGTATGCACGCTATCTTTTACGAAAGATTTTGGCATGTAGTAGGAGATGATGTGACAAGTTTTGTATCTAATATTCTTCATGGTTCCTCTTCCCCTGCTAGCATTAATTACACTAATATTGCTTTGATCCCTATGGTTAAAGAACCTTCCCTAGCTGTTGAGTATCGTCCTATTGCTCTCTGTAATGTCTTGTATAAGCTTGTCTCAAAAGCTATTGTTATCAGATCGAAGGAGTTTATTCCTGACATTGTGTCAGAAAATCAAAGTGCTTTTGTTCCTGGGCGTCTCATCACTGACAATGCTCTTATTGCAATGGAAATCTTTCATTCGATGAAACATCGTCAGCGGAGCCAGAAGGGTACAATTGCAATGAAGCTTGATATGAGCAAGGCTTATGACAGAGTTGATTGGGGGTTTCTCAGAAAACTTTTGTTAACTATGGGGTTTGATGGCCGCTGGGTCAATCTTGACATGGATTGTGTCTCCACTGTTTCCTACTCCTTCATTATCAATGGAGGTGTTTATGGATCTATTACTCCTGACCGAGGGCTCCGTCAAGGAGATCCTCTATCTCCGTATTTATTCATTTTGATTGCTGATGCTTTTTCAAAAATGATACAGAGTAAACATCAGGAGAAATTGATTCATGGTGCAAAGGCTAGTCGTAGTGGTCCTAAGATATCTCATCTCCTTTTTGATGATGACAGCCTCCTTTTTACTAGAGCTACCCGACAGGAATGCGCAGTGATAGTTGATATTCTCAACAAATATGAAGCAGCATCCGGGCAGAAAATTAACTATGAAAAATCGGAAGTCTCTTTTAGTAAAGGGGTCAGTGTTGATCAGAAGGCAACTTTGATGGGAATTCTCAACATGAGGCAGGTTGACAAGCATGAGAAATACCTTGGTATCCCTTCTATCGCAGGAAGGTCGAAGACATCTATCTTCACCTCTCTCCTTGATAGAATTTGGAAGAAACTCCAAGGTTGGATAGAAAAGTTACTTTCGAGAACCAGGAAAGAGATCCTTCTAAAGTCGGTGATCCAAGCTATTCCAACTTATCTCATGGGAGTTTATAAAATTCCAGATACGGTTATTCAGAAGATTCATTCTGCGATGGCCCGGTATTGGTGGTGGAGCTCTGATTCTCATAGGAAAGTTCATTGGAAAAGTTGGGAGACAATGTGTACTTTGAAGTGTTTTGGAGGTATGGGTTTCAAAGATCTTAAGGTGTTTAATGATGCTATTTTAGGAAGACAAACTTGGAGGTTGACTCGTTTTCCTAACACTCTCTTTGGGCGTGTTATGAGAGCAAAATATTTTCCTACTTGTGATTTCCTTGATGCAAAACTTGGCTACTCTTGTAGCTATTCTTGGAAAAGCATATGGAGTTCGAAAGCCCTTATCAAAGAAGGGTACATATGGCGAGTTGGGAGCGGTACTTTGATTGATATTTGGGAGGCCCCGTGAGTAGCTGGTGATAACGGGTGTTTTATCACCAGTGAGCGCAAGGAAAACCTCCATCAGGTTAGTGATTTAGTGGATTTTAGTTCTATGGATTGGAATGCTCCGCTCATTGAAGCTTCTTTCAATGATGTTGATGCCCACAATATCTTAGCCATCCCTATTAGTTCGACTTTGGTGAAGGATGAACGAACATGGGCCTTCACAAAAAATGGAGAGTATTCAGTTAAAACCGCTTACATGTTGGGCAAGGGTGGGAACCTGGACCTCTTTCATCAGGCCTGGGTTCATATTTGGGGTGCGGAGACTAGCCCAAAGGTCCGCCCTTTGGGAAACTTGTGGATGCGAAACTATGTGTGCCAATGCCACGGATGCTCACATGTGTGATTTGTTGGTAAATTGGCAGCAAGTTGATCCCAAGGTTCTTAAGAGGGGCATGTTCCTAGCATGGGTTATTTGGGGTGAACGAAACAAAAAGATGTTTCAAGATCTCTCCACTCCTATCCACGTGCTTGTTAATCGTGTGCGAAGATATGCTGACGATCATGACAAGTATTCTACTCGCATCTATCCAAAGCTGCAGACTCCCCCCGTGGCAAATCCTCCTAAAACGTGGTGTCCTCCTCCTCCTGGGATCATTAAGATCAATTCTGATGCTTCTCTCTCCGATGAGGGTTGGGTGGGGCTTGGTGTTATTGCTCGAAACTCGGGTGGTGATGTGTTGTTTGCTGCAACTCGGCGTGTCAAAGCCTTTTGGGCTCCAGAGGTTGCCGAAGCTAAAGCCATTGCTCTTGGTGCGAGTTTGGGGAAAAGGTTTGGGCTTGTGGACGTCATTATGGAATCAGATTGTCAAGTGGTTATAAACCGGCTCTCAAAGCATGCTCTCTTCTTTTTGGATTTGGATCTCGTGCTCCATGATATCTTATTTTGTAGTGCCTCTTTTAATTCTCTTTCTTGGTCTCATGTTAGGAGAGATGGTAATTGTGTTGCTCATTATTTAGCTAAACTCATTCCTTTTGGAATTGAGCAAGTGTGGGAGAACCACTATCCCATGGAGGTGGCTCCCTATATCCTTGTTGACAATTTGGTAATGGTTTAATGCATGCTTTGTTCATAAAAATAAAAAATATGAACCTAGTTTAATTGATTTCTGCTTCCAAACTCATGGCATCATGCTTGCTAACCAAACGCCACTAAGCGATGCAAATTAGGTAGAGACCACCTCAGCAAAAGTAGCCAAGAATCACGGCAAGTCTTCAAAACGCTAACTAATGTTGACCTTGGCTCATTTAATACAAGTCATCGTTATCCTTAACACTATTTTACTGTTAAATTAAAGTGCCCTTATTTTTAAATCTGAGATTTAGATCTAAGCATTTTATTTTTTTATGACTTAGAGAAGACTTAGAGAAGTTTAATAGTACTGAAAGTTAGAGAAATACAATGTAGCTTCCCCAACCAAAGTTAATTAACAAAAATCCAGAAACTTTCTTGTATGTCAGGATGAAGAAAGATATCTATAAGGCTGCGGTAGCAGGAAACGTAAAGTTCCTTAGAGAGGCTAGTGATATAGACGTAGAAACCGCAGCAGCCGCCTACAGTGACGAAGATCTCCTTGGCTTGACTAGCCATGGTAATAATATCATCCATGTTGCCACTCAACACAGCCACCTTAGCTTCATCATTGAGGCTCTGCAAACCTTTCTGGTTCCGGCTGATCGGATAAAGCTCATTTGTAGTGAAAACTCCGACGGCGAAACACCTCTTCACTTTGCGGCCAGGCAGCATACCAAAAGGATAGCTGAACGCTTAATTACCTGTTACCAGCAGAATCAAATTGATGATGACAGTAAGCTCTCTACGGCCTATTGGAGGGTTAAGAATAAGGACGGCAACACACCACTTCATGTGGCATTATTGAATGGAGGGCGGAGTATTCAGGTCGCTGCTTACTTGTTGGAGGTTGGCCCTGAAGTTGCTACCTTTATCAACCACCGCAAAGAAATCCCGCTTCATCTCGCCGTTAAATATGCTAACCAAGGTACGTAAGTTTCTAGATGCAAGTTGTTCTACTTCTACTTTTACACTTGTGACCCAGGACCTCAGCCAGACCTGATCCATTTTGAAGGGTCTAAGTTTAAAATTTTGAGACCCAGTGAGTCTAGGTCGGATATGAGTGTTAAAAATCGAGTCTAGGTCCAGGTTTGATAAAATTCAAAACCAAAACAAACCCATACCCATCCCACATCATAATAATAATAATTAAAAAAAAAAAATAATAATAATAATAATAGTAATAATAATAATAATAATATAATGTAAAGAGCGAAACTTTTTACCTTCACATTTTCATTTTTAGTTTTTCAAGAAGCTATTGAGCCTAGTGACTCAAGTCCAATTCTCATTTTATCCATTGCTGCCCATGACTCAAATCAATCTGTTATGGATGTTTTAATTTGGAGCGTTTTGTAGAAGAATTAAACTAATATTTTAGTCTTTTATCATTTCAATATCTGGAAATAAAACGGAAGTAAAAAAAATATAGCGAGTTTTAAAAAACAATGAAAACTCCTAATAAGCTTGAGCTTGAGATATATTTTGTACTTGTTCTGGATCCTAGACCCGCCAGTTCATTGGGTCTGGTTAAGAATTCGAATTTTTTAGACCTTGTAGGTCTAGGGCAGGCTTGGGTCCAAATCAAAATTTACGGCTCTTGGTGCGGATCTGGGTCTATGTAATACCCCTCATGATTGGTTTAAAGGGATTTAGCAGGCTACTCATTCCAACAAGATGCATCTTTCTTTTAGGGAGCTTAATTCCTTAGTTACTCCACAGTTAAGCGTGCTTGGCTGGGAGTAGTCTAGGGATGGGTGACCTCCTGGGAAGTTTCTCAGGGTGCGCATGAGTTAGGACAAAATGCGCCGGAATAACTTGTGTTGTTTATTGAGGACAGTTGTTGGCCCTAGATGCACATTGGTGGCGATATACTCAACTTCGGATGGGTCGGGTGTTACAAATGGTATTAGAGCAACCCTGTGACCGCGTATTAGGGCGACCCTAAGACCGAATATTAGGAGTCCTCAGGCGCCTAGTGGGGGAGGATTCTAGGGCTGCATTGTCATAAGGAGCAACCTAGAGGTCGTCAGGCCGAATATTTGGAGTCTCCGGTGATCAGTTTCCAGGCTGGGGTGCCTCACAGGTTATTGTGGCCGAAAATGTGGAGTCCTTAGGCGCAACGAGGGTGTTGCTATTCTCAAGTGGGGGTATATGCAATACCCCTCATGATTGTTTTAAAGGGTGGCTGGGAGTAGTCTAGGAATGGGTGACCTCCTCGGAAGTTTCTCAGGGTGCGCATGAGTGAGGATAAAATGCGCCGGAAGAACTTGTGTTGGTTATTAAGGACAATAGTTGGCCCTTGATGTGCATTGGTGGCGATATACTCGACTCCGGATGGATCGGGTGTTACATCTGGGTCTAGCTGGAATTGATCCATATGTCCATCCCTAGTTGAGACATAGCTTTGACCATATTTATCTATAAATATTATATTGTATAAACGAGTTTGCTATAAGATGCTATCGAGAACCTAGATTAGAAATATAGTTTTGCGTTTAACTACTCATATTTATATGAAATAATTGAATTACGTATGATTCCAATGCACAACTAATTTACTACTACTTTTCTCTTTTTTATGAAAAAGCATTTAATAATAATTTTCTTTGTCCTCATTGATTAATTCCGCGAACGGCGAATTAAATTTAAATAAAAAAACGATTATATGTTCTTCTTATCTAGTGTCCAGGGTTCTCCGTTAGCTTTTGCCTTGTAAAATCATATTTCCTCCTTTTTCAAATAAGTGCAACAATTTGACTTTCACGGTTGACAATGCAAAACTCTAACCGTTAATATTGTCAATTACTTCCTATGCCCCAATTTCTTTATAGAGGCATCATATTGACTTGCACACTGTTTAGATTCTAATAACGATATTTAATTACTAATATGCAAAGATAATTTTTTTTTATGTTAGGTTAATCTCAATGTATAGTTTTAAAATTTTATTTTTTTATAATTTTTAATAATAATGCATATATTTAATTAAAGCTATATATGGTTAAAGTTGTGCATTGCCAAGTGTGCCTAATAATTTTGGTTTTACATTATGTTGGACACGCCCATGTTACCAATCTTAGGATTTAAGGGGGAAATCACATGATTTACGTTGCTTCGTGTGGCCCAACCGACGCAAATCATGACCAAAAAAGCTTTTGTTCCTTCAGCTTTTGCGTCGCGTGCGGATCAGTAACCAATGCAAATCGTTGCCCCCCCCATTTGCGGTACTTATTTGCGTCGAATTCTCCAGCCAAACCGACAGACATTACTTATAATTTGTGTCGTATCCTTCGCCTAATCAACGCAAATGGTATGCGCCTGAGCAACTGCGTCGGTTTCTTAAATGTTCAACGCAAATCATGGGACGAAGATTAGCATTTTTCTACTATTTGTAATTTTAATGCAGCATATATATATACATATACATATATATATACTACATATACATATATATATATATATATATAACACACACTACACACACTACATATATATATATATATATATATATATATATATATATATATATATATATATATATATATATATATATATATATATATATATAAAGAGAAAAGGGTTTGTGGGTCGGGTCCCTGGTCCATGCCCATCCCTACACTTTATTATCGTTCATCCAAATTTTAAGTTCCTAATTTTACTTCCAGGATTCCTACTACATAGTAAAGTAGTAAAGTTGAAGCCACTAAAATACATTTTCCCTCCTAGAAGTTCCCACTAAAATTTTAAATACATAATAAATAGAAAATGCGTTGTATAAGATTCGACCTCGTGATCACAAACATATATACTAAAGTCTTAACCACTAACCCAGGTGGTAGTTGATGTTATCATTTTAAAGTTTAATATTAATAAATAAAAAATATAATTACCCGGGGCATAGCCCTAGTCTAAAAATTAGTTGAAATTCTAAATAGAGGATTTATTGAACATTAGTCATCTACTAGCATTTAAAATTAATTTTAACAAGTACCAAATATTTTAATAGTTACATTGAGAATTAGAATTTGTATTTATAATTGCCCAAACATTTTCATATATATAAATATACATCAGCTGGAAAATTTGAGTGTAATTCGAATATAATTACCTACTAACATCAATATTTTCATTGATTTCTACGATACTGATGATCTAAACATATATCTATATATGTAGGTAATGAAATGTCAAGTGTAAAAATGATAAACACGCTTAACGGGCAAGGGGCAGCATTGACTTGTAGGAACAAGTCTAACAACCTATTCGGAGAAAACTCGCAAGCGCACTCAGTCTCTCTAATAAGGTCGTTATTAGAGAGAAACAGCGAGGTATGCTGCTTGCGGGATGCAGATGGGATGACCCCTCTACTTAGAGCAGCAATCAACTCTAATGTACCAGCAGTCGAAGCCATAATAAAGGATTGTCCTGAATCGATCGAGATATGTGATCCCAAGGGAAAAAATTTGTTGCACCATATAAGATTACCGAATACATTAAAGGCAAGAAATTTTTTGGAAAACCCAATGATTTCTGTGTTCCTCATCCATCAACAGGATGATGATGGGAACACGCCAATGCATATAGCTGCAATGAACCGTGATTTCGGAATGGTGAAAGCCATGGTTGAGTGTAATTCAAACTTTGCCATCCAAAATAACGAAGGTGATTCTGCACAGACTCTTTTTGATAAGTTTGCCATCAATGATAAGCAGGATGTTTCACCCACAACTCAAATTCGCTCAAAAACCAAAAACTTGGGTAACATACTGGTATGCACATATTTGTTCAACTATACTCGTATATTACTTTATATTCTTTAAGTTGCACCATTTATTCTTGGCACTATTCATCAACCAAATTAGAATTAATTTTTTTGGAAAAATTGTCATAGATAAGCCCACCTTTACTCCGTACGCTAAAAATAAGTCAATCTTTTGATTATCCTGGAATAAGCCAAACTTTAATAGCTATCTGTTTTTAACAAGTCATGACCTGTTATTAACCTCTTTAACAGGTTAAACGTCCATGTGTCACTTTGTCATTCATTGATTTATTAATTTTAATTTAATATATTTTAACAAAAAAAAAAACATTTGTCCTCTTTTATTCACTCTTTCTCCTTACCTTCCACCACCACCACACCACCACCCAACCTCTATTTCTTCCTTTTTCCCTAACATCAACCAACCTCCCAAAGCCGGCCAACCACCACCAACCTATCACTGTTGCTGCTAGAGCCTCCCAACGGCCGCCACACCACCAGTCAACCCAACCCGACTCATCTCTCTCTTGTTACACCTCCGGCCTCCTCACTCTCACCACCCACTGACTCATCTGGATCTCCTCAAATGACGTCGTTTCCATCCCAATTTCCCAACTCACCGACATCTTCCCGCCCCCAAAATCCTTCGAATCCATGCTCTCCATTTCCAGCAATAGGGTTAAGCTCCAACTTTCTCTCTCCTCAGTGAGGCCCACTTTGGTGAAGCTGGTGACGCGGGGAAGTGGGCCCACACAAGAACTTTTGAGAAACTGCTATTGCGAATCTACCTCACAAGAGCAAAAACCCAGAATTCAAAAGAGTTTTCTAATAACAATATCAAGATCGAATTTTTATTGCTTACAGATAAATTATGGAAATGATCGGGTGAATCAAACCATAAAATCCACATTTTTTAACAAATTTGACGAACTAAAACAATAATTATGACCTCACTCCTGTAGAATTTTTAGAGGAGGAAAAAAGAGAAACTTGGAGAAATGAGAAAGACTACATTTTTATATATTTTTCATACTCACACAATGAATAAGCAAAAACAACCTTTAAATAGGCATACAAAGCACTACTAATAACATGTTCACTATATACCCACTATGTAGCCCCACTACTTGCTATCCCACTAACTGTAACCAATTATCTGACCACTACTTGTTAACCCACTAACTAATTATTAGCAACCAATCTCAACTATTAGGAAAACTATTTGACTAATTTTGGAGCATAATCCAACACACCCCCTTGCTCCAAAATTTGTAGGAGCCAACATTAAACATTATGTAACAATCTTGCTTGATGGTAATTCTTCCCACATGATGAACCTTCAAATTTTTTTTTAATCTTCATGGAGCACTTCTCTCCATTAATCTTCATGGAGCACTTCTCTCCATTAACATGGAAGCACTTCTCTTCCTAATGTAATGCACTTCTCATTACCATATTCAAATTATTCAAATTTGTTGATGCACTTCTCATCAACCTTCATTGAATGGAGCACTTCTCTCCATAAACTCACTTTAACGTAGTCTTGCAAATTTGACCACATCCACTACTAAAATTTTGAAAAACGTGTCTGCATTGACTACGACTTCCACCATTATCAGATTGCCAAGAGGAGAAAAAAAGAGAAACTTGGAGAAATGAGAAAGACTACATTTTTATATATTTTTCATACTCACACAATGAATAAGCAAAAACAACCTTTAAATAGGCATACAAAGCACTACTAATACACATGTCCACTATATAGTCCACTATGTAGCCCACTACTTGCTATCCCACTAACTAGACCATTATCTAGACCACTACTTGTTAACCCACTAACTAATTATTAGCAACCAATCTCAACTATTAGGAAAACTATTTGACTAATTTTGGAGCATAATCCAACAACTCCAATCCCATAACTTCAAACAAATATTCCAATCTTTACAGTAATTCAACTACCCAGAAAAAAAGAATGAACAAATATATCAAGAAAAAACATGGATAAAGAGATAAAAAGATAACTAAACTTTCGATGAAGCAGAGAACCAAAAGAAGAAGATGGTAGTGCTCTCTTTGTTTTTGGGGCGGATTTTAGAAAGTAGTGAAGGTTTTATATTGATTGATTTGGTTAAAAATACGGTGGTAGAAAACTTGAAGTGTGGATCTCATTCTAGGGACAATCATGACTTGTTTTATGAAAAGCTCTGGGAGGGTTGGAGGGGGAAAGGTTGGGAGAATTCGCGTGGTAAGGCCACGGAGGCGGCAGTAGCGTGGGTTTTGGAGGGGAAGTCGGGAAGAGAGGTGGTAGTAGCCTGTTTGGGATGGTGGCTACCAGAGAAAGGACAAGAAGAGAGGATAGAGAGAGAAAAGAACTTAAAGTTGCAAAAATAGTAAAAATTGACCTATTAAACCGGCAACAAGTCATTTGACTTGTTGAAAATTTAAATGATATTAAAGATAGCTTATTCCAGGATAATCAAATGGTTGACTTATTTTTAACGGATTGTGCAAAAGGTTGGCTTATTCTTGACAATTTTTCCTTTTTTAGTATTATATATAAGAAAAAAACACAATCAAGTAGGATCTTGGTAGATTCACCTCATGCGATAATTCCATATATCAACATTTTGCAAATTTTCATTTGTATGTACGCACTTAGAGATATTAATATTCAAAGAAGTGTGTTGGACTACTTAAGTGAAAAAGCAAATAATGCAGCTAAAAAATACAGAGGTAGTATACTGAATTGTCCACTAGGGATGTGGATGTTAATTTTAAATAAACTAGTCTTCACACCCATACAATGCACAAAATAAAACTTAAATGTATTCCAAAATAATATGAATTCTACATATTGTAGGCATAATTTTATTGTCTACACGGAATGAGTGCGAATTTGACTACCTCATTATTGATAGGCGTGTCGCGCACCTAACAAAAATAAATAACCTAATTAACCTCCTAACTATGTAGTAGGGTAAGTCAGGATCGATCCCACAGAGAGAAAGTTGTTCTATGATTAGCCTTAAAATAATGGTAAGACTAAACGAGATTAATATCAAGAATGGTAGTATCAACTATACTAATCAATCAATAAATAAAAAGTCTCTAGAGTTAAGTATCCCCACTAGCATGAATTAATACAATAATAATTCCTACCACAAACTAATCAATTAAATGTTCATAAGGAAAAGTACACCCTATAGAATACCATAAGCCCTTCCCTCGTATCTATGGCTTCCCTAATATGCACTCAAGTCTGCTCTCGTGGAATCATGCAAATTAAAGACATTAAACGCGGTACTCTAACTTCCTAACAATCCATTCTACCTACTCTCTGGAGAACTTCATGTCCTTAATTCCGTCAAAACCCAACTCCCATTGTGATCAAGATAATGGAATGATAACAATACTAATCATCCCTAATCTAGTATTGGAAATTGCACGATTAATTAAGCAAGAACAAATAAATAACTAATTTGGGAATTTAGAGGAATACATCACATATTAATCATGGCTAGGGTTTGCTTAACCCTAGATTGGAAAACTACTCACATGTAATAATCAAACAAACTAAACAAAATATAAAAGAAAACATAAATAATAATCAAAATTATAAAATAAAGGAGAATACTTGAATTGATGATGGAAAAATGAAGTCTTGAAGAACAATAAGAAACTCTCTAGCTAAGAAAAATAAAAATCACGTACAATATGAGGAGGAAAGAGAGAGAGTCTCAGCAATGAGTGATTCCTAATATATATAAGATTATGTAACCTAATATAACTAGGAAAGTAAGTTACAATTTAAGGAAGGTCAATTAAATCATCAAATAGGCGAATATAGCAAATCCGCGTACACGTAATAGGCCCTAGCAAAATAGTGCGATCTTGTAAAGCTCATATCTCCTAGAATGTAACTCACCTCGGGCCGTGTAACCTATCATTGGAAAGCACTTCAAGTCTACTTTCCAATGATGCTAGAATTAATGAATTATCATAATCGAGTAAAAAGGTATGGACAAAAGAGTAGACATGACTCAATTTCCACAATTCTTTCTTCAAATTCCAACTTCATTTTGGCTCAAATTTGCACTCAAAGATATTCACAACGATCCTTATCAATGTAGCATCCATCCAATTGCTCCTAAATACTTAATCTTGTCCAATAATACTCCATTTATGTTCTCAATACCTGAATTTCATCAAACAACACCGAAAATGCGCAAAAAGAGTAATATTTCACAACTTAAGTAATTATATGCTATTATAAACTATAATGCACCTAAATGCTCCTAAAATGCAACCTAAAATGTACCTTAAAACTATATAAAAATATGATACATCAATAGTAAAGGTTCTTAGTTTTGAAATTTGTTTTGAAAAATAAGTCGCCAACAAGTCTTTAAATGAAAACTCATAAACCTAATTGGATATCTTAAGGACCTATGTAATGTAGATTTTCCCATCATGACTTCAAAATTGGTCAATAAATTTTGATAGAATTCGGGGGTGAGGTTACGAATATGATCAGGAATCAAATTAACCCATTGTTGGCCTCTACTAAATACGATTCATGAATCTAATTCCATGCAAATAAATAACCCAAAAAATATGTTCATGCAATTTATAAATTAATCTTCGTTGGTTTATTAACCACAAAAGACTAATTTTTGGTGATATGTTATTTATGCAATCAAATTACAGGGATCCTAGTCATCTTATTAAGCGTTGGAACATTTATTTTGGTCTTGTAATCAGCAATAATAGGCATATGTGGTGATAAATCATTAAACATTTAATCATGCATATGAATATAATATTTAATGCATAGAAATTATAAAAAGAAAAGGAAATATTATAGAAGAATATACGAGAAAGATCCTAAGAAAATTTCGAATGTGGATAAACAGTGGATAAATGAGCTGTATAATATCATTGTATAGTATGTCTTTGGTTTCCTTTGTTTAGGGGGTCCAACCTAGTTGGTTCGTCTAATAAAGGAAATGGGTAGGTTGTATATTGGGGAGTTTTTTGGTTGAATATAATTTCCTTACTTATAAAAACAAAAAATATACGAGAAAACGTGAATTATTATAGGTTCTACATCGTAAAAAGTAGATTGTTAGTATAATAAGAAATAAATTGGAATTGACCCTCAACAATTACAGTAGGAGTAATCCTGAAAAAAGATTTGATGGAAATTGGAATATTTTTAGGATTGGGTTTGAAGTGTTTGCAACGATAAGAATAAAGTGCGCGCCGCACGCACGAGTGGTGTGGTCTGCGATGACTGCTTGCATGGCACACAGCTGGTCTGCGTCAGCGTAGTGGATTTTGTGTGTTTCCTATTTCGTTGATTGTCCCGACGTCGCGCGAGCACATTCCTGTGCGTTAGACGCAACGTAGATCTAACTAGTTTTTTTATAATCCGAAATTAAAAGATTATTATTATCTTGCATTAATTATCATCTAGATTCGGAAATTAATTATCTAAAAGATAAAAATTGATTTTTAAACCCTAAACCCGAAACTCTAAACCCTAACCCTAAATACTAAAAATATAACTAAGTATCAAGAATAATTGAGTGGGCATTTCGAAAATGGGCAAGAAAAATGCAATTAATTATCGTAAATAATTAACTGGTCCGTTAAAACTGGATTGGGATAAATATATAAACTTTAGTTCTTAAAACGATTTTGGACTTATTAGCTGTTGGATTGCATTTCTTTTGGACTGGACCAATTAGAACGACAATATGTTTCATCATTGAGTACTAAAATGGGGAGACACGATTATATATCTACAGAAGCCTCGACATTGATTGAGGTTCGTGAAAACGAAAGTCAAAGTAGTTTGTGTTGGGATGGAGAACAATTCTAGATGATCTACAATATAGAACCAGTCTTTATATCGTCAGTTTATGCATAACAAAGTTAGTCAGCAGGACGATGACTACAAGCAATTTGGTTAGCTTGCAAGAGAAGGTGTTAGAAGATAAATGCAAACAACTCAGATAATAGTGCACATAATGATGCAATAAGACAAACTTAAACTCTATAAGGATGCACGAGACGCTATGCGAGGTTAGAGTTATGCAAGCCTAAGATATAGATAGATTGAACGCTATGCAAGATCAAGGTTATGCAAAGCTATATTGACCTGGATTGGTAGAGATAGATGGATTTTTGAAATTGATTTGATGAAAAACCGTGGACTGCAAGAGAGATCCGCAGATTACAACTCTTCCGGAGTTGGATTGGAAGAACCGCCACAAATATAGGAAGCTCCCACTTTGGGTAAGCTTGACTTGATTTAGGCACTCTTAGCCTAGATTAGAAGATAGTTGGAGGAGCAATCAAAGTTCTTCAGTGGAGAACGTAGGCAAAGTCAGATATCGTTAGAGACCATGGAAGTATTGGAGAGTCTTGCAGAGACAAGGATATGCTTAATTTGCTGTGACTCACATATATATAGGTAGGAGAAGGCTTTGACATGGCTAGGTTCATACTTGAGTGTATGTCGGGATTTAGAAAGAACATGCTTTTGGATTTTAGAAAGTCAAATCATGAGACCTTGATTAAATTGATCTATTGAAGCGATCAGACCTCGAGATGAGGATTCCTGCGTATCCTGGCGGAATCAGACCATTCGTAGTTTTTGATCTGATTCTTTTTTGTTATTTGTTTTGTTTTTGTGCCCTAACTTTTGCTAGGCTGCCCTTTCGGGTTTTCAACCTA
This sequence comes from Beta lomatogona, assembly GCA_947646795.1. NCBI lineage: Eukaryota > Viridiplantae > Streptophyta > Magnoliopsida > Caryophyllales > Amaranthaceae > Beta > Beta lomatogona. The sequence continues at coordinate 191,919 of CANSNZ010000597.1, read as the reverse complement.
ACGGGCCTAGACATACCTTGAAGAATGAATAAGGATTGATATGAGGGTTGAAAGGGTTTAAGGTTTGGATATTAGAAGGGCTAAGGTATGGTTTATGGTTTTAGATTAAATGGTGTTTTTATGGACTGAAATGAGGGGTAGAATAAGTGTGCAAGGCCCTAGCTTAACTTATTTTGCATTTGGCTCTTTCTTATTACCTTGTGCATTTTACTTTGTCCTTTTTATTTTTCTTTTGTTTTTTTTTCACTTTGAATTTTTATTTTTTTTTATTTTTGTTATTTTCCATGCCATTCATTTTTTTGTGTACTGAGGCTTGTACACAATTTTTGTTATTTAGGGTATTAGAAGGTTTTGAAGGCTATTTGTTGGGTTTAGATTTTAAAAGCATTATTTGGCTAAGGATCATGAAGATGATGGTTGGCTAAAAGACTTTCTGGCCGGATAGTCAATCAATATGAATTGCAGGAATGATAAAAGAAAACAATTCTTGGTGTAAGAATTTTCACTAATCAGGTGTTCTCAGTATCATCCGTTTAAGAATTAGGGGTTCTCACTAGTAGAGAAAACACGATTTGCGTCGGTTCCGGACTATCATTTGCGTTAGTTCCAGGTTCGACACTACAAAGTTTGACGAAAATGGCCCATGCAAGATTTGCGTCGGATCCGTCTTCGACGCAATTGATGAACCATTTGCGTCAGATGTAGACAATGACCCGACGCAAATCTCTTTGCTGCAAAGCCTAAACAATGTATTTCCACCTCAAAAAACGTCATCTGCGTTGGTTAATGGGCACAACTCGGCGCAAATGTTCAATTATTTTATAAAAAAAAAGAAAAGAAATCAATACCCATCCAAATTTACCGACAACCTAAATACTGCTAACAGCCTAACAAAATAGAGCTATAAATTCAAAAATCAGAGGCAGATATAAGCCATATACTACAAATTATATAAACGCATTTATGTGATGAAGTCAAAATTATTGTATTACAAAATATCGAAATTAAAAGTATTATATTGAAATAGATCCAAACCAATATCATCAACTTACAATGTGAGAAAAAAAACTAGAAAAAAATCCCCTAAGTTCCCAAATCTAAAATTGAAATTGGAAATATATGAACTTACCTCGATTGTATTGAGCAAATATGTAAAAAAAATGTAAAACTAAAGCACAACCTAGAACATTCGACTCTTTCTTTCTGGTTTCCCCCTCTCTCGAGTCAAAGAATAATCAATGGAAGTTCCCCAAATTCTTCTCACCCTTGTTCTATTGTTGTGGTTGTCGGTGCTCCTACCGGCGTCTTGCCATGTCTCCGGTGCCAGCGCCGCGCCTGCTGCGTGCTGTTGGTGGTCGGATCCGCAAGGGGGGCTCGGACTCCGTATACTCTGCCCAATCAAGACAGGGAACATAGTCTGTAGCGGGACTAGGAGGAGTAAGAGAATCATTATCCACAAGAGACAAGTAGGGAAAAGCATCTTCAATAAATTTCACATCCCAGGACACAATGTATTGATTAACCTCAAGATCATAAAGTAACCATCCTTTTTTAGCAAAGGGATAACCCACAAACACACACTTTCGACTCCGACTCGCAAACTTATCCCCCTTAGAGCGTTGATTGTAGGCAAAACAAAGGCAACCAAAAACTTTCAATTCATCAAAATGAGGAGGCACACCAAACAACAATTCGTAAGGGGTTTTCTAGTGGAGCAACATGGAGGGAATACGGTTAATAATATGAGCAGCTGCTAAGACACACTCACCCCAAAAAGAGAGAGGAAGATGAGCTTGGAAACGGAGAGCGCGAGCAACATTGAGAATATGCTGATGCTTGCGTGCTACCCTTCCATTCTGTTGGGGAGTACCCGCACATGATTTTTGAAAGTTAATCCCGACAGCATTAAAATATGATTCAAGACATTTGAATTCCGTTCCATTATCACTACGCACAATTTTTATTTCTTGAGAAACTGACGCTTAATCATAGCAATAAAAGACATGAACAAACGAAATATTTCAGTTTTGTCAACCATTAAAAAAACCCAGACAGCTCGGGAATAATCATCAACCAATGTCAAGAAATAACGAGATCCACAAGAAGAGGGAGTCGAATAAGGTCCCCATAAATCACAATGAACCATCTCAAATATCTGAGAGGCTTTATTTTCACTCAAAGAAAAACTACACCTAGGCTGTTTAGCTTTGTGACAAACAACACAACCTTTATCTAAATGTGGTGCAGTAGAAACAAAAGGAAGTAACTTCACTACAGCTTCAGAAGGATGCCCCAATCTCATGTGCTAGAGAGCCAAGTCCGAAGTAGCAGAACTATCAACAGAGACCGCAAGAACTATAGGATGCTGCCGAAGGTAGTAAAGTCCATCCCGTCTCTCACCCGTTCCAATCAGCGCCCTCGAATGAAGGTCCTGAATAGCACAAATGTCAGTAGAAAAAGTGACAAAACAAGACAAAGCATCACTGAGTTGAGTGACAGAAATCAAATTACACTGCAGTGTAGGAACATATAATACATTATGTAAAACAAGAGTGGCACTTAAGTGAACATCGCCTGATTGAGTGGCAAGAACATAAGTCCCATTAGGAAGACCCACGGGACAATCAACAATAGAAACAAGGTCACACAATTGAGAGAGATCTCCCGTTACATGATGAGAGCATCCAGTATCAATAATCCATGAAGAAAGCTCGAACTTACCATTCAACCGGTTCGAGGGATTAGAAGATGCATTACCAAACGTGGCAAAGAATGCCTGCCACTGTTCGGGAGTGATGGCAGGCGCTGCTACTGTCGAGGGAGTGCTGCTGCCAGCAATAGCCTCGGTAGTGACGTTAGCACGAGCAAGGGCTTGACCACGCACAACAGGAGGCCCAGCAGACCCCGAGCTAGCGCGAGTAGAGGTGCGCGCTGTAGACGTAGGTGCAGACTTATGACCAAACTTCTCATACCACCAATCAGGAGTGCCATGTAGATAGAAGCATGTGGTGTCATCATGGCCAGATTTGTGACAATAAGAACACACAAGAGTGCCTCTGGAAGAACGAGACGTAGCCACACTGCGGCCACAACCATCTGTGCGAACGGCGAAGCCAACAACCTCCGTCTTTTCTTCCTTAATACGAGTGAAACCTCGCACACGTTCTTCCTGTGAAACCTGTTGGAATGCCTTATTAAGAGAAGGGAGCGGGTCTTGAGAGAGCAAGGAAGATCGAAGAGTGCCATAGTAGTCCGAGTAGAGGCCGAATAGAAATTGGTGAAGGTGATCGTTGTCACGGCGTTGTTGTAAAAGAGAGGCAAGTTCACCACATTTACAGACGAGAGGAGGTTCATGAAGGGCCAATTCGTCCCATAATACTTTTAGTTTGCCGAAATACGTAGCCACTAGCATTGTTTTGGTTTGTTCACATCAAATGATGTCAGACTTAATTTGATGAATGCGGGTGCCATTGACAACCGAGTAGCGTTCATGAAGGTCATCCCACAAGGTTTTAGCATTATCATAATAAGAAAGTGTAGAACTAACCTCGGGATCAATGGTATTAGTAATCCAAGACACTAACATATAGTGAATCGTGTTCCAGTCATCCTCCGTACACGGCGGCTTAGGAGCGACGATGGAGCCATCAAGGAAGCCATACTTCCGGCGAGAGCAAAGAGCGACTCGAATAGCACGAGACCAAGCGTCAAAATTATCGTCTTTGAGGCGAGCCGGAGTAATGAAATCACCAGGGCGATCTTGAGGCCCTAAAAAAAATGGTGAATTGGGTTCAATTTTCTGTGGAGGTGGCGATTTTGGTATGTCCTCGCCAGCCATGGTAGCCGTAGATGTCAGAAAAAAATTTAAGGTTTGTAAAGTTGGGTGGCTCTTGATACCATGATAGATTTAGGTTAAGCTTATCACTTCTCATTAATCCATCAAGAGTAATATATACAAGGGCAATAAGGAAACCCTTACTAACTAGGAAATAATCAAGATAATCTTTCCTAAAGGTATACTAACAATATATCACCTAATATTACTCTAACAGTGTTGCTTGTCCCTATTCTTTTCCCTCTCCTCTGCTCGTGGTGGTGGTGTTAATCAAACCCGACGCTGGATGTTGATGATGATGCCATGTTTCATGTTGTCGATGGATGGTGGAAATATTTTGGAGTGGAGTGGATGAAGGAAGACAGAAAGAAGGGGAAGGAGTGGTGTGGGTTTGGGTGAAAGGTCGGAGAGAAAGAACAGTAGGAAGAATGGTTATGGTTTAAGAGTATTTATTTGGCGTTCGGGGGATTATATGGGTAAAGAATTTGCGTCAGTTGACAATAATCAACCGATGCAAACCATTCTTAATATATTTGGGCGTTGTACGTCAAGTGCTGACCATAAACCGATGCAAATTGTTGATTTGCGTTAGATCCTTTAACCAAATGACTCAAATTACCTGTTACTTTCGTTGGTTGATTTAAGGGTTCGACGCAAATGATTTGCACCCCAGCATCTACGTCGGTTTCCTTGGTGTTTGATGCAAATCAGGCGACACAAATTAACGTTTTTATACTAGTGTTCTTCCAACTCGTCCCAAAATGGATATTATGGCAAAGAACAAGAAGAAAAGAAAAGGATGAATTTGGGGGATTTATTGTGGTTGCATGATGACATATAGAAGGTGATGACTTTTTGAAATGATGGAAGGAAGGGGAAATGAGTCCTAATCCAAATATATTCATTTTTTTTAATTAATCAAAGGTCATTTAATTGATTTAAATTTCATCATTGAATTGGAAGCATAAATAATGTTGAGAGGCCAATGAAAATAAAAAGAAAATGCAATGATATTCATGAAAATAAAAAGGCTATTATAAATGAAAGTTCTAGTGTGACGTAGGGTAAGGACTCTTTAAATTAATCTAGAAAACCAGAAATAAAAAACTAAACCTTTTGCACTGAGGATACACTGCCCAAGGGGTTCCTGGTGATGCTAACTGTAGTTGTAGGAGTTATTAGAAGTCTGCCACTATCGACCATGTTTTGCAGTGCATTTTTTGGGGATCTTATATATATATATATATATATATATTGGATCCCCAAAAAATATATATATATATTAGATGTATATTGCCTTTGTTATGACAGATGTGAGAAAGAACAAATATTGAATGCAAAATTGAAAATAAACAGACACAGATTTAACGTGGTTCACCAACGGAGTGTTGGCTACATCCACGGGCGAGGAGGAGAATAATATTATTGATGAGAGAATAACCGGAATTACGAGAGATGATTAATGGGAGAAACGTCACTAATAAACTAGGTTAAAAAACCTATTTATATGCAAACCCCGAAAAATCGCCAACCCGCGTCATTAAACTGCCGCCCGATCGGGTCGGGCGGAATCCGCCCGATCGGGCGGTAATTGCCCAGCCCAAAACCTTGCGGGCCCGATCGGGCGACCAACGCCCGAGTCGTAGTTCGCTACGACGCCCGATCGGGCGAAGCTGCCCGATGGCATCGGGCGCCCAACTTCCACATCTGCTGATGAAACGCTGCTCCGCCCGATCGGGCGTGACCGCCCGACCAAATCGGGCGAGCCGACAAACACCGTCTTCTGACCAGATTTCAAGGCACAAACTCTACAAATCTCCACCTTGACTTGAATCCTCTCACAATGAACCAGAAAACAGATAACAGACGCATTGAACACAATGCACGGATCCTCCCCGCAACCCAGATTTGCCCCGAAAGACAACCGGAACAGATTTGTCCCTTAAGGACACCAGATTAGCCCCTAAAGGCTCCAGATTTGCCCCAACAAGGGCAATCAACAATCACGAACATTGAGCAAGTTCAAACAATGTTGAAACTTACTCTGTGGAACAGGCTTAGTGAACATATCAGCAGGATTATCAGCAGTACCTACTTTCTTCACCTTAACCCTCTTCTCACTCCTCGAAAAATGATATCTCACATCAATGTGCTTAGTCCTTTCATGATGGACTTGATCCTTGGCTAAGCATATTGCACTCAAACTGTCACAATACACAATGGCCTGATCGTGATGCAAACCAAGATCACTAACTAGCCCCTTTAACCATATTCCCTCTTTAGCAAACATTGTCAATGCCATGTACTGCTTCCAATAGTAGACAAAGTAACTATAGCCTGCAAAGTTGCCTTCCAACTAACAACGGAACCACCAAGAGTAAAAACATAACCAAATATAGACCTCCTACCGTCTACATCTCCAAAGATAATCGAATCGAATAACCGAAGTAACTAAACACCGAGCATCATTCCCATAGATGAGACCAACATCGACGTACCTCGAAGGTAACGAAAAATCCTCTTGATTGCCCGCCAATGCTCCTTACCAGGATCACCCATGAACCTACTAACAACACCGATCGCATGTGCAAGATCCGGCCTAGTGCGGACCATAGCATACATCGAGACTCCCTACCGCACTAGCATAAGGAACCCTACTCATATACTCCTTCTCCTCGGCAGACTTGGGTGCGAAAGCAACATGACAAATGATTATTGGAGGCACTTGGAGTATCTATAGGTTTAGCTGTTGACATGCCAAACCTTGACAAAATCTTCTCGAATGTAGCCTTTACGTGACAAGAAAAGCTTCCTCCGATCTCTTTCCCTATAAATCTCCATCCCCAAAATCTTCTTCGCAAGACCCAAATCCTTCATCTCAAACTCAGGCCTGAGAAGACCCTTCAACCTCTCGAATATCGAGACTTGGACTTTGCAGCTATAAGCATATCATCTACATACAACACCAAATAAATCCATGATTCATCATCCAACTTGTTATGATACACACAACAATCATACGGACTCCTGTTGTAACCCAATTCAATCATATAGCCAAACCTCTTGTACCACTTGCCTAGGAGACTGCTTTAGCCCATACAAGGACTTCTTCAATCTGCAAACATAGTCTTCTTTATCGGGAACTTGGAACCCATCTCGGGCGAGTCATATAAATCTCTTCTTCCAACTCCCCATGTAGAAAAGTCTGTTTTCACATCTAGTTGCTCAAGTTCAAGATCCCGATGTGCAACTATTGCTAGTAGCACCCCGATGGAAGTATGTCCGACCACCTTGGTGAGAAAATCTCATTATAATCAACTCCTTCCCTTTGAGTGAACCCTCTTGCAACAACCCGAGCTTTATACTTGACCCCTCCGAAGGTGAGGTCCCTTCCTTCTTCTTGAAAACCCATTTGCGGTGACAATTTTTTCTCCTTAGGACGCTTGACTAGCTCCCAAGTCCGATTCTTATCCAGAGACTCCATTTCATCTCCCATAGCAACGAGCCATTGAGCGGACTCACTACCCGAGACCGCTTCTTTGTAGGTGGATGGTTCCCGAATATCAACCTCCACCTCCTCGAAGACCTTGCAGTGCATAAGCAACCATATCCTCAAAACCATACCTCCTAGGAGGTCCAACACCAACTCTTCTAGCTCTATCAAGTGCTATACTTGTTCGATGTGCTTCAGATGAGGCGAGATGGATGACTAAAAGATTCGATTCAGTAGCACCATGTTGATCTTCTCCACCTTGGTGCTGTATTTCACTCCCATCATAAGTGACTTCCAGCTCCCACCTGTTTATCAACATCACTACCAACAGACACTACCATAGACTTCACAAAGGGGTTAAGCATAGAATTTTCATCAAATATTACATTTCGCTAAGTATTACTCGACTCTCGAGAAGGTGACCGATTCTATAGCCCTTAACTCCATTCCCAAAACCCACAAATACACCCTTCTTAGCTCTAGGTTCTAATTTACCCTCACTTACATGATAATAAACAAGTAGAACCAAAAACTCTCAACGAGAGAATAATCTGCAGGCTTACCGAGACCACACCTCATAAGGTGTTTTACAATCAATACCAAGTGTGAGGTCCACGGTTGATCGGATAGCAAGCCGTGCTTCACGCCTTCGCCCCAAAATCTTCTAGGTAACCCAAAGATTAGAGAGCATGCACCTCGCTCTCTCCAACAATGTGTCCGATTCATGCGTTCGCTACCCCGTTTCTTTGTGGAGTATTCCTGACAAGTATGATGGCGAGCAATCCCTTCATTCTTGCGAGAACTCATTAAACTCGGACCAACAAAATTCCAGACCATTATCGGTTCGCGAGTCTTTTGATCTTCCTACCAACTTGATTTTCCACCAAAGCCTTCCACCGCTTGAATTTCATGAAAGCCTCACTTTTATGCTTCATCATAATTACCCAAGTCATCCTTGAATAATCATCGATCATCGACACAAAATACCCGTAGCCTCCAAGAGACTCAACTCGGGAAGGACCCCAACAATCGAGTGAATATAATCAAGTGTGCCCTTTGTAGTATGCACGGCCTTTGGAAACTTACTGCGATGAAGCTTCCCAAACACACAATGCTCACGAACTCTAATTCCCGCACCTTGTGCCCCACACGAAAGATCCCTTTTTGACGAATTTGCATCCCCCTTTCACCCATATGCCCAAGTCTCCTATGCCATAACTTGGTCATGTCTTCCCCGGGAACCTCGGATGATGCAACAAGAGCAGAACCTATCACAAGAGAACCTTGAAGAAAATATAAGGTACCCTTTTTAATACCTTTCGAACTACCTTCGAACCCTTGTAGACACTCATAACTCCACCTTCACCTTGAAAACCGAAACCTCTACCGTCAAGAAGACTCAAAGATATCGATTCTTTGTCATCAGCGGAACATGCCTAACTTCGTTCAAGGTACGAATGTACCATCATGAGTCCTCAATCTTATAGAGCCTATTCCAACTACTTTGCAGGCAAGACCGTTGGCCATAGAAACACTGCCCCCATCTATCTGCTCATAAGTTGAAAACCACTCCTGCAGGGGACTAATATGATACGATGCCCCGTAATCAAGAACCCACACATCCCTATAATGTGACCGGTTATTAACAACTAGGGCCGGATCTTCCTCGAATTACCATCGGTTTCGCAGGAGCAAGTAACCCTCATTCTTGTCCCGTCGCTTCTTTTTCTTAGGACACTCATTTTTCCAATGCCCCTTCTCTTTACAAGAATTACGGACATCATTAGGTTTAGGACCCTTAGAATTCGAATTTTTTTGGTTCGATTTCTTTTTACCGATTTTCCCCGTCCCTTACCCCCAAGTGACAACTAATCCAGATGTCCGATTTTCCGTACTAGAACCAGAATGCCGATGACGGACTTCTCTAGTATGAAGAGCGAGATCTTACTTCTTCTAAAGACAGACTATCTTTTCCAACAATAAAAGAATCCACAAAATTCTCATACGATAAAGGCAAAGATACTAACGTAATTAAAGCAAAGATCCTCATCATCTACTTTAACATCAATATTACGAAGATCTAGCAAGATAGTATTCAATTTATCTAGATGATCCCTCGAGACATACCTTCCCGCATACGCAGATCGAACGACGTTGCTTCAAAAGCAACTTGTTGGTTAGAGATTTTGTCATGTATAAACTCTCTAACTTCAACCACGCACCAGCCAGGTTTCTCGCTCCGCAACTTCGCAATTATGTCGTCGAAAAGACATAGCATAATTGTTGAATGCGCCTTCTCCTCCGAATGGCCATCTCGGCGGTTTTCGAATCCGATGACTTCTTTGCCAACGGTGCCCACAACCCTTGTTGCTTCGCAAAGCACGCATCTTGATCCGCCACGCATCGAAACTATTTCTCCCAAGAAAACTTATCAATTTTCACATTCATCCCAGACATCTTTCTCACCCTGGATCGAACACAAAGCTCGATACCAATTTGTTATGACGGATGTGAGAAAGAACAAATATTGAATGCAAAATTGAAAATAAACAGAACACATTTAACGTGGTTCACCAACGGAGTGTTGGCTACATCCACGGGCGAGAGGAGAGAATAATATTATTGATGAGAGAATAACCGTAATTACGAGAGATGATTAATGGGAGAAACGTCACTAATAAACTAGGTTAAAAAACCTATTTATATGCAAACCCCGAAAAATCGCCAACCCGCGTCATTAAACTGCCGCCCGATCGGGTCGGGCGGAATCCGCCCGATCGGGCGGTAATTGCCCAGCCAAAACCTGTTGCGGGCCCGATCGGGCGACCAACGCCCGAGTCGTAGTTCGCTACGACGCCCGATCGGGCGAAGCTGCCCGATGGCATCGGGCGCCCAACTTCCACATCTGCTGATGAAACGCTGCTCCGCTCGATCGGGCGAGACCGCCCGACCAAATCGGGCGAGCCGACAAACACCGTCTTCTGACCAGATTTCAAGGCACAAACTCTACAGCCTTGATGGTATTTACAGTAAGAATTTAGATGGCACCTTTTGGTTTTTTTAAGTGCAGGGTCTGAAGTAGACTCTATAAATTATTTGAGCCTCTATTGTGAAAGTGGTCAAAAGTACTCCTATGCATGACTCAAAATGAAGTTGGGGTGGTGATAGTTCGTTTAATGAGCCTTAGAGTGGGCTGAACTATAGTGTTCCCTTTCTGTTGGATGTTCCCAAGTTGTAACCTCATGACCGGTCTTGAACAAAAATCGAGTGGACCCCACTTGCAAGTTTTTTAGAAATAATTTTTGAAATGACAAATAATCTGATATGGAGGATTTGAAAAGGATATGTATTCTGGAATAGTATAGGCTTGACCATGATGGAGACATGGGCCTAACTATATATATGCAGACATGGACTAGAATATAGAAGTAGACTATACTTAACGACTGCACCTTTATGGCGATAGAGGAGACTAGCTTCATTATATTTGAGGATTGGGCATTTATGGACTTAAGGATGACTATCTTTGCTAGACTCTAGGGCTACCTTTATGGACATAAGGAGGACTATCGCTAGACTCAAGGGTTGCCGTCATGGACTTAGGGAAGACTAGCTTCGATAGACTCAAAGGTTGCATTTATGGACTTAGGAAGGACTACCTTCTCTAGACAGAAGGGTCGCCGTAATGGACTTAGGGAGCATTAGCTTTGCTACACTCAAAGGTTGCCATTATAGACTTGTGAAGGACTAGCTTCACCATAATAAAAGGTTGCCATTATGGACTTGGGGAGGACTAGCTTCATTATATTCAAATGGGCCTAGATTTTGACATGAGCTGAACATTCATGGGCCTAAGATGAATGCATGGACTCTAATGTAAAAGGGCCTAATATAAATTCATGTATTTAAATTTTAATGGGCCTACGACAAATGCATGGACTCAGATTTAAATGGGCCTAAGATGAATGCAAATGGACTTGGATTGGGTTAATTGGATTGGTATGATTGGACTAGGTTGATTTGATTGGGCTCGGCTTCAAAAAATAGGAAATTTTTTTTTTTGAAAAGGGCCTTTGTTTTTATCTTTTGTTGGAAAATATGATGATGATTAATGATGGATTAATTTTTCAAAAAATTTTAGGTGATTGATTTTGAAGATGATTTTTTTAAAAAAAGGACAGGATGATGATAAAGTATTTTGAAAAATATTGAATAGAAGAGGGTATAATTGATTTTGAAATTTTTTTAAGAATATGATAGAATAGGATAGAGTTGTTGGAAAAATTAGGGTAAATAGAAGGGATAAGATGGGATACGATGCGATGCACGATGACTCGAACTGTATCATGACCACTTATCTAGATGCAATTTTAAGGATAAACTCAGTCTTAGATGAAAAAAAAACGATGAGAACTTACAACAAAACAAGGGTCCTGTAAGCCCAATCTCAGGACAAAAACAAAAATCAATGGCAGAATTGCACGGAATTGAAACATTGGTGATTCAAACCCCCGAATTTGTGGCGCCATTATCGCCTCAAAGTTCGTTGAATGAGTTACAAAATCAATCAAAGGAGAAGGCAAAGTTGTCTGAATGGCTCACGATCATGAAGAAGACACAAAGTCGGTTGGAGGCCATTAATGGAGGTAACCCTCAAGCTCGAACTCTTTTAAATGAATTTGAAAAAGTTCAATAAGATGATTCTAGTATTGTTGTTGAACAATCTGCAATTAAAATTGAAATTGAAGATGTTAAAGAGGAAATTAAATATTGGGAATCTGCTGTAGTATGCTATGTTGTGGGTGCAAATCCACCATTTCCTATTATGGAGGGGTTTGTTAGAAGAATTTGGGCCAAAAAGGGTATAGGGAAAGTTGTGGCGGTCAATAAGGGGGTCTTTCTTGTTAGATTTCACACTATAGAACAAAGAGATGTGGTGTTAAATGATGGGTTTCAATTCTTTGTCAAGAAACCTCTTATTGTTAAACAATGGCACTCAGAGATGAATTTTCAGAAAGAGGAACTCAGAACTGTACCAATGTGGGTTCAATTACCAGCACTAGATTGGAAATACTGGGGGGAGAAATGTCTGGTTAAGCTAGTTGCTGGTATTGGTAAACCCATAAAACTGGACCAATCCACCATTAATAAGGATAGGTTACAGTTTGCTAGAATCATGATAGAAGCAAGAATAAATTAAGATTTCCCGGATGAAATTGTGTTTGAAAATGAGAAGGGGATGATGATGACACAACCAGTGCATTATGAATGGAGACCCATCAGGTGTGAAAAATGTTCTGGTATTGGACACTATGCTACAGACTGTATACAGAAGAAACAGAGCCAGGGGAGAAAATGTGGGTGCCAAAGGAAAAAATTGTTCAGAAGGATGCTGATGATTTTCAGAAGGTTACAGGACATGTCCCAAGAGCTATAAATGTGGTGCAACCAGTCAGGGTTGAAAACACTTTTGCTGTTGAGGAGGGAGGGGTGAAGGAGGTACAAGAGCTATAAAGGGAAGAACATGGTGAGCGAGGGGGGGGAGCCCCTACCATGGATGGATAACATCATTTGCTGGAATGTGAGGGGGTTAAACAATAGGAAAAAGCAATTAGAGGTGTGAAACTTCATTGTGACTCACAATATTAGATTGTTTAACCTTCTAGAAACAAAGATAAAAGCTCCATCTCTGGGAGATTTTTATATAAAAGTTTGTCCTAGTTGGTGTATCACCACAAATAACATGTGGCATGGCAATGGGAGAATAATTCTAGGTTGGCATCCAAAAACAGTTCATGTGAATATTTTCTTTGCACCAGTCAGTTAATTCATATTGAGGTTCAAGTCATTAATGGTGGTAAAAAGTTTTTGTGCACTTTTGTGTATGGTATGAATGATAGACAGAGTAGAGAAATTTTATGGAAGGATTTAATGGACAATACTGTATTTGCTGGAGACTTTAATGCTATCATGAGTACAGAAGATAAAATTGGGCAGCCTGTTAGAGCAAGGGAGATTGAGGATATGAAGAACTATATGGATAGGTGTAGAATGATGGAAGTCAAGTCATGTGGGCAGTTCTTTACTTGGAACAATAAACAAGAAGATGTGAATAAGGTGTTCTGTAAACTGGATAGGGTTATGGGAAATGAAGCTTGGATTACAGATTGACCACTCATTGAAGTCACAATATTTCCAGAGGGAGAATATGACCACTGTCCTTTGGTTATCAGATCTTTTATAGATAATGCTAAGAAAAAACCTTTTAGGTTTTTCAACATATGGTGTTTGGCTGATTCTTTTCCAACCATTGTAAACAATGCTTGACAGCAGCAAGTTTAAGGATCCAAAATGTTCCAGGTGGTCAGCAAATTGAAAATGCTGAAGAAAGAGTTAAAACTCTTGAATAAATCTCAATTTGGTGATTTGTCAGAACAACATGTCATGTCAGATAATAATATGATTGAAGCTCAGAAGGCAATGCATACTCATCCTGAAGATTTGAGTATGAGATGTCAAGAGAAGGAGGCAAGGGAAGCTTATAGTTTGGCTCATAGGAATTATACTAGCTTCCTAAGTCAAAAAGCAAAAGTGAGATGGCTCACTGAAGGAGATGACAACACAAAAACTTTTCATCAGAGTATCAAACTCAGGGGCATTCAAAACAGGAGAAACACAATTAGGAAGGAAGATGAAACTTGGGCAAATTCTTCTAATGAAGCTGTGGATGCTTTTTTGGACTTTTATCATTCTTTACTGGGCAGTAGCAGTGCAGTAAGGAAAATTGAGCCTTCTATTACATGGACAGGGTGTATTTTAATGATCTCAAGTTGGACTTCACAGATGCAGAAATCAAGACATCTTTGTTTTCAATCCCTGATGACAAATCTCCTGACATTGATGGCTATTGCAGCTGTTTTTTCAAGAAGAGTTGGGAGCATATAGGTCAAGATATTATAGATTTTGTGAAATATTTTTTTCAAACACGACAAATTATTAAAAGAGATTAATGTGACTGCCATCACATTAATGCCTAAAATCAAGAGTTCTGCTTCAGTTGGGGACTTTAGACCTATAGCTTGTTGTTCTGTTCTGTATAAAAAATCACTAAATTGATTTGCTAAAAGCTAAGCAAAGTTCTTCTTGAGGTGCTCTCCCCTAATCAGGGAGCTTTTATTAATGGCTGCAGCATTATTAGTAACATCTTACTCTGTTAAGTAGATCTTAGAAAAGCCTATGATTCTATTGAATGGGAATTTGTCAAAGAGTTATTGGTGGCTTCGAATTTCCCTGAGCACTTCATTCAGTGCATCATGGAATGCATAACTACTCCAAAGTTTACTCTTCTCATCAATGGGAGTCTTGAAGGTTATTTTGCTGCAAAGAGGAGTCTAAGGCAAGGGACCCAATGTCCCCCTTGCTTTTTGTATTATGCATGGATTATTTGATAGGGATCTTGACATACATTGGTGAGTTGCAGGAATTCAAGTATTTCACTGGATGCTTAACAATGAAGATGAATCATCTGTGTTTTGCAGACGATTTGCTTCTTTTTTGCAAAGGTGAAGCCAAATCAGCTTATCTACTACTTCAAGGCATCAAGTTGTTTACTGAGTCTTCTGGTTTATAAGCTAATACAAGCAAATCTGCTCTGTATAGTACTGCCATAGCTGATGATGAGATGACTAGAATTTCTCAATTTTCTAGTTTTGCAAAGGAAAGTCTGCCTTTTAGATATCTTGGTGTGCCAATAAGCTCCTTTGCTGGAAGAGCTCAACTAGTTAACTCAGTGTTGATGAGTATACACAGTTATTGGGCACAAATTTTTGTCTTGCCTGCTGCAGTTTTGAACAAGATAAATGATTGTTGCAGACATTTTTTATGGAGTGGGAAAGCTCTTAGTGAGAAGATAGGGCATGTTAGATGGGATTTGGTTTGCTCTCATAAAAAACATGGAGGCTTAGGCATGAGAAATATCAAAACATGGAATGTTGCTGCAATTGGGAAGCTGATTTGGCATATTGGAGCAAAGAAGGATGAAATGTGGGTAAGGTGGGTGCATTCTGCTTACATCAAGAATGCTAACTGGTGGACTTTCCAGCCACCACCTGGTGCTAGTTGGATATTGAAGTATTTGTGCAAAGTTAAAAATGATTACAAGTGCTTGGTATGCATCAATGGAATGCTGATTGTAAATACTCCATCATCAAAGCAAATGAAACGCTAATTGGTGAGGCTCCTCATGTTCCATGGACAATTGGAATTTGGAATAGAATGTCTCTACACAAGCATATATTTATTGCTTGGCTAGGCATTCAAAACAGATTAAGAACTAAGGATAAACTGTTCCAATATCAGATCAGTCAAGATAACATATGCTGTATTTGTGGAAATGCAATTGAAACACAAGATCATCTCTTTTTTGATTGTCTGTTCAGTAAGAGAGTGCTTGCTGATTTGCTTCAATAGTTGGGTATAAATGACAGAATGAAGAATTTAGGAGACCGGATTAGATAGGTCAGAAGAAGCTATACTGGAACAAAAATGAGAAAATAGGTTCTCTTTGCTATGATAGCTACTGCTATTTACCAGATATGGAAAGCAAGGAATCAAGCCTACTGGTTAGATAAAGGTCCTAGCATAAGTTGTGCAGTAAAAAACATAAAGTATACTGTAAAGCAATGAATTCTTTTTTGTAAATCTGTAAAGTGGAGTCATAGAGATATAGTTTGGATGGAAGCTCTGTAATTGAGTTGGTCAGTTTGGCCATGTTTTTGGCCTGTTGTGTTTCCAGGCCCTTGAGGGCTTAGGTTGTAATGTTGGTTTTTGGATGCAATATACTTACTCACTTACAGATTTTTTTATCTTTGAATTAAGTGAGTTTTGTTTGAAATGATGACCTAAAAGAGATCGTGAATGATAACACAAAGATAGATCGAAAACCGACGAATAAACCATTGAAGTTGAAGTTGCATGGCTTACGCCACACACAAGCATCATGCGCCACACGTAAGATATAAGTGTGCACGAAAGCCTTTTGCGCCAGATGCAAGCTTCTTGCGTGTGATGCAAGCTGCTTGTGTTTAGCGCATGATGTTTGCGATGCATTTTTCGAGGTTCGACGATTTATTGGTCATTTTTCAAAGTTTTCTAGCCTAATTCGAGGGGAAAACATATTGAACATATCAAAAAAGCAATCAATAATGTCAAATAGGCAAGAAATAATATGCAGTTCCATCAAATTACAAGATCTATGTATGATACTATGGTCAGGCTTAGTTTTAGGCTTAAAAGGGCCCTTGATCTAAGAGACTGATCCCACGCTTCCTATCTTTGTTTAAATAGATGGCCACATGTAAGACGTACTCCAATCTCAAGTCAAGAACAAGAGAGCAATGCATGGTCGGATATGTTGCTTATGATTAAGGTCCAACACTATCAATTAGGAAGCTTTTTGGAGGGACAAAGCGCAAACCCCACGAGGGGTGGCCTCACGCATAGAACACGGGCTAATGAGGCAAGCAAGGACAAGAACTTATAGTGGCTTTGAAGAATATCCATGCATATGCAAAACTGTAATGTTATTTAAAGGCATAAAACAAGTATGAATCGCATTATTTGAGTTTCGATCACCCACTCATCAAAAATTAAAGTTTGAATCTTACCAGTGAAGTCGTTTGATTGTAGGCATATTTTTATTGCTTACGCGGGATGAATGTAGATTGGACTACCTCATTGTAAAGGTTTTTAGTTTTGAAATTCATTTGAAAATTAAAAGAAGTCACCAACAAGTCCTTAAAGGAAGATAAAAATAATGTATAGAAATATAAAAATAATAGGTAAGATTAAAGAATAATATATAAAAGAGTATGAATTATTTGAGGATCTACATCATGAAAAGTATTGTTAGTATAATAAGAAATAAATTGGAATTGACTCTCAGGAATTATAACTTTGTCGTCTGGGTCTTGAATAACGATTCGCAATAGGAGCAATCTTGAAGCTTGAACGAAGATTTAATGGAAATTGGATTATTTAGGAATGTGTTTGAAGTGTTTTAGAATATATTCGAAGTATTTGAGAATATTAATTATGTGTAATGCGTAGCACGAGTTGGACTTTTTCCTACAAGTTCTAGTTCTGTTTAGAATCGATTATGTAGTTTGCTAGTTCTATTAGAGTCATATGTAGTAAAGTATTTTTGTCGCTTTTAGAGTGAGTTATTTTATTTATGGTTTATTTAATTAATATTAGGTGTTTGATTAGGAATTTAATTAGCTTTAGGTTTCTTTATGTTAAACGTTTATCTCACAGTTTTTTTTGGTTAAGTGAGAGGTAATTATATTGACCACACCAAACATTTTACGACCCAAGCAACTTACCAGAGAGGAAACGTTATCATTGGAGAACATATTACCTCAAATACAAAGCCACAAGGCTCAAACTAAGAGGCAACAACAACCTACATCATAATTACAGACTAAGCAACCACTCCTTATAACGAGCTGTTATTTTCTTAGGGAGAATAACTAAGATTCTCATTCTAATTACATACTTTAAAATACTTATTGAGCTTGAAACAGTAGGGAGCTTTTGATTCCAAAAATAGCCATTCCTACTTTGCCAGACCACATATACTACAACAATAACGGTAGCATAGCACGCCTCTTTTTTAAACTTTGAACACCCACTTCCTCTAATCCACCTCGACATACTTGTAGATCTGTGGCAGGAGAGAAAATTTGCTCCCATTCTCAATTTTATGAAGGCATCTATTATATGGACATTCAAAGAATAGATGATCATGAGTTTCACCAGTAGTATCACATAATAGAAATCTATTAGTGTTGCTAATTCCAATCTTCCTCAACTTGCTAATTCCAATCTTGCTCAACTTCTCTGTAGTCTGAAGCTTCTTTTGAATTGCAAGCCAGCATATGAACTTGTGCTTTGGAGTATTTATCCTGTTCCAAACAAACCTATCCAAATGCACCTGAGGAGGATGATCCACAAGTTTATGGTACACTTTTTAAACTGAGTAAGTAGTCATTGAACACAGCTCCGCAAAGGAAAAATGCTACTTCAACTTAGCTTTGTTGCATAAAGTTTCTTCCTGTACCAACTGACTCCTTCATGAGGAGCGTAACCAACCAGTTTGCATAATGGATGTAAACTGAATTCACCCATTTTATCCAGGCATTATCTTGCTTAGTGACAAAAGCCCACACATATTTCCCCATACAAGCAATATTCCACCAAAATACATCCCTGAAACTCAAGCCCCCTGTCGTCTTCTCACAACACAAACTATTCCAAGCAACTAGACTAGGCTTTTGACTATAAACTTGACCACTCCATAAAAAAGCTTTGCACACTTTAACTATTTCTTGCAAAATATTGTTTGGCAAAATATAAACCTGAGCCCAGTATTGATGCAAACTCAATAAAACAGAATTAATGAGTTAAATTCTTACATTGTAAGATAAGTTCCTAGAACTCCAAACTTTGATTCTACTCATCATTTTTGCAATCAAAGCTGTTAAAATATTGAAGGCCTTCCTCTTTTCATCTTTCTTTAGCATTTGATAACTATTAATTACTATGTTATTGTTAGAATAATGAGAACAACCTTTAATTATTTAGCATATAACTATACTATTGTTGTAATCACACTACTATATAAGCATTGTAATCGTTCAAGAGAAATAATAACATTATTAAGAATAATATTCAATACATATTTATATTTATATATCTTATATTATTTATGCACTATTAGCACTATATCCTAACAGTGGTATCAAGAGCTAGAACGATTAAGAAGGCTCTAGCACGATTTCCGCAAAGTTAGAAATATTTCATAAAATACAATATTATCTACAAAAAAAAAAAAAAAAAAAAAAAAAAAAATACAGAGAATGGCATTGACAAGCACAATAAACCAACAACAAGTTCCACTTTTCAACGGTAGCAATTACGAATATTGGAGCATTCGAATGAAGATTGTTTTACGTGCTTTTGGAGTATGGGAAGTTGTTGAGTCAGGTATACCAACAACTACACCAAATGAAGGAGAATCTGCTGTAGGAGGAGTTGATTGGCAAAAAAAGGATGCGGAAGCATTAGCCAAAATTCACTTAGCTACTACAAACTTGGTATTTCCTCGAATAATGAATGCTACCTCAGCAAAACAAGCATGGGATACCTTGAAAAGTGAATTTCAAGGAACCGAGAAAATGAAGGCTGTCAAATTACAATCTCTTCAACTTGAGTTTGATAATTTGAAGATGAAAAAAGATGAATGTATAAAAGATTACTCTACAAGAGTGATAGAAATTGTGAATCAGTTAAAAGCCATGGGTGAAGATATAACTGATCAACGAGTTGTGTAGAAAATGTTATTATCTTTATCAAAAAAATTTAAATTAGTTGCACAAATAATTGAAGAGTCAAAAGATATTACAAAATTATCTCTTATGGATTTTCTTGGTTCTCTACAAATACATGAACAGAGAATGAATATCAGGGATGATGAAACATCGTCAGAAGGTCCAGAGGGAGCTTTCCAATCAAGGCATAAACCCTCATCGTCGAAACCTCATAATAATTCAAGAGGAAATTTCAAGCACAAGAATTCATACAACAATAGAGAGAGAAATCAAAAAGGTAAATTTCCTCTTTGCAAAATTTGTAAAAATGCAAATCATGAAGAAAAGAATTGTTGGCACAAGGGAAAACTGCAATGCAATTATTGCGAGAAATTTGGTCATACTAAAAATGTATGCAGATTTAAGAAACAACAAGCAAGCATTTCAGAGACAATTGATGAAGAAGGTTATCTATTTTATGCTAATCAAAATAATAGTAACAAAAAGGATGATTAGCTTATAGATAACGGATGCACAAATCATATGACAAAGCAATCTGATATTTTCACCAACATTGACACATCTGTTAAAATCCCTATCAAAATGGGTAACGGATCAATGGTGAAGTCTGAAGGCAAAGGCACAATTGTTGTTCAGACAAAACTGGGGACAAGGTTTATTAAAGATGTTCTTTATGTCCCTAGCTTAAATCAAAATTTACTTAGTGTTCCTCAAATGATTCAAACTGGATATTCTGTCCATTTTAAGGATGAATCATGTGCAATATTGGACCCACAAAAAAATCAAGTTGCTAATGTTAAAATGCAACAGAAATGTTTTCCTTTAAATTGGCAATATGAAGGGAAAGAAAAGGTAATGCAAGCTCAAGGAGATGATGCTACATGGCTATGGCACAAATGCTTTGGTCATAGTAATTTTCAGAATCTAAAACTTCTTTCACAGAGAAATATGGTGAAGGGTATACCAGTTATGTCAAATATAATTGGTGTTTGCAGTGGTTGTCAATTGGGAAAAATGACAAGACAACCATTTCCAAAAGGACTTGCACGAAGAGCGACAAAGAAATTACAGCTCGTACATACAAATGTATGTGGTCCAATGAGAACTCCTTCTCTTGATGATAGCAGGTATTTCATCTTATTCATTGATGATTATTCTCGAATGACATGGGTTTACTTCATGGAAGATCGTTCTGAGGTCTTTAAAACATTTAATAAATTCAAGAATTATGTTGAGAAAGAAAGTTCTTCACAAATCATGAATCTCAGAAGCGATAACGGCACTGAGTATACCTCATCAGGATTCATCAAATTTTGTCATGCGGAAAGTATACATCATCAACTTACTGCTCCATACACACCACAACAAAATGGCGTGACTGAAAGAAAGAACAGAACCGTAATGGAGATGGCAAGATCAATGCTCACGGATAAGGCAATGCCTAACTAGTTTTGGCAGAAGCAGTCTATACATCTGTGTATCTTCAAAATCGACTCTCAACAAAAGCAATAGAAGGTCGAACACCAATTGAAGCATGGACTGGATATAAACCATCTGTAAGTCATTTAAGGGTATTTGGATGCATAGTTATGCTCATATACCTGATCAAAAGCGTCACAAACTTGATGATAAAGCTGAAAAGGGAATTTTCCTTGGCTATAGCTCTCAATCTAAAGGATATAGAGTATATAACCCATATACTCATAAAATTCAAGTTAATAGGGATGTAGTGTTTGACGAAGGTGCGTCATGGAATTGGGAACAAAATGACATTGATAAAAGATATGTGACAACACCATCAGTACCACAACAACAACAAAACTATCCTACACCACAAATATCTATTCCTGTTAATCAAACGGGTCAACGCTCGCAGGAGGAGATCAACAATAATGAATCTGATTCTCATGGATTTGAGTTTGGTAGCTCTACAGAATCACCTCCAAGAAGGACTCGGAGAATCTCTGACATATATGACACTACTGAAAGAATCCCAGATCTTGATCTTGAACAATGTGAATTTTGTTGTCTTACTACTCATGAAGCAGTAAACTATGAGCAAGCTTCTCAATATGAAGAATGGAGAGCTGCTATGAAAGAAGAAATTCGCATGATTAAGAAAAATCAAACATGGGAATTGCAAGCTAAGCCACCAAACAAAGATGTCATTGGTGTAAAATGGATATTCAAGACAAAATTCAATCCAAATGGCTCAATTCAAAGAGACAAAGCCGACCGGTAGTAAAAGGATATTCACAACAATTCGGCATTGATTATAATGAGACATTTGCTCCGGTGACAAGACAAGATACAGTTAGAGTAATTCTTGCTCTAGCTGCACAACGAAAATGGAAAATTTATCAACTTGATGTCAAGTCTGCTTTTTTTAATGGATTTCTCGAGGAAGAGATCTATATTGAACAACCTCCAGGGTTTGTAGTGAAACGAAAGGAAGATAAAGTACTGAAGCTAAAGAAAGCTCTATATGGGCTCAAACAAGCTCCACGTGCTTGGTATAGTCAAATTGATGGTTACTTTATTCAATAAGGATTCAAGAGGAGTCCTAATGAAGCAACATTATACCTAAAAATGGATGGGACTAATGTCATAATATTATCACTTTATGTGGATGATCTAATCATTATTGGGAACAATCTAACAATGATAGAAGCATTTAAGCAAGACATGATGAAGCAATTTGAAATGACTAATCTTGGTCTAATGAATTATTTTCTTGGTATGGAGATTGAACAAACCAAAGAAGGGATTTTCATAAGTCAAAAGAAATATGCGAGAAAACATCTTGAAAAAGTTTAAGATGGAAAATTGCAAACCTGTTTCCACTCCGTTAGCTCAGAATGAAAAGTTAAGCAAGGAAGATGATTTCGAAGATGCTGATGTTAAACAATATAGAAGCATAGTTGGGAGTTTATTATATCTTACAGCTACAAGACCAGATATGATGTATGATGTAAGCATGTTACAAGCAATCAAGAGAGTTCTTCGCTATCTAAAAGGAACCTCAGATTATGGAACATGGTACAAGCCCATTAAAAATTCTGAACTAATTGGATATTCAGACAGCGATTGGGCTGGATCCATAGATGATATGAGAAGTACATCGGGATATGTATTTTCACTTGGAAATGAAGTATTTTCTTGGCTAAGTCAAAAGTAAGATACCGTGGCTCAATCAACAGCGGAAGCAGAGTATATTGCCGTATGTGCTGCTGCAAATCAAACTATTTGGCTACGAAGAATTTTAGCATAAATGGGAGAAGAGCAAAAACAACCAACGAAGATATATTGTGATAGTAAATCTGCTATTGCTATTGCTAAGAATCCAGTATTACATCGAAAGACTAAACATATAAAAATAAAATATCACTTTGTACGTGAAGTTGAAAGTGCTGGAAAGAACAGCTTAATTCATTGTGCCTCAGAAGAACAAATTGCTGACATATTTACAAAAGCTCTTTCGAAAACAAGTTTCGAGTACTTGAGAGAAAAGCTTGGCGTTCAAAGGAAGTTCTTCAAGGAGGAGTGTTAAAATATTGAAGGCCTTTCTCATTTCATCTATCTTTAGCATTTGATAACTATTAATTACTATGTTATTGTTAGAATAATAAGAACAACCTTTAATTATTTTGCATATAACTATACTATTATTGTAATCACACTACTATATAAGCATTGTAATCATTCAAGAGAAATAATAACATTATTAAGAATAATATTCAATACATATTTATATTTATATATCTTATATTATTTTTGCACTATTAGCACTATATCCTAACAAAAACATAACAGTTATCATTTAAAATTCTCTTGAAGCAAATTGGAACACCAAGATACATTAATGGTATTGAAATCCTTTGGAATCTAGAGATTTCTCTAACCCTCTACACACCTCTTCCTTCATTCCACAACAATAAAAGTTGCTTTCTAATGATTAGCTTTGAGACCAGATGTATGTATATGAAAATAACTTGAAATCATGTAGCATGACATATATTGAATTAAAATCACCTTTGCAACATAGGATGAGGTTATCTACAATATGTGAGTGAGCTTCACCAGCCTTGTATCTAGGGTACTGAAATTGCTCCATAGAACCTATGTTCTTCAAGATCCTAGAAACGTACACCATGCATATGACAAATAAGAGTGATGACATAGTATCACTTTGCCTAAAACCCCTTCTAGAACTGAGATCCATTAATTATAAGTGAAAAACTAGGGTGGCCACACATTCCATAACCATCCTAATGAAATACGTTATGAAGTTTAAGTGCCGCAACATCTCCTCCAAAAACCCCCAATCAACAGTGTCATACGCTTTTTTAAGATCAAGCTTCATCAGACAGCTAGAGCTTGCAGGTTTCCTTCCATAATGCTTCACAAGATCTTGGATTACCATGATGTTATGAATTATAAAACTCCTATGAACAAAACCTCCATGTTTTTCATCAATAATCTCAGGCAATATACTCCTCAGTCTGCCACACAACACCTTAGTGATGCATTTGTATATGACATTGCAACATGAAATTGGTCTGAAATCCCCCACATTATTAGGGAATTATTTAATTTTAGGAATAATTGTTATTGCACCTCCTTAAGTAACTTGCCTTCTCTGAAAAAATCCAACACTGCTTCAATGACATCAGGCCCTACAATTCCCCATCTATCCTTCTAAAACTTGGCTCCAAATCCATCAGGAACCTGGCGCCTTGTTTCACTGGAATGGAAAACAAGGCTTCCTTCACTTCTTCAGCATTGTATGGTCTTTCTAACATTGCTCTTTGCTCTTCATTCAAAACTAGACCACTTTGTACAATTTGTAGCAAGACATGTATCCTGTTTGCACAAGTATTTCCCAACAATCCCTGATAAAAATCAAGGAACGCATTAGAGACATCTAATGGAGAGTCTTTCCATTTCCCCTCAGCATCATAGATGGCACGAACATGATTTTGCCCCCTTCTAGCCCTTATACTTTGATGAATAGGTGAAGTGTTACCATCACCTTCCCTAATCCAATTCATCTTGGGTTTTACCTTAAAAACTCCACATATATCGAATGCTTATCTTTATACTCATTCACAGCACACAATTCAGCATCAGCAATATTAATATTCCCTTGATACTGATGCATAAGGTCCTCAGCAGTCTTCATATCTTGATAAACTTGAATATCTGCTTGAACATCACTACACCCTTTCTTATATAACTCTTTCGATACATTTTTGACAAACTTCAGCTTCTGCACCACTGAAAGTGTTTTAGTCCCCTGCACCTCTCTATGTCGGGCTTTAGACACTAGGCTAGTGGATTGACTAGCTAATCTCCAGATACTAAAAATTATCAGAATAGCTTCCTCCCTATAACACTTCGGAATAAACAATTAGTAAGGCTGGAGCATGATTAAACCCACCCTCATTCAGAAATCCCACTCAGCAGATGGATAAGCATCAAGCCAAGCTTGGTTTGCCATAATCTTATCAATTTTACAATAAACTTTAGGACATCCTTGCTTCTTATTGTTCTAAGTAAAAAAATTACTTGTGGCTTTAACAACTGTTATACCACACTCATGCATACACAAATTAATTTGTTCAATCTCACCACTTCTCACAGGAGCACCCATTCTTTCCTCCACATTCATAACACAGTTAAGATCTCCACAAGTGATCTAGGATCCATATTATTATGCAACTTTAAATATTTCCACAAATCTAATCTTTTTGTACTCTCATTGAATGCATACACAAAAGTACAATAAATCCACTTAAACCACTTACTAGTTTGACAAAGCAATGCATTGTTTCATTTGAACCACATAGCACATTGGCTGAAAACACTCCTGGCTTCAAAGCCAGTCTTATCCTTCCTCCATCATGAAATGCTGAGTTAGTTGTGAAACATCAGTCTCGAAACATTTCTCTGGTCCCTATGTTGGATGCCTTTACTTTTGTCTCCAGAAGACCAACAAGCCCAAGTATCTCCTAGTAGTTAGGCGTGTAAAGGACACTATACTTGATGCCCAAGTACCTCCGATCTAGTTATTTTATGTTTATCTTTAAAGCTTTCCTAGTTAGAGTTAGATAACGATTATTTATGTATATATAGTTGATTTTTAATAAAAGTAATTCCTTGAGTGAATTAAAGTTTCGTTGTTAAAGCGACAATTTTGCTTAGAATGCAAAAAACCAGTTGAAATTCAACCATGAAAGTTGCTTTTCTCCATATCCCTTTTAATATTTTTGCGTCATTATGATACAAAATACCAAAAATAGTTGCAATCAATACAAGATTTGTTCCAAGAACCGAAATTCCAAGAACCGAAAGAAAATCTAAAACGTGATTCTTGCATAAAGAAACACATATGTGGGTGTTGGAAAACATGGAAAAATCGTATAAAACATGGATATATATATATAGGAAAATCGAGCTCCAGAATTCGCGTAATGATAAGAAAGAAATGTGCGTTGCACGCACAAGTGGTGTGCTCCCCGCACAGAACTCGTGCCCTGCGCACAGCTTCTACGCTTGGCACAGGCTCCCCAGCAGGCCTGCATTAGCATAGCGGTTTTTGCGTTTTCTTTTTTGTTGTCTGTCTCGATGTTGTGCGCCCGCATTCCGGTGCGTCAGACGCAACGCTGACGCTAATCTAACGGGTTTTTTATTTGTTATCTGAAATTAAAACATTATTTTTATCTTGGATTAAATAATATCATGGGTTTTTCTATGATATACCCCTGTGTTTTTAAAATTCTATAATATACACCTAATGTTTTTTTTATTCTACACTGTACCCCTGTGTTTTTTAAGTTTTCTACAAAATACCCCTAGTGTGTATTAATGAAAACGGACGTTAATGATTTTTGAATTCCCACACAAACATCCGTTTAGTACAATCTACTCCAACCCAAACCTCCCCATCCCCTCCTGACCCCACCCCCCTCCCTCCTCTCCACCGCCGCAGCCTCCCAACCCCGGCCCCCCCCCGGCAGCCCCCCCCCCTCCCCCCTCTCCTCCGCCGCATCCCCCCCCCTCCCCCCCGCCAGGCTAGCCCCCACCCCATTCCCTTCGATTTCCAAAGAGTCCCCAATCCCCTCCCCTTCGATTTCCACTTCCCCCACCCCCTCCCCTTCAATTTCTCGCGGCCCAGACCCCTTCCCTTTCGATTTCTCGCAACCCTCCACCCCCTCCCCATTGATTTCCAACAGCCCCCTTCCCCTCCCCTTCGATTTTGCGTTGAAACACGATTGAATCCGGGTTTATTTTTTAACAAACAATGGCGAGGGTGGTGGTGGTTGTTGTTCACACCTGTGGTGCGAGGGAGGGAAGGGGTAGAGGGGAGAGGGTAC
Organism: Beta lomatogona; assembly: GCA_947646795.1. Classification (NCBI taxonomy): domain Eukaryota; kingdom Viridiplantae; phylum Streptophyta; class Magnoliopsida; order Caryophyllales; family Amaranthaceae; genus Beta; species Beta lomatogona. The sequence continues at coordinate 164,826 of CANSNZ010000597.1, read as the reverse complement.
AGGGCTGCGGGATTCGGAAGGGGAGGGGGGGGGGTTGGGCTAGCGGTGGTCATGGTGGTTGCGGGGGGTGGAGGAGAGGGGGAGGGGGCGGGGGCTGGGCTGGGAGCCGGCGGGCGGAGGGTTGAGAGAGAAGCCCATAAATGCAAAGAGAATTTAACGGAAAACGTTATGTACATTTAACGTAGGGATAGTATGTAGAAAACTTTAAAAACTTAAGGGTACAGTGTAGAAGAAAAAAAACATTAGGGGTATAACGTAGAATTTTAAAAAACACAGGGGTATATCATAGAAAAACCCTAATATCATTTAGATATGAAAATGGATTATCTAAAAGATAAAATCTGTTTTTTCACAATATCTTTTAATTTAGAAAATAAATAACAAAAATACAACTAATAATCAACAATAATTTATAGGGCTTTTCTAAAATGGCCTCTAAAATGCAATTATTTATTATGAACTAGTTATCAGGCCCGTGTGATGCCCCGGGTTATTAATATTTTCAAGTCAAAAGAGAGCATCTAATATTGCATTGTTCATTGGTTATAACTTTACTATATTAACTTGAGGTCACGTGGTCAAATCTTGTATAAAACATTTTTCTAAGTTTTTAATGTATGTTGATGACATGGAACGAAACAACTAAAGGAACAGTGCCACGTGGCGTGTATACTTGCTTCTGAACGTCTTTTAATATATTTGTATAGATAATTAATTGTGCTTTTAAAGCAATTTTAGCTTGTTGGATTGTCCTTCTTTTGGACCGAACCAATTAGGATGAGTATGTTTCATCATTGGGTACTAAATGGGGAGACACGATTATGTGTCTACCCATACTGATACCAAACTCTTTTCGATTTTATTGATAAAAAGATATTTGGTTTTTTTAGCATATACCTCTGACAAATTGGAAATTTCACCATATATCCCCAATGTTTCAGGTATTCACCATATACTCCTGAGTTTTTAAAAATGTGCACCAACTACCCTTTTTCCTAATGGCAGTTAAGTCAATGTTTGCATTATTTACAACTTTGCCCTTAACACTAACTAATTAACTTTAATAAATGAACTCTATATCTCACTGCCAAAACGATTTCTTTTTGAAAAAACGGACGCCACCGACGAACCTTAAAGGGCACGAACTTCGAGAAGCCCATCAAAACGAGTGCCAATACGACGGTATTTTGGGCACGCTTCCCAAGTCGATCTTAAACAACTAATCTCACCGCCAAAACGACTTTTTTTGAAAAAACGAACGCCCCCGATGACCCTTAAAGGGCACGAATTTCGATAAGCCCATCAAAACGTGTACCAATAAGACGGTATTCTAGACACGCTTCCTGATGCTATCTTAAACTGCCGATTTCACCGCCAAGACGACTTTTTTTTGAAAATACGGACACCACCGACGACTCTTAAGAGGCACGAATTTTGAGAAGCCCATCAAAACGAGTACTAATACGATGATAATTAGTCAGTGTTGATAATAAAGGATTGAGATGGGGAATTTTTTAACTTTTTATAAGATTAGGGGTATTTAGGGTAGTTGTGTCAAGTCGTAAATAATGGCAAACGACGAGTTAATGTCCGTTAGAAAAAGGGCATATGGTGAACGTTTTCGGAAACTTAGGGGTATTTGGTGAATATTTGAAACATTGAGAGTATATGGTGAATTTTTTAATTTGTCAGGGGTTTATGGTGAAAAACCGAAATATATTTGATAATAATGATTAGTTCAAATATTTTAAGGGATCTTCGAGAAATTGTTGTCTTCATTTTAAAAACTTTTAAATGTATCATAATTGAATTTGGTTTTATTCACTACAAGAAATGCGAAATCAACGGCCGCTTCAAGCGGTCGTTGATTAAGCAAAAGCCGTCGCTGAAATAGTCCACGACAGTCAACGGTAGTTGACTGACCGTCGTTGAAACGATGGTCGCTGATTTAGGAATCAACGACTGCCAGGCCGTCGGTGTGGATTTCAACGACGGTTTATTAAGCATTCACCGACCGTTTCAAAAACCGTCGTTGAATAAATTTTACCTACTGTTTTGAGCTGTCGTTGAATCAACGACTGTTTAAACCGGTCGTTGATTCAACGAGGTCTTTTTGGGCCCGCCACACATAAATCAGCTCCTGTTGTTGAAAGAACATCATTCATATTGTCTACACATGTCTTTTTCAGTGCTGGCACATACTTACTCACCTCATCAATTACATCATCTCCTATTCCTGTCTTCGAGGTGCGCTTCCCACTAGTAGGATACCTCGGGCAATCATCCATATCCATACTAGGCCTATTTATACAAAGCCACCTTCTACCACTATATTGTACCAGATTTTCCTTTTCTCCACCCTCTCTCTCTGCTTCCTTGGTTTCCACCACCCCTCCTGTAACATTACTTGGCTACTCATCTACAAGTTGCTTAGCCACTTCTGTTTCCTTTATTGACACCATCTGCTTCGAGGTCTCCAAATTAACAGCTTCTAATTTCTCAGCCACTGCTTCTATCTTCTCACTTGTGATGTCATCCATCCTCTTTGGTTTAGGGAAGAATAAACACTTTGCCGCCAAACCACCCATACCACTTCTGCTCGTGGAAGTGTTCTTTATTAACTTCCAAGGTGACGCACGCATATGAGCTCCAAAACGTTGATAATCATTTTTATGTTGATAAGAAGATCAAGTGGGCAGTGTTAAGAAGATGGAGGTTAGATGTGTTTAGAAGAATATATTTGAAATAGTCAACGACGGTCAACGGTCGTTGACTGACCGTCGTTGAAACGATGGTCGCTGATTTAGGAATCAACGACTGCCAGGTCGTCGGTGTGGATTTCAACGACGGTCTATTAACCATTCACCGACCGTTTCAAAAACCGTCGTTGAATAAATTTTACCTACTGTTTTGAGCTGTCGTTGAATCAACGACTGTTTAAACCGGTCATTGATTCAACGACGTCTTTAAACCGTCGTTGAATTACCTACCGTTTTAAACTGTCGCTGAATCAACGACGGTGCTAAACCGTCGCTAATTTTGTTCAACAGTCGTTAACTTTAAAGTCCATGGCAACATCCCATTCGGTTACAGCGACTGCCTAGCCGTCATTGTCCAATATTTAGCAGTCGTTGTTTTCAAAATTACGATAATTTGAATATTAATGTTACAAATTATAATTAAACCTGTACCTAAATCTACGACACTAAACATGTTCCTGCTCCATCGCATTCAATATTTTCAACAACAAAAATATGCAATTTTGATATATATATTACAATTTGCTTAGATACTTATATAATTACATGAAATAGTTTAAAATTATGTACACAAAATAGATCCCGGTGTCGGGAGATAAAGTATAAATCGGGTTCTACAAAAATATATATCGAAAAATCTAGAAACTTATAAGCTAGATGCCGATAAATATAGATACTACCTATATTAAATATATGTACCCAAAATAGATCCCGGTGTCGGGAAATAAAGTAGAAGTCGGGTTCCAAAAAAATATACCGACACATCTACCTAGTTGCATATAGTTAGACTAACTATATAGAAACTATAAGTTAGTTACCTACTTGCCAAAACCAAACAGACTACAATGTCAGGGGTGTCTCTGTAGCACTACTGCCACCACCAAACCCTAGGTATTCTGGTCTGCGTTGTGGAGGGGTCCCTGTGTTACAACCTGAGAACATGTGGCCGAAACCAAACATGTTCCTCATCATTTCCTGCATGAGGGCCCGGTTTGACTCTTCCATCCATGCTGTGATCCTTGCCTCCACCTCTTCCATCCGCGCAACGACCTTTGCCTCCACCTGCGCCTCAAGCTGAGAAAAAATGGACGGCTCATATGGTTGTGACGAGCCATCTCCTCGCCCAGATGAAGAGTTGTAGTATAAATGATCTCCCTGACCCAAACCCTGAACTTTTCCTTTGTTCCTCCCACCAACTGTCTCCCAATACAACAAATGAGGGTTCAGCTGTAACCCTTGAGTGGTACATTCATCCAGCTTCTTTTTGTATGTCTCCTGCATTTGGTTAAATAATGTACTCATATTCATGAATTTTCAAGTAAAAACAACTATGTGACACACCAAACAAACAATATTTGCGTTCTAACTTGCCCATATTTTGTATTTTCAAATAAAAACAACTATGTGACACACCAAACAAACAATATTTGAGGTGTTTATAACTTAAATTAACTTCAAACTACTCATATTCATTCATTTGGGACTAAAATGGCCTAAGATGGGCTAAAATGACCTATTTTTGGTTCTAACTTGCCTATAATTTGTATTTTCAATCAAAACTACTATTAAACTCATCAAACAAACTATATACATGATGTTTGAGGTGTTTATAACGTAAACTAACTTCAAACTACGCATATTCATTCATTTGGAACTAAAATGGCCTAAAATGGCCTATATTTGGTTCTAACTTGCCTATATTTTGCATTTTCAATCAAAACTACTATTAAACACAAGAAACAAACTATATACATGATATTTGAGGTGTTTATAACTTAAATTAATTTCAAACTACTCATATTCATTCATTTGGGACTAAAATGGCCTAAAATGGGCTAAAATGATCTATATTTGGTTCTAAATTGCCTATATTTTGTATTTTCAATCAAAACTACTATTAAACTCATCAAACAGACTATATACATGATATTTGAGGTGTTTATAACTTAAACTAACTTCAAACTACTCATATTCATTCATTTGGGCCTAAAATGGCCTATATTTGGTTCTAACTTGCCTATATTTTGTATTTTCAATCAAAACTACTATTAAACTCATCAAACAAACTATATACATGATGTTTGAGGTGTTTATAACTTAAACTAACTTCAAACTACTCATATTCATTCATTTCGAACTAAAATAGCCTATATTCAATACTAAAAATATATTCATAAAAAAATACTAGAAATATAAATTGAAGACAAAATATGGTCAAATTTGCTACTAACCTTACAATTAAGCCAAAGAGAAACACCAAAGTGCTACGTAATCCTACATCATGTAGAAAATCAATTATTAAACGGCACCTTTAAGCGTCAATTTCTACTAAACAAGCAACTCCAATAATAAGTAACTAGGAATTTAAGTTCACAAGCACCCCTTTTGACTTAAAATAAGATTGCAATTAATGACTCAAAAATAAATAAATTCAATCATGGATTTGACAAGCGTGGTTATAAAAGCTGTGAACAAACTTAATTCCAAATTCTCAACATGTTCACCAGAAAGTACAATGCATATGATAGAAAACATAAACGTTTACATTTGCATTACCAAATAACAAACAAATGGAGGTAAACCATCATCCATACAGAACACACATAGATGCATCATCTCTAAAATAAAAAATAATAGCCAAAGTAGATCTTTATTCTTCGGCAACATCACAACCGATTCGAACATTCACTTAAACGACAACAATCGCAAAAAGTCTCCAATTTACAATAACCTCGAAAAAACACTATCAATGAAACACACGCACATGATATGGTACACACGCACATGATATGGTAGTGATGAAATCACGAGGAAAAAAAAATCCACTTAATGAAAAGATTCGAATTTTTCGCAGGAAAAACAAGATCTAGCCAAAGCCCAATTTTTTGGGTTTAGTTTCATGAGTACACAATTTTTTTTTTAAAAAAAAATTTTGTACTGCTTACCGCCGGCGAAGTGTCGGTCCGGCAGGAGTCGCTGCTGCCGGCGAGGTGGATTCCGACTGAAGTTCGTCGCCCAAGTTCACTTCTCTCACGAGGAAAAAACCCAATTGTTATTGGTTCGTGAGTACATTTTTTTTTTTTTAAAAAAAGGAAAATAAAGCTTACCGCCGGCGAAGTGAGGTGGAGGTGGATCGCTGCCGTTGGCTGGAGGAAGGAGGCAGGTGGATGTGGAGTCGACCGAGCTTCGTCTATGCCAAAATCGCCCAACTTACTTCTCTCCTTTTTGTTGTTGAACAAAAACCCGACTGAAGGAGCAGCTTCAATTAAACCCCCTTTAGAAATCAACGATCGTTTAAGACCGTCACCCAAGCTAAAAAAAATTATGATTTACTTCCAAAAAAATTCACGACGGCTTTTAACCATCGTTGTTTATCACCGACGGCTAAACCGTCGTTGTCTGGTATAATAGCAGTCGGTGATCAACGACGGCTTCAAGCCGTCGCTTATTATGATGATACCGACCGTTTGTTTAGCCGTCGCTGATATGCCGTCGTTATTTTAGCATTTTCTTGTACTGATTGTTGGTAAGTATTTTGCAATTCTACTTATTTTGTTTTTAGTAAAAGGAAACTCGCCAAAGCAAACACCTTACACATCACTATCTATTACAGAACCCAGTAGGAGGGGCTTACTTTCTAGGAAGAGACTCCACAAGCGAAAAGGCCCAATAAAAAGCACAAACCATTTGCAATTCAGTAACCCATTTTGTTGTCTTTTTTACTTACTCTTTTAGAAATAAAGGCTAAAATTCTACATAAACCATCATGCTTCATTCGTTTTACGATTTGTTGAGGTCTAATAACTTGATTGTTCCACACAAAATTATTTCGTTGCTTCTACATCTGATAAATGAGGCAGCAGGAGCACATTGAGCCACCTTCTTCCTAAACCAACCTTTAGGATGATTTAGCTCGTACCTATTACTTCTCCATAACTTATTGAATTGATAAGTTAAGTTCATCAAAACTGAATTATTTTTCCAACAACGGGGAAAATTTGCATTAAGTAAAATCGGAAGTACAACCTAACGTTAATACGACCAAACATAAAACAAAGCAAACTGAAACTAGAGGAGCTTCATTTGCTCTTACATACTTTATGAAACAAAAACAAACTATTGCATATCCAGACCAACTTAGACGTAGCTCGAACGATGGTAGGTGGAATTGGGTTAAATGTCTTTTTGAAGAAGACCTGAAATTTCACCACTACATAATTTGCTGTACTAGATACTTAATCTATCTCTAGTACTTAACCTTCCAAGCATAGCCATCCAACAAATAAAATTATGCTTTGGGGAGTTAAGTCCAGTGGCGAAGCCAGCTAGGGGCATGGGGTGCACGTGCACCTCCAAATTAGAAAAATAAAAAATAAGTCAAAAAGAGTTATGCGCTTAAGGTACCGTCTTGCACCTCACGCAAAGGAGGCGTGCCAAGCGCATTTACCAGCTTTGCAGTAAGCCTATAATTAATTTGCATCGCATTAGATCAATAACAATTGTCTGGCCTAGTGGTTTATTGGGTTGCATATAAAGCTTCACTCCTTGAGGCTTGATGTCATGGGTTCCATGCCCACAAATAGCATTTTGTCCCCTTTGCTTTGTTTTACTTTTTTATGGCAATATCTTCTCAAGAGTCAAAATGATTAGATTTTCATTTATTATTTTATTTTCTTTATGTACAAGTAAACTTTTTTTAATTGACATACTGCTTTACTCTTTACATTTTTGTGGATAAATAATTATTCCAAGAATTTTATTATTTTGATTGTGCTTCCGTTTATCGATATTTTGCAATGCTCAAACAAGTCCTACACAATTATTATTATTAAAGTGTTTAATCAATTTATCTTGATTTTTTTGAATGACTTCGAATCCACATGGGTTTAAGCCTGGATCCGTAACTGTGCACCTCCAAATTTAAAATCCTAGCTTCGCCACTGGTTAAGTCTATTACACACCCCTTTGTCCCATCTCACCTTAGTGCCTTGAGCAACATGACCATCATAACCTAAGGTTATTGAGTAGCCATTAATTGGTCTAGCATTACAAATGTCACCATTATACCCAGACTTGAACCTAATTCTTAATTACAAGGTGAATCTACTTCTAATTCGAGTTGGCAGATTTAGGTGGCTCATAAGACCACGGTCATTCCTTTCAAATACACAGGTTAACCAACCTCCACCATAAGCTATCCACTTTTTGAGCAATATCCCAAGTGTACTTGGTAATGCCAGCAGCCATGTTGGACTTGTGGTCTTTAATACCTAGTCCCCCTTAACTTTTAGTCTTGCACACAAAATCCCAGCATAATGGAGGCCTTCTTAACGCCACTACTTTACCATCTCATAAATAGTTTCTGCAACTAGCAATTCTACTCCAGATAAGTTTCATCGCAGACAAGAAGAATTCGCCTTTGTTTTTTTTTTGATGCAGAAGAAGGGACAAAAAAACCCCAAAAATGAAAACTAAGAAATAAAGCGGGGAGTAGTAATCCCCATAATGTCCTCTCGAAGAAGTGACAATATCAAATGCGGAGGAGCACTATAATACGTCACATTTTCAACCTGGGACACCCCTACATTAGTTGATCTATTAGCTACTTTATTTTCTTCACGATAACAATGAATTAACTGGAACTCCGACCCCGAAGAATTGATAAGAGACCGGCAATAGTTGATGAGGTGATAACATTCTCCACCATGGTGGTCTGCATTTTTGAAGGCCTCGACACATGCTTGATTATCCATTTGCAAAAACTAGCTTGGTGATTCCTAGATTTTTGGCTATTTCAAGCCCAAGAGATGCTGCAAACACTTCTGCCTTGTACGCTGAACAAGTCCCAAAATGGACCGAGAAAGCCCAAAAAAAGGATCCTCTGCAATCTCCAATGACACCTCCACCCCCAGCTAAGCCCAACTGGCCTTTTGAAGCTCCATCTGTGTTAAGACACATTCAGGGAGAAGGGGGAGCAATCCATCGAATAAAAGCTTCGTGTCTCCAGGGCTGATGTCCAGCAGTTATACCACCATTATCTTTCGTAAGGCTAAACCAGGTTTCCTCAACTTGTGCGCAAAGAAAGTTACCTGTATCCATAGGAATTTCTCGAGTGTTATCAAACATGAGGCAATTACGCCACCTCCAATTCCACCATAGAACCAAAGCAAAACAAGTTGCCCAATTTTTTGAGTATATTAAACGATCTGCTCTCAGATTCTTCACCATCCAACTTTGGAAATCCCCTTGATAGAAGGAGGGGTAGTTGGCAGCACCCCCCACACTAGCCCAAATACTACGAGCTGCTGGGCAATCCCTGAATAGATGGATAAGCGTCTCATCTCTATGGAAATTGCAACGTTTACACCTTGGGTCATCGATTAAATGGCGCATCATCACACGATTACTGTTACAAAGAATCCGCTCATGAAGCGCTAGCCAAAGAAAGTCTCTAACACATTGTTGAACTGGGGTACTCCAAGCTAAATCCCATTTGGGATTCGAGGGAGTATCGTTGTCTTCACGCATGATGCTCAACGCATATTTAATTGAGAACCCCCCTTTGTTAGAACCCCTCCAATACCGAAGGTCTCCATCATTCGGATCCTCAACCAACCTTAGAGCAGCAATATTTTTAATAATAAAAGGGGGGAGTGCAAGAACATATAGATGCATATAGCGGAGTTTCAGGAAACAATATCCTTACATCTATCATAGGATCACAAACATAATCAAACATATGAATCATTCAATAGGGATTAAATATCAAACCTTTGTAGCGTGATTTCCCTGTTGTACGCAAGCTTTGAAGATCCAAGAGCCCCAAGTGTTGCTTCTTTTAATCAGTCCACGAGCACCAGTTGAACACCAACGTTTGCTAGAACGGAAGAGAAAAGATCCCTTGCTTTTTGGTGGTATAGGCGCCGGTTTAGAGGGAATAGATTTGGGTTTCACTTTTTCTCTCTTGTGGAAAGAAACTGATGAATCAATTGATCACCTAAACTCTAATATTATATCCTATATATAATAGAAGAGTCATAGGCTAGTTAGGAGAACTAATTCTCCTCCTATTCCCCTTTGGACTGACCCAACCCTAATCCTAAATGGATTTGGATTGCTTTTTCCAACTTGTGCTACAATGTGTGACCTCGTAGGATTAATATATTTTAGTTATAGGTCCAATCAATATTGTCCTATTAATCATATTTAATCTCTAGCAAGAAAATACGATTACTAAAACAATAACTTTATTGTCTTCATAATATAAATCCTATTTATATTTAGTAATTGTCGGGATGTCTAAGGACATATTCCTTCAATCTCCTACTTGTCCGAAGACAAGAGCGCAATGTTAAATTCCTTAAGTCACTTAATGTCAAATTTGATAACACAATGTTATTCTCAAATTTTGTTCCTTGATCGCTGAGTTCGAACTACACAAATAAGGATTAACTCTTTAATCCTATTCCGCATGGCCATGCAATTTTCCAGTTCTCGCTCATCAAGAGGCCCAGACACCATTCCTATTTAATAGGAGGACTTATCCACTCTTGTATGACCATAACTCCCACTCAATTCTTAGCCCACCTGATCACTGCCTTTATAACCTCCTTTTACGGCGCGGCGTTTAACAGTGTCAAAGTTAAACTAATTATATTGTGGTTATTAAGACATACTCATGTCTAAGGAATCCACTAAATGTAGTAGTTTGATTCTACTTTTAGAATATAATTAGGTCAAGTCCCAATGTATCAACTATACATCCATATAATCAATTAGACATCTCTATGTCTCTATAGCCCATGGAACTGCGATATCAATTAATTATATACTAGTCTTTTAAATAAATCACTTATGTCCAATTTAGTGATTTAGACTAGGGACTTTAAATAAATTGTGATTTCAGTTCACTTTATAGGGTTCCATTATCAAAACGTTTTCGATAATCCTATTTGAAAACACAAATTATTTGGACATTTTATTTAATACTAAACCAAACAATTAAATAAGAAACGAAATTTTATTGATAAACATTCAAAGCATAATAAATGTCTTTACAATTGTAAACATGAAGTAAACAACCTAAAGCCATTCTCCCATATGCTTAAGCCCCATAGACCTAGTATGACACTCATGCTTAGGTTGAGCAAGCGGTTTAGTCAGAGGATTTGCAATATTATCCTCAGTATGAACCTTGCTTACTTTCACATCCTCTTTTCCAACGATCTCTCGAATGAGATGGAATTTCCTGAGCACATGTTTAGACCTTTGATGCGATATGGGTTCCTTAGACTGAGCAATGGCACCATTGTTGTCACTATACAACTCAATGCCATTCTCAATGCTATGAACTACACCAAGCTCACTTTGATCCAAACAACGTCCTTTGCTGCAACAGCTGCTGCAATATACTCAGCCTCTGTTGTAGAATCCGCGATGGTACTATGCTTAGAGCTTTTCCAGCTCACAGCTCCTCCATTGAGACAAAATATGAAACCAGATTGAGATCGGAAATCATCTTTGTCACTCTGGAAACTTGCATCGTAGTATCCAGTAACAACCAACTCATTATCTCCACCATAAACCAAAAAATTATCCTCAGTCCTTCGCAAGTTCTTAAGGATTTTTTCGTTGCAATCTAGTGCGCATCTCCGGGATTTGACTGGTATCTGCTGCATATACTCAAAGCATATGCAACATCCGGTCGAGTGCATATCATGGCATACATAATGGATCCTACTGCAGAAGCATAGGGAATATTACTCATACGCTTGACCTCATCAGGACTCGAATGACACTGAGTCTTGCCAAGTGTTATGCCATGTTGCATGGGAATGAAACCTCTCTTGGAGTTTTCCAGCTTGAACCTTGCAAGAACCTTATCAATATAAGTCTCTTGACTAAGTCCAATCAGCCTTTTCGACCTATCTCTCTAGATCTTTATCCCAATATGTACTCAGCCTCTCCTAGGTCTTTCATTGAGAAACAATTTTTAAGCCATTCCTTGACTGACTCAAGCATGGTCTTATCATTTCCTATGAGAAGTATGTCATCCACATACAAGACCAAAAGTAATACTACTCTCACTTAACTTCTTGTATACACAAGATTCCTCTTCATTTATGAGAAAGCCAAATTTCTTGACTGCCTCATCAAATCTGAGCTTGCATACCCTCCTTGGATTGTCTAGATCTTCAAAACCTTGAGGTTGTGTCAGGTACACATTCTCTTTCAAGAACCCATTCAAGAAAGCGGTTTTGACATCCATCTGCCATATTTCATAGTCATGAATGGCATCAATCGCAAGGATTATCCTAATGGACTTCAGCATGGCTACTGGTGAGAAGGTTTCATCATAGTCAATACCATGAATTTGTTTGAAACCTTTCGCCACCAACCTTGCTTTGAAGACACTAATGTTTCCATCCTTGTTTGTTTTCAACTTGAAAATCCATTTGCATCCAATGGGTTTTACCCCATCAGGAAAATCAACCAAGTCACATACTTGATTTTTAGACATGGAATCCATTTCAGATTTCATGGCCTCAAGCCATGTTTCAGAGTCTTGACTATCCAAAGCATCTTTGTAGCTAGTAGGCTCTTCTGATTCTAAAATAGTTATTTCAGAACTTTCAGTCAAAAGGAAATCAATATACCTCTTTGACGGAATGATGGTCCTACTAGACCTACGTTGGGGAACAATAGAAGAAGTTTCTACCTTACTAGGTTGAGTGACTTCGCATGGAGTATCTCCAAGTGGGACGGTAGGAGGTACGTGAATTGAATGCACCACCTTCTGAGCATTTTCATGCCGAGCCGCCTCTGATGAGGTGTTAACCTCATCCATTTGTTGCTCATCTCGAACTTCTTCGAGATATACATTTCTCCCACTTGTTTTTCTGGAAATAAACTCCTTTTCCAGAAAGACACCATTACGAGCAACAAACACTTTGTTTTCGCTTTGGTTGTAGAAGTAGTATCCCTTAGTCTCTTTAGGGTATCCCACAAAAAGACATTTATCGGATTTGGGTGAAAGCTTATCAGAAAGTAAACGTTTTACATAAGCTTCACAACCCCATATCCTTAGAAAAGACAATTTTGGAACGTTTCTGTCCACATTTCATATGGTGTCTTTTCCACTACTTTGGATGGTGCTCTGTTAAGTGTGAACGCCGTTGTTTTAAGCGCAAATCCCTAGAATTAAATAGGAAGATCAGCAAGACTCATCATGGATCGAACTATATCAAGTAGAGTTCGATTCCTTTTTTCAGAAACGCCATTTAACTGTGGTGTTCCTAGTGGAGTCCATTGTGAAAGTATTGCACAATCCATCAAATGATCACCAAATTCTTGAGATAAATATTCACCACCACGATCGGATGGTAATGCCTTAATTTTCCTCCCAAGTTGGTTTTGTACTTCATTTTGGAATTCCTTAAATTTTCAAAGGATTCCGACTTATGCCGCATGAGGTAAACATATCCAAGGAAAAATTGACAATAGAGGTCTGAACTTTGGGCGATAATTTTTAAAAGGTTTAAACTATTGATTAACCTGTGTAAGTCCCAACTTTGGGGGGTCTTAACTTTTAGCGGGCCTCGATGACTTAAAATTGACGATTTTTTTAAAAATCTCACCTAGTTCCTACTTCCCTCCTTCAATTAACCCTTCTGGTGTGACCCAAGTTTTACAAGTTATGACCTATTAAGCCAGTTTCAAGTCACTAAGGCCCGCTAAAAGTTAAGACCCCCTAAAGTTGGGACCTACACAGGTTAATCAATAGTTCAGACCTTTTAAAAATTATCACCCAAAGTTGAGACCTCTATTGTCAATTTTTCCCATATCCAAATCTGCTTACATCATCGGTAAAAGTAATGAAGTAACTGCACCCTCCCCTAGCCAACGTACTCATAGGTCCACACACATCCGTATGTATGAGGGCTAAAAGGTCATTGACCCTTTCACTTGAACCTGTGAAAGGAGACTTTGTCATTTTCCCCAAAAACTCACAAGTATCAAATGCTTCGAAATCAAATGATTTGAGAATTCCATCTTTATGAAGTTTCTCAATGTGTTTTGAGCTTATGTGGCCTAATCAACAATGACATAGGTATGTAGGGTTTGAATCATTTGCTTTATGTTTCTTGTTGTCTATGTTATAGATGTGGGTTTCTAAGTCTAGCACATGTAAACCATTTGATAACTTAGCGGAGACATAGAACATATCATTCAAATACGCAGAACAACAATTGTTCTTTATTGTAAATGAATAACCTTCAGAATCAAAAACAGGAATCGAAATAATGTTCTTTGTGATAGTAGGAACATAATAACAATTATTAAGTTCTAAAACTAATCCTGAAGGTAAAAGTAGACTATATACTCCCACTGCCAATGTAGCAACTCGTGCTGCATTGCCAATGCGAAAATCTACTTCTCCCTTTCCTAAAGTTCTACTTCTTTTGAGGCCTTGCATATTACAAATAATGTGCGAACCACAAGCGGTATCAAATACCCAAGAAGCAGAAGTTGCTAAGTTAACTTCTATTACATACATATCTGAACTAGAAACTCCTTTCTTTTCATCCTTCAGATACTTGGGGCAACTACTTTTCCAATGACCAACCTTGTTACAGGTGTAACAATAGTGCTCATCAACAACTTTTGGTTTTGGTGTAGTCTTTTGCTTTTCAGAAGATTCAGACTTGGCAACTTGTTTGCTTTCGTCCTTCTTAATAGCAATCCCAATCCTATTGAGCGATTGCCCTTTACTAACCATAAGAACATCCTCATATTCTTTTCTAGGCTGGTTAGGGATGTTTCACTCAGTCTGAGTTAGCATTTCATGCATCTCTTGCATCGAAGCTTCCTCCCCTTGCATGTGAATGTCTTTGAACTTTTGAGTTCTGAGAACGATTCCCATATCCCTTTCACTTGCAATGAAACGTTCAGCATTCAATTTGTCCTTCGAAAGGACGGAGCGCAAAATTCCAAGTAGAATTGTTGGTGTTGATATTGTTGTTACTAGACATAATTTCTACAACAAATAATAAAGCAAGATTTAATCAATGTTTATCAAGAAAGCAGTAATTAAACAAATTTTAATTACTACTACCCTTTATTCAAAATGAAAGTGCCCTATTGAATAAAGAATTAACCAAGATCCCCTCCCACTACAATCAAACGGACTTTGGCCCTGCCTTCAATTTATAGTAGTTGAGGTAAGTAAACACTTTACTAATTATAACTAATTATAATTCCTGGTAGACAGGTTAACAACTCCTTGTTTACTCCTATCTCTTAGCTTCAAAACCCAAAACTTTGTCTTTTGATGATTTTGTTGAGTTAAACCAAACATTAACATGTAAGTTTCAAAAACCTACCCTACTATCCCCGGAACTATGAGCAACACCCTACTTTGGCAGATCTATTACTCATGATCTAAGGCTTTATAGGTGTTGTTTGGAAAAGCAGTTAAACTCAATATTACTTTTGGGGACCTAAGTTTACTAATATGGTAAATTAATAGTGAACACATGAATTAATTAACCATAAAACAAACTTAGAAGCAAGCATTTAAACAAAATAAATGCAAGAGAATTATAAAAGCAATAATTAAATGATCTAGTATGGCCCCTATACTTAGGAAAATAACTAATCTTCATGAATCCTCCCTTGAATCTCCATGGATCACCATCCTTGAAACTCTTTGGATCCTCATGCTTGATTACATAATTTGAATTAAGTAAATAACGAAAATTTAAAGTTACAAAAATACAAACGATTCGCAGATCGTATTTAAATTACATTCAAATATAACGATTCGCATATCGTATTTACTATCCTAATTTGGGCCATACTAGTCATAACATGCAAAATATAATATCATACATATTACATTAAACATCCACGCATTTATAATATCAAAATAAAATAAACACAAATTATTTACTTATTAACAATTAATAAGCAAATAAAAACTTTCCATAATAATTATAAAACTTAACAAATTTAAGCTATAAATTATTTAGGAAACTTTATTATTTTAATTCAATTAGTTATTTAAACATGACAATAATCATTATTATTCACAAATTTGCAAATGATTATTAGGGTGATCTACTGAAAATTATCTTAACAAATAAAATCAAATATTTTAATTTTTATCCTTAAATTCTATGAATAATCAAATTAAACATAAAATTTAACCAAAATTCATACATAATATGATAAAATTCGAAAATTAGTGGGAAAAATAATCAAATTATTTTCAGCCATCATATTATTGTAGATCTATGTGGGTGATGAACATTAGATTTATTTAACAAATTAAAAAATCAAATCTTTAATTGTAAGCAAATTATTTCAATGATTAATAAAATTAAACATAAATAATTTTAAATCTAACAAATATATTTATAAAAATCCGAAAATTTTAGAGTGAATTAAAAATTTATTTCGACCATAATATAAAAAATTCGGAACTTTATAAAATTATTTGAGCATAAATCACAAATATTTCAATTATTTACAATTTCAAATCAATTAATATCAAATATTAATTATACAAATTCAAGCCATAAATAAATTCTCCCTTAATTGAATAAAAAAAATAACTTGGCATACAATAACATGATCATATGAATATTATGAAGTAGGCAAAACTGATACCACTGTAGGAATATATAGATGCATATAGCGGAATTTCAGGAAACAATTTCCTAGCATATATCATAGGATCACAAACATAATCAATCATATGAATCATTCAATAGGGATTAAATATCAAACCTTTGTAGCGTGATTTCCCTGTTGTATGCAAGCTTTGAAGATCCGAGAGCCCCAAGTGTTGCTCTAATCAGTCCACGAGCACCAGTTGAACACCAATGTTTGCTAGAACGGAAGAGATAAGATCCCTTGCTTTTTGGTGGTATAGGCACCGGTTTAGAGGGAATAGATTTGGGTTTCACTTTTTCTCTCTTGTGGAAAGAAACTGATTAATCAATTGATCACCTAAACTCTAATATTATATCCTATATATAATAGAAGAGTCATAGGCTATTTAGGAGAACTAATTCCCCTCCTATTCCCCTTTGGACCGGCCCAACCCTAATCCTAAATGGATTTGGATTGCTTTATACATGCTGCTTTGGGGCCTATTCCAGCTGAGATTGATGGTAACACTATTAAGGAGATGTGGGAGTGTGGTGTTGGGTGGCGTTGGGACTTATTTGCGCACCTTCTCCCTAAAGGAATATGTCCTTAGACATCCCGGCAATTACTAAATATAAATAGGATTTATATTATGAAGATAATAAATTAATTATTTTAGTAATCGTATTTTCTTGCTAGAGAATAAATATGATTAATACGACAATATTGATTAGGCCTATAACTAAAACATATTAATCCTATGAGGTCACACATTGTAGCACAAGTTGGACAAATTGATCTAAGAGTGTCATCTATAACCCATCGATGGTCCCAAAACAACGTACTACGACCATTCCCAATAGCAATAGCTGATCCTTTATTTCCCAATGAGCTTTGTCTGTTATACCACGCCATACATTAGACATATTTGAGGTTTTCTCAAACATATAGTGTCACACCGACCTTTACTGTACTTGTGTCTAAGAACTCTAGACCAAAGAGCATTTTGTTCAGTTAATACTCGCCACCCCAGTTTGGTGAGAAAGGCCGAATTTGCTTGCCTTGAAGACCGAAGTCCCACACCCCCTTTATTGCGAGGGAGTTGTAGAGTATCCCACGATAATAAGTGGATTTTTCGTTTCTCATCAGAACTACCCCACACAAAGCTACGTGTATGTGTGTCTTACTCATCACAAATAGTTCTTGGCAATTTTGCAGTCTGCATTGAATAAGTGGCCAGGGCAGTGATTGTAGTTTTTGCAAGAGTTATGCGACTAGCAATCAAAAGATACTTTGATTTCCAGCTAGAGAGGTGCCTGTCTATTTTTTCACAAAGGTGGGCATAAGTATCCCGTGTCACTCTACTTGTCAGAGTAGGCATACCAAGGTAGAGACCAAGATCTTATGTAGATTCATGACAAAAATAGCGCAGATACCAACCTGGGCCTCATGTGAGACATTTCTAGAGAAATAATCTCTAGATTTTGCAAGGCCCACTTTTTGACCCGATGCTGCACAAAATCTCTAGAGACAATAATTCTTGATAACTAAAGCTTTACTTGACGAAGCTTCCGCAAATAAGATGATGTCATCAGCAAAAAAGAGGTTAGAAAGTTTCGGACCACCTTTGCTTGCATGAATCAGCTTCCAGGCATCACCAATAATGGACTCTTTATTAATTTGATTGAGCCGTTCCATGCATAGTACAAAAAGGTAAGGTGAGAGAGGGTCACCTTGTCTAATGCCCCCTTGAGGGGGAAAAGGCCTCTGTAGCTTCACCATTCCACAGAACTCGTATAGTAGGGGATGTAACACATTCCATAATCACCTCCACCATTCGAAGAGGAAAGTTCATCTCATTAAGGGTATGCCGAATAAAAGACCATTTAAGTCTATCATACGCTTTCTCAAAATCAATTTTGAGAGTCATGTAACATGTAGCCCCTTGTTTACGTTTCATAGTATGAATAACCTCCTGAACAATAACATTGTTGTCTGTAATCTGGCGTCCGGGAACAAAACTTGTCTGAGTGTTAGAAGTGATTTTAGGGAGAAGAGGTTAGATTATATTGACAATGGGCTTTATAATAATCTAATAAATTACCTTACACTGACCTATAGGGAGAAATTGAGATGGTAGTTTAGGTTTCTCCACTTTAGGAATCAAAATAAGGAAAGTGTCATTTCACTTTGCAGGTAAACCTTTACCTTCAAGGGCTGTCATGACAAGTTTCTACACATTTGGTGCCACGATCTCCTAATTTTTCTAATAAAAAAGAGCCTGGAAACCATCTGACCCGGTGCCTTAAGAGCTCCCATGTTCTTCGTAACGTATTCGATGTCACAGTGAGTAAAAGGTCGACTCAAACTACCCCAGTCTGCATTTGATAATTCCGGACATACCCCAGTTGGAATTTCGTATTCTTCATTCACACCATCATCCGAGAACAAGGCTGTAAAATAGTTAACAACAATTTGCTTAACACCTTCTTTGTCTTGTACCCACTGGTCACTCGAATTTTTAATGGCCAAAATGTTTTTTTTCCATCTCCGCACCACAGTACTAAGATGAAAAAACGTAGTATTACGGTCACCATCTTGAATCCAGTTCATCCTTGCTTTTTGATACAACAAGTCTTCCTCTCCAAGCACAACATCCAAGTCACGCCGCAGTTTAGCCTCTAATTTTATGAGGCTTGAATTTTTGCTCTTGGCTAGCGATTTTTAAATTCCATTAATTCTAGCCATAAGAGTCCGTTTTCTCGAAAAATATTGTGGAAGTGATCTTTGTTCCAAGTCTGAAGAGCATTCAAAAAGCGGAGAGAAAGGGAACCAAAGGAGCATTTTGATCCCAGCTCTCTTTTATAAACTCAGAAAACATTTCATGAGTTTGCCATACTTCTTGAAATAGAAACGACCTATTTGGAGAGGCGAGAGGAGCAAAGCCGTTAGGAGAAATTAGCAGAGGACAATGATAAGATTGTAGAGCATGTAAGTGACGGACATGAGCAGAATCAAACCTAAGGCTCCAATATGGGTTGCAAAGGGCACGGTATAAGCGTGCGCTTCTCCAAGTATCAACATAATTACCACGAGACCAAGTGTGCTAGGTTCCGGAGAATTCTACTTCAACGAGTTGGACATCATCAACCCACTGATTAAATTTACAACTTCTACGAGAAGTATCAGGGCAGCTGGAACTACGCTCCCAACCAAAGCGCGTCTTGTTAAAGTCTCTGGCTAGAAGCCAAGCCTTATTATTTCAGTTTGCAAAATCTTGCAAGTCATGCCAAAGGTCCTGTCTTTTGGAAGGATCAGGACTAGCGTAAATAGCTGAAAAATACCATGTAATTATACACATCATATTCTTCTTATATTAACGACTATATAAGATCTGTAATTCTCCCCGGATCCCCTCCATATAAAACTTGAACGCTTGATTATTAATCAATAAAAGTTGCATTTACTTGAGTAAATATTGGATTTATTTGTAGTGCTTTGTATTGTTCTTCCTCCAATATGAATTACATGCAACAAATGGACTTGTAGACTATGCATAGACTCCCTTTTGACCATCTGGTATGATTAATATGTAAGATAAAATATAGTTATGGAGGTTGGATAGGCGTCTCATCGTGAGAGGCTGAAATGGCCTCTCACATGGGCATTTTTGACATTTCGCGCAAAAAGACAAAAAACTGACCCTGAACTTTGGTACCAACTTATACCAAAGTTCAGTAAAATTGGTACCAATACCATAATAACTCTTAATTACTTTGGTACCCAAGTGTAAGTGAACTTTGGTATCAATTTTGAGCTTTGGTACCAGTTATACTTACTTTTGTATCAATTTCGAGCTTTGGTGCCAGTAATACCAAAGTAACTCTTACTTTGGTACCTCCAAATACCAAAATTTGGCCTCTCGAGCTTTGGTACCAGAAGTGCCAAAGAAACTCTTACTTTGGTACCTCTAGATCGATACCAAAATGGGAGGCCATTTTGACCTTTCACGATGAGACGCCAACACTTCCTCATAGTTATGTGGGATGTTGTTAGATTTGTTTCGATATATATACTTTCAACATATAAATTTTTTAATCTTTTGCAATTTTTGCTTATAGATAATAGAATATATGATCAATAGTTAAAGTTGTTAATTAGGAGGCGTAAAAATATTAGTGTTGCAAGTAAGTTGGAATGGAGATACAAAAGTAAAAAGTATAGTGTTATCAGTGGAAGTCCTTTTACTTGAGTAAAAATTGAACTTAATTATGTGTAGCTTATCTCTATTATATAAGCTAAGGGATGAGGTATGGTGTCCCTCTTTGAAATGACTAGAATACCCTTTAATAATTTAAAACAACGTTTTCTTTTTATAAAAACTTAAAAAATGAGAATCAACGCAACTTGCCATATGGAACAAGTCAAAAATGGAATATGCAATCAACATTAATAACTTGACAAATTAGATTGACACAATCAATTCACGAAATTAATTAGAATCTTCAATAAAAAAAATTAGCGATATATCCTAACCAAAGTTGTTAAAATCGAGATTCTAGTTTGAATCGAAAACGACCTATAGAATCGAATCGTAAAATCGAATCGTAGAATCGTAAGATTCTACAAACACGTATGATCAAGATATTACACTCAATCTTTATTGAATATGCTAAAATTATAAGTTAAAAGATCTAAAAATTAGAAAAAATAGTTGTTTACCCACTATATAGCAATAACTAACAATATATATCTATTATTTGCTTTGTTAGCATGATTTAAATTTGAGAGATTTTCGCTAGTCAACAGAAATGTATAGAATCGTCTAGAATCGTGAATCGAATCGTCTACCATATTTTGAATCGTAAAATCGTAAGATTTTAAGATTTGAATCGCGATTTTAATAACTTTGATCCTAACAACATAATACTTCGTATTTACAAAGGTTAAACAATATGGTTTATTAACATTTACAATCGTTAAAGAACTATACTAAAGCCGCTGACAAGGGATATTAAATCATCAACCAAAATTTTCAGTGACAGTATTAAACAATTAAAAATCGGTCATCTTTAATTTAAAAATAGTAACATTTACAAAAGAACCTCAATAATTTACATCACTATCAAAATAATTTTAGATTAAAAAAATATGTTCATTCGTACATATAGCTACATAAAGTTGTTGACGCACGCATCGCGTGCACATACGACTAGTACCTTATATTATCACACTCCTCATCTAATCTAATCTAAATATATATCTCTATGATATAAGCCAAGAGGGGAGCTATGGCATCCCCCCTGTAAAATTACTTTTTGTCCTTCACCTATCAAAAACTGCTTATTTTAAAATATTCAATTCCTTCTTGATCTTCAATTATGTATAATAAGGAAAGGTAAGATTGCCTAACTTATAGTAAGATGTAATGCATGCACAAAACCTTTGCAAGAAAAATATGTTTGAAAAGAGAAATTTTTAGCGATAAGTTATTAGGCAATCAGATTACAAGGTACCTAGCAGGTTGTCCAAGTTATCTGAATCAGTTAGAACAAATTTTTAGATCTTGTTTAGCAATAATAACATGTGAGTGATAAAAATATGCAGGACAGTCATAACAACATGTATAGAACAATCAGGCAAGCATATAATAATATATGAAAAATAAATAAAAAGAAGGAAGGATTAGAATATATTGTAGAACGATTTTATACCACAGATCTACCTTATGAAATAAATGGTTAGTAACTTTAATAAAAAAAAAAGGTATTCAAGGACCCTCAGGATTACACTGTGGCTTGGGTCTGCGATATTGACAACCATCGGGACGAACAATCGTGAAGCCTGAAAGTATGAATGTCTGAAAGATTTGAATGTATGTATATGTATTTTTAGAGAGAGTATGTATTTTGTAGAGAGGTTCGTAAGGTATTCGTAATATAAAAGTCGAGTTGTGTGAAAATTCGTCCTTTAATTCGGAAAATCGAAGCCTATTTATAGGAAAAACGAATATGTGCTTCACGAGCCATCTGCGACAAGAGCAGGATGACGTGTCATGCGCAAATCCACGTGTAAGGCGCAGATTGGCGCGCCTGACGCGACATACCCAGTAGAAAGCGTGCACGTTGTACGTGCTTTGAAAAAGATAAGAAAGAAAAGATGCATCTCACACAGAGAAGTGCGCTTGGCCCAGGTATATGACAAATAAGTCTACGTGGCATGACACATGCGCTTGGCACACTGATGTGCGCTAGGCGCACGCCGGGTGGTGCGCTCAGCACACGTTGGTGCGCTCAGAACACCGCCTTGCTTTTGACACGTTCTGACAACTTTTTGATAAAAACGCATTTTAAAAATTTTCTTTTATCTTTTAACTCTGAAAATCTGATTTTACGGGATAAAATCCGATTTTGATTATAAAATTAATATCTTAGAAAATATTTATTTTATTGAAATAAAACAATTAATTATTTTTAATCAATTAATTGGGCATTTCAAAGAGTTGGGCTCAAAATACAATTAATTATCATGAATAATTAAGTGGGTTTTAAAATAGGACTTCAACACTTCTCGAAAAAGTTTTGGTTTGGCTCTTTGGACTGCTTTGCCCTTGGGTCGGACCAATTAAGAACGCGGTATGTTTCATCATCTGACCCTTAAATGGGGAGACACGATTATGTGTCTACTTGGAGCCGATAATAACAAAATATTATAACAATAGTAGGACTATATATTTATAAGAGGATGTCTAAAAAAGTATGGAGGTGACATATTTTATCTTCAAATAGACTTTAAATCAAATAAAATAGAATCATAGTGGTTAAAATAAAAAAAAATTAGAGTTTGAATTTTTTTTAATTACCTAAGATCCTAACTAAAACAATTTCGTTTTGTTTCTTTCAATGTCAGTCATTAATACTTTATGTAAGAAATAATTCAAAATAAATTACAAAAAAAAAAGTGTATATTAGAAAATAAAATGGAGAAAATATTTAATATATCTTATTTATTATCACATATAATGATAAATGTACAATTCAACCACATACAAAAAAATACGTGCATATATCGAACATGCTTTTAAAACCAATTATATTCTAAAAGAGCATGCATCCTAACCATATCAAACTCTTCTCAAATTAGTATGGATATTTAAGAAATGCTAGAAGTTTTTTTTTATTTTAACAAAACTATAAATATAATATCAATGGATCTTATTTTAAAGTATCTTTTACCTTCCTTTCAATTATACAAATATTGTATTTTTCAAAATATATATTAAAAGTTATAATTAATTTACTATCTTTATGCATTCCATTGTAAACCAAACTCTATTTCTTCATATAACTTTATATATGCATTTTCACCCCTCTATAATTCTATTGATTTTAAAAGATACTAACATGACACTAAGAAACGTGACAAATAGCATCATCTAATAAGGACGACAAATGTCGCCATCTCGTATAATGTTAGATGTGAGACCAAACAAGGGAACCGGATATACCACTCCAAGGCACGAAAACTACGCTTTCCTATTAGTTTAATTTCGCCCCTCTAGGATCACCGGGTTAACACGAAATAACTAATCAGATCAGATACAATGGAGAAAACAATTCACTAGATGATCTTCTAAGTGAATCAACAAGAACTTTGTGTTTGAAGTTTGTGAAGAACACTAGAGAGAAAGTAGCAAGTTTTCTCTCAAGCAAAGCAAGTCTCTTAAATGTGTCAAACTGATTTTCCCCCTCCTCTCTCATATGAATCACAAGGGTCAAATATCAAATCCCCTCTTGATTAGAGCTGTTACAGCATTCATCTCCCTTTAATCCCCTTATTAAGAATACTTAATCATCATTAAACGGAAAACGTATGCAATACAACGGTTATAAACCGTCCACGCAAAATTTCACGTCCCAAGTCAGACTACACGTCGCGACCCGCGATACATATCGCGAGTCGCGAAAGGGCGCTGGTCGCGACCCGCGACGGCCTCCTGGTCGCGACCCGCGACGAATGTCGTGACCCGCGACCAGCCTACTGACTTGCTTGATTCATCCACGTGATTTTGCTCATTCTAATCTCAACACACTAGACCTCCTCCTCTACTAGTATATAACCATATGAGCTAACAAAACCCATTACCCTATAAATGTTCCAACAATCCTCCTCCCATTTATTGGGTAATGTTGAAAAGTTTTCAACTTGCTATAAATCACAAACAAAACATGCTCATGCATCATGGAAATATCTTACGATTGAATCTCCACTTAGTGAAAGTCACTTTACAACAATTTCGATCATAATGATAGACAAAGCTTTGAATCATATAACCACCACAAATCATTGAAGATACTAATACACATAAGCACAAACTTAGTTCTTAACCTCCGACACCTATGAAGCCTTGGTGTCCATATCCATTCATAAGCGTTCCAAGTCAAGCCTTAGACTTGGTGAAGCGGCCAAACCTCTAGCTTATATAGGTAAATCTTTACGAACATGCTCCTACAATTGAGCACTTATCAAAGATTTATTAAGAAATAAATTCAACCTCTTAACATTGTAGAAACAAGCACTAACCTTGGGATGTGTTAAACAAGTGCTCCCAACCTTCTAGAGAAGTACTTTCCTCATTGAATTTGAGATCTAATGTTGTATTAGACGTCAAATTGAGTTTTCCTTCACCATAGGATGTTCAATAGGCTTAAGACCCATCCCTTTGTTCATTTTGTTCACTAGTTCCCTTGACAACTGTTTAGTAAACGTATCCGCCAAGTTCAAACTAGACCGAACAAAATTAATAGTTATACATCTATTCCTTATCATTTCACGCGCATAGCTATGTCTAACTCCAATGTGCCTTGACTTGCCAATGTAGACTTCACTATAAGCCTTAGCTATGGTTGATGCACTATCACAATGAATAGCAAGAGGTGACATAGGTTTGACCCACAAGTCAACCTCACTCAACACGTTCTTTAGCCATTCCGCTTCTTGGCAACAAGATGCCAATGCAATGAATTCCGATGCCATAGTGGAATCCGTTATACATGTTTGCTCCTTGGATGCCCATGAAATAGCACCTCCTCCAAGAAGAAACACCCATCCACTTGTGGATGAATAATCTTCCTTGTTGGAAATCCAACTAGCATCCGAGTAACCTTCTAGAATAAAAGGTTCTCCTTTGTAAGTTATGACATAATAGCACTCTTCTCAATGCTTGCCAATGCAACATACTAGGATTACTAGTCTACCTACTGAGTTTACCAATAGCAAAAGCTATATCCGGTCGAGTGCTAGTCATAGCATACATCAAGCTTCCAATTAAGCTTGCATACTCCAATTGTGAAATAGGAGTACCACTACTCAGAACCAAGTGAACACTAGGATCCATCGGAGTAGTAAAATGAGTCGAATTCGATTCATTAAACCTCTTAATCACTTTCTCAATGTAATGAGATTGTGATAATGAAATTGACCATTTACCTCTCATTATTCTAATACCTAAAATAACATCCGCTTCACCCAAATCTTTCATGGAGAAGCTAGAAGAGAGAAAGACTTTGGTTTTTTCCACTTGTTCCAAATCAGTCCCAAAGATAAGCATATCATCAACATATAAGCAAATTATAACTCCATTACCATTATTATCAAATTTACTATATACACACTTAACGGACTGATTTATTTTGAACCCACTAGACAAAATGACCTCATCAAATTTTTGATGCCATTGCTTAGGTGCTTGTTTAAGACCATACAAAGTTCGAACTAATTTGCAAACCTTAGTCTCTTGACCTTTAACCACAAAACCTTCAGGTTGATTCATGTACACTTCCTCCTCCAATTCACCATTAAGGAATGCAGTTTTGACATCCATTTGGTGAATTACTAGACCATGAATCGCAGCCAATGCTATCAAAAGTCTAATGGTAGCTATTCTAGCAACCGGAGCATAAGTGTCAAAATAATCGATACCATATCTTTGCCTAAAACCTTGGACCACTAACCGGGCCTTATGTTTTAGTATGGTTCCATCGATCTTCCTTTTCCTTACGAAAATCCACTTACAACCTAAAGGTTTGCATCCGGGAGGTAAATTAGCTAAAATCCAAGTATGATTGCCCATTATTGAATCCATTTCATCATTCACTGCCTCTTTCCAGAAAGCAGAATCATGAACTTCATAGCCTCATCAAAGGTCCTAGGATCCTCCTCCATATTGTAACAATATGAAATTTGAGTCACAATAGACTCCCTTGACCCTTCAACTAAATATAGTTGAAAATCCGATCCAAAAGATTTCTCTTTTCTAATTCTTTTACTTTTCCTAATTTCCTGTGTTTTAGTATCATGATCATTGTTAATGTCATCCACAACATTGGAACTAGTACTAGGTATCATGTCCTTTGGTCTTGGAATTGATGAGAATCTAGTCTCATCAAATATTGCATCCCTTGACTCTATCACGGAATGGATAGAGACAACATCATTTGGCTCAATGACATAAAACCTATAGGCTTTTCTATGTACTGCATAGCCTATAAAAATGCAATCAATTCCTTTTTCACCTAAAGTTTTCCTTTTAGGTTCCGTCAATTTAACAATTGCTCTACAACCCCATACCTTAAGGTAATTGAGATTAGGCTTTTTGTTACACCAAAGTTCATATGGGGTAGTCTTATTCCTTTTATTAGGAACTCGATTTAATATATAACATGCAGTTAAAATTGCATCATCCCAAAAATCGTCATTTAGACCCGAATTAGAAAGCATGGTGTTAACCATTTCTTTTAGAACCCTATTTTTCCTTTCCGCTATACCATTAGGTGAGTATGGAGCGGTTGTTTCATGAATTACACCAATGGAACTAAAATAGCTAGGATTATAGTATTCACCACTCCTATCCGTCCGAAGTCTTTTAACTTTTTCATTAAGTTGAAGTTCCACTTCGGTCTTAAAAATCTTAAACTTTTCTGGTGCTTCATCTTTAGTAAATAATAAATATATGTAACAAAACCTTGAATAATCATCAATAAAAGTCACAATATATTTTTTATTTCCCAAAGAAGGTGAACTATGAAAGTCACACAAGTCACTATGCACCAATTCAAGCAATATTGTTTGTCTAATCACACTAGGATAAGGATTCTTTGTAATCTTATTTAGCATGCATGTCTTACACTTCTCTAACTTTAAATTGAAAGAAGGTATTAAACCTAACTTAGACATGTCATATAATCTACGATAGTTCACATGACATAAACGATTGTGCCATAGAGAAGAAACATCAAGCATGTAAATAGAACTAGTATCAATTTCATTATTAATACTAAATTTAAACATCCCATTACAATAAAATCCTTGTCCAACAAAAATACCACCCTTGGAAACAATAAACTTATCCGATTCAAATACAACTTTAAAATCAAATTTATTCAAAAGACCCCCCGACACAAGATTCTTCCTAACTTCCGGTACATAAACAACATCCCGGAGAGTTAAAGTCTTTCCCGAGGTTAACAACAATTCCTCTTGGCTTATACCCTTGGCCTTTACCGTAGAATCATTCCCCATATACAAGATTGGACCATCATCCAATTCTTCCAAAGACTTGGAGAAGTGCTTATTATTGCACACATGTCTAGAGGCCCCCGAATCTATCCACCAAGAATCATCAACCTGCACAAACATAATTTCAGAAATCATAGCCACAAAATTCATTTCTTCAATTACCTTTTCATGTGCAACTTTACCTTGGTTTTGAACAACACTAGGTTGTCCATTCTTTGTCTTCTTCTTCTTAGAAGGACAATCCCTCTTGAGATGAGGTCCATTGCATACCCAACAAGTGAGGGTCTTCCTCTTCTTGTTTGCAAAGTTGGTTTTAGAGTTGTTATTGTTGGATTTCTTGGTCCCACTAGACCCACCAACCTCTACCATATTCACGGTAGACTTAGGAATACTAGGAGTAGTATCCTTAACCCCATCTTGAGCCCGGATCCCTTCCTCAATACGAAGATGGGTTCTTAATTGCTCCATGGACATATCTTCCTTCCTATGTTTCAAGGAATGCTTAGTTTCTTTCCAAGAATGTGGTAATTTATCAATGATTGAGGCTACGGCAATAGCCTCATCCATTACCATACCATGTGATCTAATTTGGTTCAAAGTATGATGAACTTCATGAAATTGCTCTATAATAGGTCGATCATTAGTCATTTTAAACGAATTAAAATTACTAACAAGAAATTTCTTACTTGAAGCATCTTCCGAAATATACTTGGCGTCAAGAGTATCCCAAAGTTCCTTTGCACTCTCCACATTTTGATAAAGGTCGAACAAAGGGTCGGTAAGAGAGTTGAGGATGTGACCCCGGCAAATGTAGTCATCATTCTCCCACTTTGTCCTCTTCCTTATAGTCTCCACGGACTCTTCCCCTCCATCTTTCGGGAATGGTGGCATGGGTGTTGATAGAACATACACCACATTCAAAGTTGTCAACAAGAAGTGCATCTTCTTTTGCCATCTTCGATAACCCACCCCCTCAAACTTGTCCAACTTTTGGAAGTTCATAGTCATGTCCTTGAGTGATTGAGTCATATCCGAAAAGAAAGAGAAAGTTAAACTAATAGATTGTTAGATGTGAGACCAAACAAGGGAACCGGATATACCACTCCAAGGCACGTAAACTACGCTTTCCTATTAGTTGAATTTCGCCCCTCTAGGATCACCGGGTTAACACGAAATAACTAATGAGATACAATGGAGAAAACAATTCACTAGATGATCTTCTAAGTGAATCAACAAGAACTTTGTGTTTGAAGTTTGTGAAGAACACTAGAGAGAAAGTAGCAAGTTTTCTCTCAAGCAAAGCAAGTCTCTTAGAATGTGTCAAACTGATTTTCCCCCTCCTCTCTCATATGAATCACAAGGGTCAAATATCAAATCCCTTCTTGATTAGAGCTGTTACAACATTCATCTCCCTTTAATCCCCTGATTAAGAATACTTAATCGTCATTAAACAAAAAACGTATGCAATACAACGGTTATAAACCGTCCACGCAAAATTTCACGTCCCAAGTCAGACTACACGTCGCGACCCGCGATACAGATCGCAAGTCGCGAAAGGGCGTTGGTCGCGACCCGCGACGAATGTCGCGACCCGCGACCAGCCTACTGACTTGCTTGATTCATCCACGTGATTTTGCGCATTCTAATCTCAACATACTAGACCTCCTCCTCTACTAGTATATAACCATATGGGCTAACAAAACCCATTACCCTATAAATGTTCCAACATATAATGCCTATTGGATTCTCTTTATATATTGGTTACTAGTTTCCAAACTCTTGGAATGCAAGAGATAAAACTTAAAATAGTTAAACATTCTAAATAAGTCACAACTTATAGTATAAAACAATATGAAACAAATCCAACCCATACTCATCTTCTCAAATCAGTTGATCAAAAAATATTTCATAATAATCATTTAGTTCGAATATTTTAAGGAATTTCAGAGAAAAATTGTGAAGCATCAAGCATGGAGTACTTCTTTAGAAAATTACTTGTGGTTGTTCTCTTGTTCTTACGATAAATCAAAGTGTTTTCGTGTTGAAAACAATTACCGTAAATTTTAATGAAGATGCAAAAATTTCTTTGAAAGATAATTTACCAGTTAGTGACCCATTCAACCAATTCACCCAAAAATGGCAGAAATAAATGTTGAATCATGCAGGTGATCACATGCATGGGGCGGATGAAAAAGTACTTTAAAACTTCCTCTGTCCTATATTAACCCATGCAAAGTTTAGCTCCACTAGATCTATTCACATCCTTATTATGAAAGCATATTAAGGCAATAGAATAAGTAGAGACATGTTGAAATAAGTGGTCCCTAATGTCATATAAAAAATAGATATGTGAGAGGGAAAGTTGTAAAAATGGCTATATATAATATATGTAGTGATTGATTGAAAAAGATTATACAAGAAAATGGTACTGCTCAATAATGGAACAGAGGGAGTATAACATAGATTTTTTTCTCTTTAACTTAAAAACTTTCTTCGTCACATATTAGTCAATATAAATTGATTAGATGCTAACCTAGCTTGACCATATTTTTCTACCAATATATAAAGGCAAACTAGGTTAGCACCCCTACAACACCACGATTTTAAATATTTATATAAGTTCTTGTTAGAATTAGGGGGAAGTTGGTGGGATTATAATTAGGAGTAGCAGTGTTATGTTTTGTTGTTGGAATTGACGTGGAAGTGGAAAATGGGAAATTGGTTAACTTATATTCACTTTGTAAAGTTTTTGCTTACATCAACAAGCATACATCACTAATATTTGTACTAAGTGGTAATGTCGGTGATCTAATCTAGATCATTCTACCACATATGTGTAGCTAGATTTTTTATGATCATCTAGCCTTTTCTAGTTGATATGTAAACTTTGACTTTAACTAGACAACTAGATATTCAAGATAACTCTAGATATTACATAATATTTCCACTAAACTTAAATTTTTTAGGTTTTTCTAATACTCTTCCTTAATCTGAAAAATCTTGTACTCCAGATTGTCCTCTCAATTATTCTTTAGTTTTTGTTGATGCTCTTGTCACCAACAATCTCCGATCTTGATTTTTCTTTTTATCTTTGTGTTGGTACTCTTGTCACCAACTTTAGCTTGTCTTCTTTATTATTTTTTCTTGTCAGTAATCGTGTTACCATCTTCCATACTCTTTCTTTCTGATGCTCCTGTCACCAGCAATTTTGCTTCTTGAAATTATCTCTTTTTGTGGATATTTTTGGTGCTCATGTCACCAAATATTTCTGCTAATGCACTTGTCACACCCAACATTGTGGCTTTCCTTTAAAGTAACAATCTGCACTATCATCGTTAGTTCTCTTACAAATTTTACAAAATAGTTTATTCTCCATACCTTTACATTTTGGTAAATTTTCTTCATCTTCATCCTCAACCTTCTTCTTGGACCCATTCTTTAATTTTGCTGCGAGAGCAGTCTCAACTAATTCTTCATTGATATGCCGATTTTTCTTTTGTTCATGGGACTCTAAAGATCCCATAAGTTGCTCCACTGTTATTTTTGTTATATCTTTTGTTTCTTCAATAATAGCAACAATATTATCATATTTTTCTGTTAAACTTAATAAAACCTTCTTCACAATTAATAAAACCTTCTTCACAAGTTTTTCATCTGAAATTTCTTCTCCATATGATTTCATTTGATTCACTATTTCTATTACCTTTGAAAAATAGTCTTTCATTAGTTCCCCCTCTTTCATTTTTAAGTTTTCAAATTCTCTTCTTAAAGACTGGAGTTTGATACTTCTCACCTTGCTATCTCCTTGAAATTCTTGTTGCAGGATCTCCCAAGCCTTCTTTGTCGTGTTGGCTCTTAAAATTCTTGCAAATATTATATCTGTGACTTCATTTTGTATTAAATATAATGCCTTAGCATCCTTCATTCTTTCACCCTCGAGCTGCCTTTTTTGAGCTTCGGTTAAGGTACTCTCGTCTTCGTACTCCGTATATCCTTTACCAGCATAACTCCACAACCCATGAGATTTAAGTAAAGTCTTCATTTTACTTTTCCCAAAATCATAATTTTCTCCCCCAAAAATTAGAATTGGGAAGGTTGGGTTGTTGAGTGCCATTATAATTTATGTTGTATATGGGTTAAATGTGTTTTGTGGCTAAAGTAGTGAGGCATTGGGAATTTTGGCTCGGATACCAAATGTTGGAATTATGGGAAACTTAGTGGGATTTTAATTAGGAGTAGCAGTGTTATGTTTTGTTGTTGGAATTGACGTGGAAGTGGAAAATGGGAAATTGGTTAACTTATATTCACTTTGTAAAGTTTTTACTTACATCAACGAGCATACATCACTAATATTTATACTAATTGGTAATGTCGGTGATCTAATCTAGATCATTCTACCACATATGTGTAGCTAGATTTTTTATGATCATCTAGACTTTTCTAGTTGATATGTAAACTATGACTTTAACTAGACAATTAGATATTCAAGATAACTCTAGATATTACATAATATTTCCACTAACCTTAAGATTTTTCTAGATTAGCTTTTTCTAATAGTTCTTAGCTCCCTTCCTCTCTAATCGATTCGGATGATGCCTAATTTTAGTCCTTAAAAATATGTAATTGTAGGGAAAGGAGAATGAGATTGAGCTAATAATGGAAGATCTTATGAGTGAAGAGTTGTACAAAGCTGTGAGTGATGAAGAGTGGGAAACCTTAACAAAAAGACTAGAAGAGGCCAGCGAGGATGACAAGTGGTTTGTTTCACGACTACCTGATGGAAGCAACATTATGCATATAGCAATTGAAGGTTTTCGACTAAATTTTACAAATAAAAGTATGAAACGCTTCTCAGCTGATCCTTTAGCAGATTATAGAGAAAGGTTCATTGTAAGTGCTTTGAGGAATTTCCCTGTTCTTTCTTCTCAAACCAACCACCGCGGCGAGACGCCTCTTCATCTTGCGATGTATCGTGAGACGCTGAAGCCAGATGGGCAGCTATTCAGCTACATTATAGAGCATTTCAGGCAAATTAAAGAAGAGGCGACATATGCATTTTGTTTCCCGTTACCCCCGTGGAAGGCAAAAACTGCACAAGGCAACACGCTCCTTCACTTAGCGCTACTATATTCCAGAGTTGAATTCGCAGAGTACTTGATAGAGCTTGATGCCAACTTAGTTAAAGAAGTCAACAATCTCAAAGAAACTCCTCTTCACATGTTATGTCGGAACATGAGTGATCACGACCGTAAGTTTCATACTTCTACTCCTACTCTTACTCCAATACTTAATTTTCTAGTTTAACCGTTGCATTGCATGGATATGAACTTAATTCATAGTATATAATTCAATAAAGAATTAAATAAGTACTCCTTTTGTCCCATTACCGTTTCACAAAGTCTTATGGGTAACTATTACACAATAATTTATTGTGTAACAAAAATCAAAACCGTCCTCTGCCCCTTCTGTAGGAACATATAGATGCATATAGCGGAATTTAAGGAAACAAATTTCCTAACATCTATCACAAGATCGCATGCATAACATAAATATGAATCATATTATAAGGAAAATAATATACAACCTTTGTAGCGTGTTTTCCATCGGATTGCAAGTGCTAGAGATCAAAGAACATCAATTGATGTCCCTCTACTTAGTCCACGAGCACCAATTGAATTCCCACGTTTGCTAGAACAGAAGAGGATGAATAGATTTCACTCTCTTGCTTTTTAGGGGGGTGGTCGGATTTTCCAAAGGGAAATAATAGGGGTTTTCTCTCTCTTTTCAGTTTGAAAAGTTACTGTCAAGTTGAACGTTTTATTCCTCTCTCCTATTATAACCTTTTATAATAGTAGGAGAATAAAATAAGAGAGAGACCTAACCTAACCCTAATTTCTCCCAATGGCCGGTTTCCTTACTTCAATTAGTTACTACAATGTGTGACCTCATAGGATTAGGTTAACTTAGTTGTAGGTTCAACCAATATTGTGCTACTAACCAACATTTATTCTCTAGCAAGTAAATGTGATTACTAAATTAACGTAATTAATTATCTCTATAATAATTCCTTTTATATTTAGTAATTGCCGGGATGTCTACGGACATATCCCTTCAATCTCCCACTTGTCCGAAGACAAGAGCACAATGCTAAATTCCTTAAGTCACTTAATGCCAAATTTGATACCACCATGTTATTCTCAAATTTATGTTCCTTGATCGCTGAGTTCGAACTGCTCAAATAAGGATTAACTCTTTAATCCTATTCCGCATGGCCATGCAATTTTCCAGTTCTCGCTCATCAAGAGGCCCAGACACCATTCCTATTTAATAGGAGGACTTATCCACTCTTGTATGACGATAACTCCCACTCAATTCTTAGCCCACCTGATCACTGCCTTTATAACCTCCTTTTACGGCGTGGCGTTTAATAGTGTCAAAGTTAAACTAATTATGTTGTGGTTATTAAGACATACTCATGTCTAAGGAATCCACTAAATATAGTAGTTCGATTCTACTTTTAGAATCTAATTCGATCAGGTCTCAATGTATCAACTATACATCCATATAATCAATTAGACATCTCTATGTCTCCATAGCCTATGGAACTGCGCTATCAATTAATTATATACTAGTCTTTTAAATAAATCACTTATGTCCAATTTAGTGATTTAGACTAGGGACTTTAAATAAATTGTGATTTCAATTCACTTTATAGGGCTCCATTATCAAAACGTTTTCAATAATCCTATTTGAAAACACAAATTATTTGGACATTTTATTTAATACTAAACCAAACAATTAAATAAGAAACGAATTTTTATTGATAAACATTCAAAGCATAATAAATGTCTTTACAATTGTAAACATGAAGTAAACAACCTAAAGTCATTCTCCCATATGCTTAAGCCCCATAGACCTAGTATGACACTCATGCTTAGGTTGAGCAAGCGGTTTAGTCAGAGGATCTGCAATGTTATCCTCAGTATGAACCTTGATTACTTTCACATTCTCTCTTCCAACGATCTCTCGAATGAGATGGAATTTCCTGAGCAGATGTTTAGACCTTTGATGCGATCTGGGTTCCTTAGACTGAGCAATGGCACCATTGTTGTCACAATGCAACTCAATGCCATTCTCAATGCTAGGAACTACACCAAGCTCACCAATGAACTTTTTGATCCAAACAGCTTCCTTTGCTGCATCAGCTGCTGCAATATACTCAGCCTTTGTTGTAGAATCCGCGATGGTACTCTGCTTAGAGCTCTTCTTGCTCACAGCTCCTCCATTGAGACAAAATATGAAACCAGATTGAGATCGAAAATCATCTTTGTCACTCTGGAAGCTTGCATCGGTGTATCCAGTAACAACCAAATCACTATCTCCACTATAAACCAAAAAATTATCATTAGTCCTTCGCAAGTACTTAAGGATGTTTTTCGCTGCAATCCAGTGCGCATCTCTTGGATTTGACTGGTATTTGCTGCATAAACTCAAAGCATATGCCACATCCGGTTACTCATACGCATACATAATGGCATACATAATGGATCCTACAGCAGAAGCATAGGGAACATTACTCATACGCTTGACCTCATTAGGACTCGAAGGACACTGAGTCTTGCCAAGTGCAATGCCATGTTGCATGGGAATGAAACCTCTTTTGGAGTTTTCCAGCTTGAACCTTAGCTTGCAAGAACCTTATCAATATAAGTTTCCTGACTGAGCCCAATTAGCCTTTTCGATCTATCTCTATAGATCTTTATTCACAATATGTACTCAGCCTCTCCTAGGTCTTTCATAGAGAAACAATTTTTAAGCCATTCCTTGACTAACTCAAGCATGGTCTTATCATTTCCTATGAGAAGTATGTCATCCACATACAAGACCAGAAAAGTAATACTACTCCCACTTAACTTCTTGTATACACAAGATTCCTCTTCATTTCTGAGAAAGCCAAATTTCTTGAATGCCTCATCAAATCTGAGGTTCCAACTCGTTGATGCTTGCTTTAGTCCATAAATAGACTTCTTAAGCTTGCATACCCTCCCTGGATTTTCTAGATCTTCAAAACCTTGAGGTTGTGTCATGTACACTTCCTCTTTCAAGAACCCATTCAAGAAAGCGGTTTTGACATCCATCTGCCATATTTCATAGTCATGAAAGGCTGCAATCGCAAGGATTATCCTAATGGACTTCAGCATGGCTACTGGTGAGAAGGTTTCATCATAGTCAATACCATGAATTTGTTTGAAACCTTTCGCCACCAACCTTGCTTTGAAGACACTAATGTTTCGATCATTGGATGCAAATGGATTTTCAAGTTGAAAACATACAAGGATAGAAACATTAGTGTTTTCAAAGCAAGGTTGGTGGCGAAAGGTTTCAAACAAATTCATGGTATTGACTATGATGAAACCTTCTCACCAGTAGCCATGCTAAAGTCCATTAGGATAATCCTTGCTATTGCTGCCTTTCATGACTATGAAATATGGCAGATGGATGTCAAAACCGCTTTCTTGAATGGGTTCTTGAAAGAGGATGTGTACATGACACAACCTCAAGGTTTTGAAAACACTAATGTTTCCATACTTGTCTGTTTTCAACTTGAAAATCCATTTGCATCCAATGGGTTTTACCCCATCAGGCAAATCAACCAAGTCCCATTTGAATAATCTAGACTCTAAAACAATTAAAGAAAATGGAACAAAACCGTTTTCCCCAGCAACGTCACCAAATTTTGACATGCTTAAGTCATATCACCTAATCAAAAGTAATCCTAAAATCCTCTAACAAATAGTAGTCAGGGAAGTATGGTCAAATCCACAGAGAAATCAATGTTCTTTTCCTAATTGTCGATCAAATCTAGATTATAAGGAACGAGTGTTTGTTAGTAATTATACTAAACTAGACAACAACTAAATCAAAATATCAATAATAAAGAGTCTAGGGCGTAGGTTCACCAATGAAATATATTCCAGGATGAAACAAAACAATCAATAACGAATCATGCAGTTAAACAGGTTGATTTGCTCTCTCGAGTCGAAATGAACCACAGAATGATATTAACAGGCTCTCGCAATTTGTTAATACCAACTCTACCTATTAATTAAACTAGCCTTAATGTCAAGTTTATACCTCTCGGTGCATAACCTAATATTGCAATACTAATCAAATTTGGCCAAATTGGATTGAATAGAGATAATACATTCAATAGGAATCAACATACATCATCAAAAATCAATACTTTATTGACATCCCTTCATAATTGATAATGGATCCCCTTAACCCTAGAAATAAACTACTCAATCATAATTGAGGAAAACATACTCATGATGAAATAAGTGAACATGGTGAATTACTAATCAAGGATTGAATAAGAATAACAAGAGAAGACACTAGTGGAAAAAAGCCCATCTGATGCGGTCAAAACCGGGCTTACTTATTCGGTTTTGGTCCGCATCGGATGGGCTTGCAGCAGATCCAAAATATTTATTGATCCGGTCCAAAACCGGATCAGTAAATTATTTACTCCTGCGGTTTTGGGGTAAAACCGGATCAGTTAATCACATTAACTGATGCGGTTTTACCTCAAAACCGCAGCAGGTTGTTGAAATTTAGGTCAAAAAAAGGTGCAAACCTGAGGCTTCAGGTCTGCACTACCTTTCAAGTCTCACTACCTTCAACCAAATAGACACAATTGTAAAACCTCACTGACCCATTAAGTGATGCGAGTTATTTCATTTCAAAACCACCAGAATTTAATTCATTCAACAAAAATAAAGCATTAAAATCACATAAGACAAAATTAATAATCAAAAACATAAAAACCCAAATCAAATATAACCCCATCGTTCCACTGAAGAACAAAATTCCAAACTAAAATCTTAAACTAAAATACACAAAAATTAAGAAAACAAACAAACCCTAAAAACAAAAATTAAAAAACGAAAATTAAAAAACGAAACTAAGAATAGATCTGGAATTACAAAATAAAATATACAAAATCTGCAATTAAATATACACCGAAAATAAACTAAATTACACAAAATTAAGAAAATGAACTATCCCTAAAAACGAAAATAGAAACACATAAATAAAAAAAAAAACTAAAATTAATAGAGGACTTCAGATCTGAAAAAATTGAGAAAACCGAAAAAATTACAACGAGATCTAAAATTCCAACTAGATTAAAAAACGAAAAACCTCATATCTAGAATCACGAGCGACAAGTATTGAGAGAGGAGACGAAATCGCGACGAACATTGAGAGAGGACCCGAAATAAGCGACGAACATTGAGATGAGTGATAGCGAGAGCAGTGATCGGTGCTGATGGAGATCGATGAACATTGAGATCGACGAGCAATGATTTGGGGGCGTCGTTCGTCTGAGTTGGGAGGATGACCGAATGTGAGAAAGAGGAAAGGGTTATGAGATAGAGAGGAGAAGGTTATGAGAGAGAGATGATAACTTTAGGGTTATAAGAGAGGAGAGGAGTATGGGTTTGTTAGGGGGATGGGGTGAGCGTGTGAGAGAATGAGAGAACAGAGGGCTGGGGTTTGTTAGGGTAATGAATAGGAGAATATGGGCCACGAGGAACTTGGGCCACGCAGGTTATTTTTTAGAAAAAATAACGAAAATCTGATCCGGTCTTGTGAACCAGATCAGATTTTAGAAAACCGGAGCGGTTTGTAAAATCTCATCCGGTTCACTAAAGGAACGGATCAGATTTTCTGCCTAGCTTTCCCTCTCATTTTTTTACTTGATTTTCGGATGCGGTTTTGTAAAAATAGGAGCACTTACTAAGTGACAGATACGGTTTTTTCCACTAGTGAGAGAAGAATACCAATTGTAGAACCAATCTTGCAAAATCAAAGCTTCTATTGAAAATTTAATGTAAATTGGGAAAAAATAATATTAGGGTTCTTGATTAATTAAAATGTGCTTAGAAAACTAAAGACTGGAATTATATTGAGAAAATGTAGTCTTTTAACACTAAAAGGATAAGTATTTATATTAAACTCAAAACCGGCGCAACATGCGCTTCAAAAGCCATAAAAGCAGCCCCGCCCGACCAACCCGGGCGGAATCAGCCCGACCGGGCGTTTGTCAAATGCCATAAATCTCTCGTCACGCCTGACCGGGAGGTCTTCAACTACGTCTTTTCCAAGTGTTATCGTCTCGCCCGACCAAACCGGGCAGATGTCGCCTAACCGGGCCCACAAGGAAGTTTTGCTTCCTTTCTTTTCTAGCTCAAAATGTTGCTAAGTCAAGTTGCCCGACCAGCTGGGGCGGATATCCTGGGCGGTCGTCAGGTCTATGACGCCCAAATTCCAATCTTCATAGTGTCATAACTTTTGCGTTATTTGTCGGAATTAAGCAAGTGACCACTCGTTGGAAAGCTCTTGAATTGTAGAATCCAACTCAAATAAAATAATTGTGCTCCCAAAAGTACATCATCTCTTGTAGTGGTATAAATGAGTAGGAAATGCACCAAAACATGCTAATTCCTACAATAATCAACCTGAAACTACAAACACACTACAAGGAGCACATTAGTACTAAAAATGGCTCCGAAGAGCGCAATTAAGACCAATAATCAATGAGGGACGGGGGTAAAAACTCTATATAAAATAGACATATCAATAGTTCATTGGCAAGTATAGGTTTTGGACATAGGATTAATATTATCATATGACCCTTTTGGTCTGTGTTCATTCGTATATAGTAAACAAATTCCTCCACCAATAAACTGCCCATTTACTAGTTCAGTTCATAACGCCAAGCCAGCGGAACCATCCCCTTTTACAAATTTGCATATATTCATATTTCCGAACAACACCCATAAATCATGATAACCATAATCCATGAGTCATAACGTAATCATTCACAGTATAGGTGAGCATCGCAAACCATAATGTATATCATCATGCCGCATACGGATTGTAACACATGATTTGATAATCATATAACATAATGAGCATCATATAATTGTATTCACGCATTTGAGCACGTATAAAACGTCACGTATAACATACAAGGGCATACACATATTTGGTGGACATGAAAGGTTACCTCATACGCTATTCAATTCCTTTTCTTACTCCTTAAGTATCATCATAACATAGCCTCCAAGAATAGTCATTCGAAACCTCAAAGTTATAACAACATAACCCATAATTAGGAATTATCCTCAACCAAATGATTCTTGCTTAAATCACCTCCCATTTTTATAGCTCCAAAGTGTCATAATATAACCTATGATTAGAATTACTCAAACGGAACTAAATAAGTCGAATCATTTAAACCTCTTTGATTTAAAACATTTTGATTGAAAATACCATTATCGTCTATTCACTAGTGGAAAAAAACACAAGGGCTGCGGTGCAAGCGCTGCGTTTTTAAAAAAACGTAGCCCTTAATAGTGAAGGGTTGCGGTCATCCAAAAAACCGCAGCCCTTTTAGTTAAGGGTTGCGGTTAGCCCGAAAACCATAGCCCTTTATCAATAAAGGGCTGCAGTTTCTGGGCTACCCGCAGCCCTTTTGGGCCTTAAGTTCTCTATCATTCTATTTGCCCTAGCCCCTAAACTCCCTCCAATTCCCATCTCATTCCCTCGCTGCTGAGCCCCCCCTTTTTCTCCTCCCATTTTATCTCCTCTCTTCCATCTCTCAGCGCTCACCGTATCAGCAACCTCGTCGCCACTTTCGCTCGGCGTCTTTCTCTTCTCCTTGATCACCGCGACACGAGCAGCGCCTGCTCATATTCAGTAAATGCCAAGGGCTGCTAGTCTAATGGCTGCGGTCAAAAAACGCAGCCCTTGGGCCCTTTTTGACCGCAGCCCTTGGGCTTTTTTCGTCTAGTGATTGATTAATGAATTTAAGCTTATTTAGCATAAAAAACATTTATAACCATTTTCTATATTCATTCAAAAATGAAAATATTTAGTTTAGCATAACTTAATCTGAACAATAAGATTAACCCAATAAAAAGTGTTAAACTAAGTAGCTTAATTAAGAAAATCAGATTTTAAGCCCAACTAAATTCATGCAACAATTAAAATAAAAGACTTAATAAGAAACTAAATCGGTTTAGTATCTTCATGCTTAGCCCAACTAAGTACTAAATAACTTTAATTAACCTAATATGACTTAAGCCCATCAACATATTTAACTAGAATGTCTTGGTGGAGAAGTTTAAATCAGCGTTAGGCCTTATTTCAAGCTGGTCAACATGGGTAATACTTGGGCTTAAGTTATACACTTGAAATCAGACTTTTTAAGGGGGAACGAGAAGGTAGCGGGCTGCATCAGCGAAGCAGCACTAAGCCAAGGAGAGACAGAGTACGAGAGAAAAGAAGAGAGAGTGTATGGGTGTAACCCAAGTATGTTAGCGGATCTCCGATAGGGAGGCCGCGAACACATGAGCGGACGCGAACATTGTAAAGTCACCTACAACTCTAGGAGGTTAGCTCATCAAGGTGGACCGACAACGTTGGCGGTCGCCTAACGAGACAAAATAAGGGGATCTTCCCAATTGTCAAGCGCACCACAACCGTACACGTGTAAAGGGATTACGCACCCTGTTGATCAGGTGAACAGTACTTCTATAAATAGCCAAATGGTACTGTTCTGCAGGTACATTCTCTCACACTCATAACTCTTATCTCTCTCTCTCTCTACTCTCTCTCTAAATCCTATTTGGACACGTGCTAACTTGAGCGTCGGAGGGTGTTTTCTCGCGTCCCTCCCGAGGGTAGTTCACGTTTGCCTCTTGTGCAGCTATTCACTAACGGACGCTAACTCCAATCTTTGGTGGACTTTTCTCAAGACCGCCAACCGTTCCACAACCAGAATAATTTGGCGCTAGAAGGAAGGGCTTCCATCTTTGTGAACGCTATCATGGATAGAGCAAACAATGACGGACGAAGTCCATTAAAGTTCGAAGCAGGTCAAGGGTATACACCACCCATCATTACCGGACCAATCGGCACACCTCTGCTCAACACTAGAGGGACTGAGAATGTCACGGGGCAACAAACTCCTGAGAACAATGTGTCTCAGGTCAACACTGGTGGCGGACCGTGCAACCTGGCTCACTTCAGTTAGTTTTCCCCTGAGCAGCTACAAATTGTAGCATCTTTCATTCAAATGTTACAAGCGGGTACTCCTCAAACTCACAGCACTCCCACTCCTAATGCGAGAGGTGGCCAAGTTCGTAGGCGGATGCTGTCCATGACTGGTCGCAACGCCGACGGTACACCGATAAGGATATTGCGTACCTTCACTCAAGAAGGGCGCCAGATGGAAAGACAAATTGAGGACCCAGAGTACGAAGAAGCACTCTTAGAGACTGAGGATCTCAACAATTCCGAAGACGAGAGTCAAAGTCGTTCTCACCGAGAACACAGTACCAATGGTGCCAGTAAT
This sequence comes from Beta lomatogona, assembly GCA_947646795.1. NCBI lineage: Eukaryota > Viridiplantae > Streptophyta > Magnoliopsida > Caryophyllales > Amaranthaceae > Beta > Beta lomatogona. The sequence continues at coordinate 122,412 of CANSNZ010000597.1, read as the reverse complement.
TATACTGCTGGCGGACATTTATTAATCAAGCCTAAGATGTCTCCCTTTATCCCATAAATCTTGAACCACCCCATGCCGCGGATTAAGATGCCGTCCCACAAGTAAGACGGCACCTCAGATCCGGATGACCATGTTGCAGCTTATGAGGGGCACATGTATTTACACACCCATCCACTCTAACTGGGATCGCCCATACATGGTTTAAGAGCATCAAGGCTGGTAATGTTTATAGTTTTTCTCAACTTTCATCTATGTTCAGCACCCACTTCGTGAGCAATAGGCGCCGTGAGTGCACAACTGGCGAGTTGTATCTATTAAACTGCGTGAGAACAAGAGCCTACGAGATTTCGTTGGCCGTTTTAATGTCGAGGCGGTTACTATTCCCCGCCTTCAACAGGATATCGAAGTATTAGCTTTGATGACTGGGCTGAGAAAGGGATCCGCATTCAGGAGCTACCTTGGCCGCAAGACCTTCACATCTCTAGAACTAGTCTTGAGGAAGGCAAACGACTTCGTCAGAGGTGAAGAGTTTGACAAGGCCGCGAGCAGCCAAAGCCGCGAGCCTGAAAAGAAGAAGGATGATAAGCAGAAGAAAGAAAAGGGCCGCGAAAACAATCGCGGCCGAGATAAGAGAAAACAAGAGTCGAATGTGGTCAAGAAAGGAAATGACCGCGAAAAGAATGACCGCGAAAGGTTCAAGTACACAGATAAATTTGATGTGTATACGCAGCTCACGACCACAAGAGCTCAGATATACCAGATGAACAAGGACAGTGATAAATGGCAGCGTCCGAAGCAAATGTTTCACAAAAACCGTGATAAGAGCAAGTGGTGCGACTTTCACGGGGATCACGGTCATACTACCGAGAACTGTAGGCATTTGAAGGATAACCTGGAGGATCTGATAAGACGAGGTTACTTCACTCAGTATAAGGCTCAGTCGAAGGAGGGAGATGTGGTAAAGCCAATTAACCAGAATGTGCAGTCGCGGATCTCAGAAATTCATGTTATAAGTGGCGGTCCAATTCATGGCGGTAGCGTGAACAGAGCAAAGGCCAGCCTAAAAGAATTCAGGCACCAGGTCAATTTCGACGAAAGCATGCAATGGAGAAGGCCGCCAATAATGCCCGCCATGTCTTTTACAGTGGAGGATGCGAAGCATATCGTCTATCCCCATGACGACCCTCTGGTGGTCACGCTGAAAGTATCAAATTGTTTGATCCATAGAATTCTGGTACACGGAGGAAGTTCCACAAATATATTGTATTTCTCAACTTTTGAGAAACTGATGATTGGCCGAGAGCATTTGAAGCCTATTCGCTTCCCGCTGATAGGTTTCACAGGGGCGCCAGTGATTCCAGAAGGTTTGATAACCCTACCTGTCAGGGTAGGAGAAGATGAGAACGTCATGGATGTAATGGCGAAATTTTTGGTAGTTGACGTACCGGAAGCTTACAATGCAATTATCGGACGTCCCTTCTTTCATGACGTCCAAGGGGTTGTGTCAACTTACCATCTAACCATGGTGTACGTTTCCAACCTCGGGACGACATTAAAGTTAAGAGGAAATCAGGAGATGGCAAAATCATGCTATCTAACAGCATTAAAGCAGCCAACAAGGAGAATTCCGGTAGAAGACCTGCACCCGCCAACTCGGAAGTAAAGGCGAGCTCAGAGGAAAGCTCTGGCAAGTGAGGTAGAATACGAGAAAGGGGATGAGGAGATGATGGAAGTTTCGATGGAAGAGTTGGAGTCTAGGCCCGACGATATGCCAAGACCCAAACCAGATGGAGAAACAAAGCAAGAGATGCTGCGGCAAGAACAGTTGCTGTCGGAACAGAGATGGACCCAAAGGTCAAGGTCAACCTGGTGACTCTCCTAAGAGAAAACGCTGATGTCTTCGCATTCTCGGCGGATGAGATTGCGGGAATAGACCCGACCGTAATGGTACATCGTCTAAATGTTGACAGCACTGTTTAAACTGTCAAGCAAAAGAAGCAAAAATTTTTGGCTGAAAAGAATAAGGCCATTAAAGAGGAACTTGATAAGCTGTTGGCAGCTGATTTCATTGAGCCGTGCGATTACCCAGAATGGTTGGCCAATGTGGTCATGGTGAAAAAAGCTAAGGGCCAGTGGAGGATGTGCGTAGATTTTACGGACCTCAATAGAGCTTGCCCAAGGGACTGCTATCCGTTGCCAAGAATAAACCAGCTAGTAGACTCTATTGGCGGCCATGCACTGCTAAGCTTTATGGATGCATTCTCGGGCTATCACCAGATTAACTTGCTCGAGGCCGATAGAATGAAGGTAGCATTCATCACGGATTGTGGCGTGTACAACTATAAGGCAATGCCGTTTAGGCTCCATAATGCAGGAGCGACCTACCAAAAGCTGGTCGACAAAGTATTCGCGGATCAGAGGAGGAGGAACATCGAAGCATATGTTGACGACTCCATCGTCAACAGTAAAACTGACTGCCAACATTTGGATCACCTGGAATAGACTTGTCAAAACTTTGAGGAAGTATAAGATGAAGCTCAACCCAAAGAAATGTGTCTTTGGGGTGAGAGCAGGGAAGTTTTTGGGCTTTTTGGTAAGCCAAAGAGGGATTGACGGGAATCCGGATAAAGTCCAAGCCATTGTGAATCTGCCTGAGCCAATAAGCGGCAAAGATATTCAGAGGCTGACAGGAAGAATGGCGGCCCTCACTCGATTTATCTCAAAATCAGCACTGCTAAGAGAAAATAAGAAGTTCGAGTGGGGGGAGGAGCAGAGCAAAGCTTTCCTGGCGGTAAAAGAGCACTTGAAGAGCTTACCCACCATTACAAGGCCCGAGACTGGAGATGTATTGCAATTGTATATCTCGGCCTCGCCTAAAACGGTCGCGGCCGTGTTGTTGGTGGAAAAGGAGAAGAGGCAGCAGCCAATATACTTCGTCAGCCACATCCTTAACGGTCCAGAGAGTCGTTATCAGCTGGTCGAAAAAATGGCTTTAGCTGTGATAATTGCCGCCAAAAAACTCAGGCCATACTTTGACTGTCATCCCATCCAAGTTTTAACGAATCAGCAGCTAGAAAAAGCGTTACAGAAGATGGACAGTTCGGGCCGCTTACAATATAAGCCCACGACCGATATCAAAGCGCAGGCCCTGTCAGATTTTATTGTAGAAGCCTCATATGAGGAGGAAGAAGCGGAGCAAAAGGAAACCTGGCTACTGGAAGTTGACGGATCTTCTGTTGTTAGCGGATCCAGGGCTGGAACAGTGATGACCAGCCCAGAAGGAAATTCTTACAAGTATGCCATTAAGTTTGCATTCTCGGCGTCAAGCAACGAAGCACAATATGAAGCAGTAATTGCCGGCTTGAGAATGTGTCTTGCGGCCCGTGCCAAGGATATACTCTTGAAAATGGACTCGCGGCTGGTTTGCGGCCAATTAAGAGGGGAATTTGAAGTCAGAGAAGCCAACATCATAAAATACGTGGAAAAGGCGAAGGAGTTGATTGCTCAATGGAATCACTTTGAGATTCAAGCAAAACCTAGGGTCGATAACACTAAAGCAGACGCATTGTCCAAATTGGCAAGTTCTGACTCGTTCAGCATCGAGAAGATCGTCACGGTAGACATCTTGAAGGAAAAGAGCATCACAGAAAAGATTGTGACCGTCAACAGCATAAACCAGCAGGGAGAATGGTTTAGTGAGCTGGTGGCGTATAAGCTGACGGGGACACTACCCAATGAGCCCTCGGCCGCAAAGAAGCTGAAGCGACAAACAAGCTGGTACATCATATACCAAGATGAGCTGTACAAGAAGTCATTCAGTTTACCTTTGCCTAAGTGCGCAACTGCGTGGGAGTCCGCAAAAAATTCTCTCATAAATATATGAAGGTATCTGTGGCAATCATATTGGTGCCAAAGCTCTAGCGCTGAAAGCATTGAAAGCTGGGTTCTACTAGCCGAGTATGTTGGTGGATGCCCAGAATTATGTTAAGAAATGTGATAAATGCCAGAGGTATGCCCCCATCATCAACAGGCCCGCCAACGATCTGCAGCCCATCCTATGCCCAATTCTGTTCGCTCAGTGGGAGATCGACATCCTGGGACCGTTCACCACAGCAACGGGAGGGAGGAGATTCCTGATAGTGCGAAATTATTATTTTACAAAATGGATAGAGGCAGAGCCGACAACAAAGATTAAGGCAAATCAGGTCAAAAAGTTAATCTGGCAGAACATTATGACAAGATTTGGGATTCCCACGGCTATCGTCTTCGACCATGGCGTCCTATTCGATTGCGGTCCCGTACAAGCCTTTTTGACGGAGTTTTGTGTGAAGTTTGCATACTCGGCGGTTTGCCACCCTCAGAGCAACGGGCAAGCAGAAGCTGCGAACAAACAAATCTTGAATGCCTTGAAGAAAAAGCTAGATGAGTTCAAAGGAAGATTGGCCGATATGGTCCCCGCAGTGCTATGGTCAAATAGAACAACAGAGAAGGGAGCAACGGGCGAAAGCCCATTCAAATTGGCCTATTGTGCGAAAGCAGTTTTACCGGTAGAGGTGGGTTTGCCCTCGTATCAGATCAAGCACCGGGACCATGAGAAGAATGATCAGGCACTCAGGGAAAATCTAGACTTCTTACCAGAATTAAGATTGGTATCATAACTGAAAGCGGCCGCCTACAAAGACAAAATTAGTAAGGCTTACAACAAGAAAGTCTTGAAGAGGCCGTTAGATGTTGGCGACCTAGTTCTTCGCTGAACAGCAGCCACTAGCAAGACGCATATTGATAGAAAGCTGACCGCTAATTGGGAGGGTCCCTACATCATTGCCAAGAAGCTTGCTCCCGGTTCCTTCATTCTCAAGGGCATGGATGATAAGGAACTTAAGAATTGCTAGAATGCTAGTGTCTTAAAGAAGTATTATGTTTGATTTATAGAGTGTAGTAGGCCGAGAGCCACTTTTTATTACATGAATAATACAAACTTCTGCTCGCGTTCCATCAATTATCTTATTATTTGTATATTAACGGCCATATAACAGGCATAAACGTCAAAGCCATATGACAGGCTAAATGTTTAACGGCCATATGACAGATCAAGCATGTAATAAAAGCCACATGACAGGCTAAACGTGTTAACGATCATATGACATACCTAACACAAAAACAAAAGCCATATGGCATGCTAAGTGCGTTAACGGTCATATGACAGACCTAGCACAAAACAAAAGACATATGACAGGCTCAAAGTGCGTTAACGGTCATATGAAAGACTAGCGCAAAATAAAATGCATATGACAGGCTCAAAGCGCGTTAATGGTCATATAATAGACCAAAGGTTAATAAGACGGATTAATTGATGAAAGACATTAACGGCTAAATAGTCATACAACATATAAGGATTAAAGCATTAGTAAAGCAAGACATAACCGAAATGTAAAAGTACTTTCCTATTAATTAAAAGCTATTGGCTTGGCGGGCAACTACAGTAGAAAAAGATAGCGGCCAATATGAAGGCTTTCAGTTGGAGTCAAGTACCTGTAAAATAAAACATAAGTTCATTATCTACAAATGCCAAAATGGGCCGAATAGAGTGTTAAACTAAAATATCCAAATAAGTTACGAGCTACAAGCTATTGGAAGAGCAGGAAGAGCTGAGAGATGGCCGCCAAAAACATCAAGAAACTGGGGCATCCTGATTTGTCTGTTCTGAAACATCCCGAGGATCCGCATCAGCAATAGCATCCTCATCGGCAAATTTAGGATCCCCCTCAAAAGGTGTGAGATGCAGGCCGGCAGCATGGGCGTCCTCAATGACGTTCGAATCAAATCCTGGAACAGATTTGCAAACACATCTCATGGCGGCCGCCCAACCGCCATCATACCTCTTATGTAAGGCCGCCGCATACTCATTAGAATGTTTGTATTCAGCAACAGCTTTGGCGGCCCCCCTGGTCTCAGCCTCAGCAGCAGCGTCCAACATAACAATCTCCTTCTCGGAGTTGGGAGCCTCCAAAGCCTTGGTCAATGTATCAACATTGGCCTTGGTCTCCTCCAATAAAGCAGCTCGCCGCCTCAAGGTGTGCAGCTCGTCCTCAAGGGGCTGCAAGGCCGCGATTTTAGTTGCCAGCTTCTCCTCCACATCCTTCAGGAGGACCTGGCAAGCCTCCAGCGACTGCTTATAGCTGTCCGCCAGCTTTTGATACTCCACATACTACTCAATCAGCTCAATAGCAGCGTTATTGGCCTGTTAATAGGAACAAAGAGAAAGAACGTCAATAGGGGATGTAAACAAATGAATCAAAGTAATAAATAACAAACAAATGTACCACGAGCTGGTCATGAGCCAGCCTAGCAGCAGGAGTCATCAAGGACCCTGCCGGCCTGTCGAGGGGCAGCTGCATGCCCTTCAGGATCCGGTAGGCGAGAACGCCACCGTTCTCCGGGATGTTGTCATACAACGATTCATCCTCCCTAGCATCCCAGTCAGGTTGATAAACCTTTCCGTGAACAATCGGCCGGCGAGCAAAAGAGGCCGCCACAGAATCGCTGATCGGAACCTCCTTCTTCTCGATCCACTCACCGAACCGAGAAAAGATACCGGGAGATAAGTTGGATAAAAAACTCTGAGATGTGATCATCTTCCGGATGTTCTGGCGGAAAGTAGAAAAAGAGCCTGATAGCCAAGTAGCGCCGCTAAGATGATCTTGGCCAGTGGTCGCGACCTCGTTTTGCTCCTGGCTCTCAGAAGGAGCATACACGTCCAAGTCATCTACTCGGACGACCTCGTTTACAGGAGCAGAGGTGGCAGGGGCCCCCAAGGCTGGCCGTTTGTTTGCAGATGAGTCTGCCGCAATTTATTCCCGCGGCCGTCTCCTGGTTCCGCCACCCCAAGCCACAGGCCGCGAAGTAGAGGACCTGATGGGGACGGCAGGAGGTTGGCCGTCAGAGCCGACAACAGCGGCGGCAGCACCCCGAACAGGGACACGACCAACAGCCACTCCACCGCGACCACGGCGAATATTCTGGGGACCGTTACGTTTTCCTCCCCGACGACCGTTGGTGTTGCCGTGCATGATCTCGTACTCGTAGGTAGGAGCAGGCGGCAAGTGGGTTAGCGGCTGGAGGTTCTCGTCAACGCAAAGCGCGTCGAGATCAAGGTTGTCGAAGCCTGCAAACAAACAGCAAGAAACAATAAATAAATAAATAAATAAATAAATATATATATATATATATATATATATATATATATATAATAACTTTTATTATTAATATTATCATCAGATGGACTAGTCCGTTAACAATACTTACCGTTGTCATGAGTGGGACAGAGCAACATGGCCGACAAAGGTTCATTCCCAAGGATGTACTTGGAATGAGGAGTCCAATATTTGGGCTCCTTAACTTTAACTTCCTTCCCGTCCTCATAAGTGACTAAATAGTCCTCAGTGTCAAAAAAGGCAAAGGTCGTTAACTCTTTCCCATTTAATGGAACTGAAGGAAAATGCTCCATGTGAGGACGGGGCTCGGTGAAATGACGGCGCACGGGATAATCCTCGGGGACTTGTAACCAAAAGAAGGCATCCTGGCAACCGTTTAAATCGGTCATCTTAGGCTCAACAATCATCTTCTTATCGGCCGTAGTGAACGACCACCAACCTGCCTGCCTGGAAGATCCATGCTTCTTCAGCCAGTGTATATGGCGGAACAAGTTTAAGGTTTGCGGAAATTCCAAAAAGCGCACAGTCCAGATATACGCGATCAAATTTCGGACCGCCAAAGGAGTTAGTTGAGCTAAACATACATTAAAAGCATTTAAAATCTGCACCAAAAAAGAATCCATAGGAAAGCGGAGACCAAACTCGAAATGATGAGTATACACGGCCACATGGCCGGGAGGGCACTCCGTCACAATAGCCCCCTCTGGAGGAACTACCAACCGATAACCCGCGGGAAGACAATATAGATCCCGAGCAACTCTCTGGTACGCAAGATCAATGGCGTCCTGACGCCACAGCCCATCAATCTCTACACTGAGAGGACCGGCACTAAAATCCTCAGGGAACCATAGAGCATCAGAACCCGGTCTGGTTACGGCCTCTTCCTCCATCTGATTGGAGATGTCGACCCTCATCTCGGCGGCACGGGAACTCTCCCCAATCACGCGCACCGGCAAAGGTGTACTGGTGCTCGCGTCCTCAGTACCTCGAACAACAGGACTCACAGGAGTAGATCGGCGCTGATAAACGGTCTCCTGACGAACCATAACGGTAGCAATGGAGTCGATGTCGTCACCTAAATCAATAATAGGGGGGTTAGGAGCCGCAGATTGCTGCAAACGATCGTAAAAGTCGACCGATACCTCAAACCCAGCATCCGCAAAGCTATCCAACCAGGCATGCTCTCTAAGGGGACAACATCAAGGCCGGGAACATAATCGGCTGGAGGATGCCTAACGGAACGTCTAGCAAGAATTTGATGCCTAAGTTCCCTAAGCGTCTGCCTATCACCGCTCTGGCTAGCGGACATATACTTCCTAGTCAAATTATGCTCCTCAGGAGTGGCAAGGTCGTTAGGAAACTTGGACCTTAGTTCATTTTCTCTCTCGGCTGTTAGGGGTATGTCCGCTAACAACCTAATCCTCCTCAAAGGGCTAGAATCGGAAGAAGGGTCGCTGGTGGCCAGGGGGGATGAAGGGTCACTTTCGGTCATAAACGCATCAGTAGTGGCATTCTGGCTGTCAGACTGCTCCGACATGATGAATACGCAAATAAACTTAAAGAAACTTGGAGAAGAATTGAGGAAATACTTGGAAACGAAGGGTCGCCGGAAAAAAAGTAAAGACAAGAAGCAACGAACGCCGAAAATGAGCGAACAAAGCTTCCAAAAACAAGAAGACGCAGAAAAACCCAAGCTTTAGCCGGAAAAATCACCGGAAATGAAGAATAAACATCGTCGACAATGACCCAGAAATATTTTGTCCACAAAAGACAAAATTTTCAGTGCACCAGGACAGGAATGTGAAGGCGAAGATTTCTAGAAACTTTTCAAAGCGATTCGAGTGCAAGAGGTTCAGTGTTTAAGCAAGTTAGAGCTTTGGCTATGGAGGTTTTGACAGAGAAAACTGGAGAAGAGAGAGAGAAATGGTAAAGAAATCCGGAAAAAGGACAATTGTTGGCATATATATGCGGTGAACGAACGGCTGGGATTAAAAGGACTACTCAACTTCTCTCCAGATCTCTGCCAAGTGTCAAAACGTAGTTAAACCTTAATAAAGTAATGGGCGCGATTTTCGAAAGGCAATGGTTAACTTTTCAAAAATCTGTAACTCCCTGCAACGACACGTGGCACCCAACGAATCCTTTTCTCTAAAAAGTTGAACACGACAACAAAGGCTCGCGTCCACCGACAACATCCTTAGCGGTCAAGACCCCAAATGATGCTGGGGGGCTAGTTGTATGGGTATAACCCAAGTACGTTAGCGGATCTCCGACAAGGAGGCCGCGATCACATGAGCGGACGCGAACATTGTAAATTCGCCTACAGCTGTAGCAGGTTAGCTCATCAAGGTGGACCGACAACGTTGGCGGTCGCCTAACGAGACAAAATAAGGGGATCTTCCCAATTGTCAAGCGCGCCACAACCGTACACGTGTAAAGGGATTACGCATCCTGTCAGGTGAATAGTACTTTTATAAATAGTCAAATGGTACTATTCTGCAGGTACATTCTCTCACACTCATAACTCTTATCTCTCTCTCTCTCTAAATCCTATCTGGACACGTGCTGACTTGAGCATCGGAGGGGGTTTCCTCGCGTCCCCCCCGAGGGTAGTTCACATTTGCCTCTTGTGCAGCTATTCACTAGCGGACGCTAACTCCAATCTTTAGCGAACTCTTCTCAAGACCGCCAACCGTTCTACAACCGGAACAGAGAGGATGCGCGAATACCGGCGAGGCTCCGGCGGGAGGCGGCGCGCTGTGCAGGTGGTGGTTGGCGCACTGAGGTGGTGCCCCGGTGATGTTGGTGGTGATGCCGAGTGAGGAGAATTAAGATGTGAAGTTTGTTTTGATTTTTGGTGCGATTTCAATGCCCAATTTCAATGGCTTTATAGCTGGAACTAGGGAGACAAAATAGAGGTGGAATAATGGTGATGGGTGAATTCATACCTTGGAGGGCATGGTAAGGGACAAAGGAGGAGAGAAAGGAAGAAGGGGTGTCGGGTGTGAGGGAGCTGAACATTAGCTTTCTTCATTCCTCTTTCTTTTCTTTCTTTCTTTTTCTTATTTGCTTTTAGTGACTAAATAACTAACATTTTGACCCATTTTGCTAGGTTTGACTTCAGAACATCAACATTAAACTTTAGCTAAATAATTAACTCAAAATCAAATAGTAAAAATATATAGGATTTTCTTATTAAATCCATAAACTATAATATAAAATTGTTCATCATAACAAAAATCATTTTTCGTAATACTAAAGTAAATATATTTATTTTAGAATATAATCTTTATCATGATCATTTCGGAAAAAAAAAAATGACGTAATTAATCTAATAAACATAATTAGTATCTAATAAAACGAGATTAAGGTTCGGGGTATTACAATGTCAGCTACATCACAAAGAAGTTTCACATCACTGCGAGTTACATTTAATTCACTACATTGGCTGATATTTTCCTTAGGTCTAGCTTCTAGGTTTTTCTTGAGTTTTGTTTTGTTTAAAATAAAGTCTCGTGTCTTGGCTAATGTTAGGTTGGTTTTGTACGTAGTAGAGTCCTCCAGTGGTAATTTTTATGTCCTAATTCTCTTTTTTGTACAACCCTGTAGAGCACAATAATCGTTATGAAACATCACATAACAATTATCACTTTCACACAATTTTGTTACAGATAATAAGTTTTGTCTAAACTCAGTCACATATAGAACTTCCTTCAGCTCAATTCCATTATTAAGCAAAACATTTCCTAAGTGAGTCACTTAAGCTATACCTCCATTAGGAAGATTTATCTTGGGTATGTGCGTTATTGTCTCGCATTATGAAATTTCTCCAAGTTTGTATATGATGTGATGCTCCTGAATCTGTGATCCAGGCATCACTCATTTTTATAACAAAGTGACAAGATATTATACCTGCAAACTGATTTTCTATCTCTTCTTCAATGTCATCACCTCTCTGTTTAGGTGCCATATTGCTTGAACTGGCACCCAACTTCATCAATTCCTGAAGCTGTTGAGCTATTGCAGTTGCTAGCTCATTGCTCCCACTGCTCACTTGAGCATTATAACTACTTTTCTTCTTGTAATTTTGACCTCCATGGTACCCTTGACTGTTCCTTTTGCCATAGCCACTCTTACTTTCTTGAGTAATATTAAAATTTATGCTTCCTTGCTTGGATTTATTGTGACTGGCAGAAAAGCCTCTCTTGAATCAGCATTTATAAGCAGTGTGATTGTTCTTTGTGCATACAATGCAAAATGGTTTGTTGTCATTCTTGCTGTAGAGAGCTATGCTGACATTTTCTTCTTTTTCTTTTCCTATGGCTTCATTTTGTGGCTCTTATTGTTGTACCATATACACAACACCTTCTACAGTAGGTAGAGTGCTCATAAGCAAGATATGACTTCTCAAGGACCATATACAAGGTCTAAGCCATTGAGAAATTGAAAAAGTTTATGCTATTCTTTCTGCTGATTAATGGCTTCAATGTATGTTGTGATTTCAAATGTCACATTAGTAATGGCAAGGTAGTCATTAATTGACTTTATTTCTTGCCAAAGCACCCTTAAGTATGCATAGTACTCAAACACTGGCCTCTCGTTTTGTTTCACCTCATAAGTATGCTTTTTGAGCATATATTTCCTACAACCATTGCTTACAGTGAACCTGTGTTTTAAGCTCATCCATATATATATCCTTAGATGAGTTCATGTACATCACTGAGTTTCTTATAGATTCACTCATATTGTTGAGAAGCCAAGCTGTAACCATGCTATTACAAGCTTCCCAAGCTTCTTTAAGAACATAATATGCACAGGGCTTTGTTAAGGCTCCAGTAACAAACCCTAGTTTTCTCTTGGTTGCAAGAGATATTTCCATGGACCTCTTCCATGGTTTATAATCTGTTGTTCCTGTCAACAGACAGTCCACCTTGAAGGTGTTTGGCCCATTAGAGGGATGTAGATACAAAGGACTATTGGTCTCAATAGTCATTTTTTTATTAATCTATTTCAGTCATGATGCTAATTAAGTAGGTCGATTTCACAGCTTCGAACGTAATGTTTTGAACTTTGAGAAAAACTTTTCTACTGTTAACCCAGAATGCACAGCTATATATACTTAGATAACAGACTAGGTTAATTTCTACACTATGAAAGCTACAAACTTTAGCAGAATTTTCACTTACCTCTCTCAGCTGTGATACCATGTAAAAATTATAAATAGAGAGTTGTGGAAATCTGTTGAGCATTCATAAGTGAAGAGAAGGAATGTTAGAGATGGTCAGTAGCACAAATGAAGGCTCCTCCTCCTTTCATATTCAATATATTTGTTGTGTCTTGCAAAAAGATACCTTAGCTCACTTATATACTAGGAAGCAAAGGACATGAGTCATAATCCCTAGAATGATACGCACACGATCCAAGTGAGAACATGTGAGTAACTTGACACCTAGGCAAGTAAACATGTGCAAGTTATATGTTAATAAGGCTATACAATTTATACTCATTTACAATTATTTGCAAGGTGGTTTAAAATTATGATAGAGCATAATCAATTATAATACTTCCTCCATTTTTTTTTTACATGTTACACTTTGACATTTTACACTATTCACAAATTTCACTTTGACCATCGCTTGTGATTTATACGTGAATAAAAATATAGTCATGTGGGATCTTGTTAGATTCGTCTTAATATGTATTTTTTTAATTAATATATACTTTTTATAATTTTTACAAATATAAAATTATAAATATATGTCCTTAAAGTTTTGCATTGGCATGTTGAAAAGTGAAAGTGTAACATGTAAAAAAACGGAGGAAGTAGAAAGAAAGGAAAATGGTATATAAAAGTGAATAATAATGATATCATTTATCTTATGATGACTTATAAATGATACATGTTTGTGTAATAATGACAAAGTATATAAGTAGTTGACAAATAATAATGAAATAGGAAGAAACAATACAAGTCTGCTGAAAAATGACATAGAAGTCAGTAATAATGATATGAAACATACTGATAATGACATGAAATAGTGCTTCATAAATGACATGAAAGAGTTTTTATATTTGACATAAAACAAATTTAAAAATGACATCAAACACCTCCAAAATGATATGAAACACACCAATGATGACATGACAAAGTTTTATAATGACATGAAACAGTTATAAAGTTCTCACGTGTGATATATTGTTAAAAAATAAATTTTGGTGTAACATGTTACATCCAAGACGCACTCTTTGATTTTTTGCACTTTCAGTGTACTTTGACAACATACTTTTTGCAAATTACAAATTACAAATTACAAATATATATATATATATACATATATATATATATATATACATATATATACATATATATACATATATATACATATATGTTGTTAGATTATTATAAAAACGTTGTTAGATTAGTAAAGTTTTCGAGAAAGTTGACATGGTATACAATACAATGAGATGAGTCAACCATTAGATGAATGGGTTGGTACTAAGTAGTCCAAATCTTTTGTCCAATTTTTTTGTACTATTATATGTGTCACGCAATATTATTGATACACATTATAAGATTTAAACAAATTTTTTATTTTAGTTTTTTTAAAAGGAAAGAATAGATGACATCAATCAATTAGATTGATTGGCAAGGATAATGATAAAAACAAGTAGGACGATTTTTTTTTTCCAGTGTGAAGTTTTTTCGACCCATTTAATTAAGACAGTCAACACAAGTTTAAATATTTAATAAATTTGTTGGGATCATGTTAAAATTTTCAATATGAAACTAACACGACTTTATCCGCTTCATGTTAAGGACGTATTAGTGTCAAACATTCTAACCCATTTAATAAAATGTGTCAAGTTAGTATCAAAGGTTTTCGACATGTTTATTAGTATAAAACATTATTATGAATTTAACACTACACGACACGACCCATTTGATAATTCTAGATCAATGTCGAGATACATTTTCACGATACCAACTTCATATAATTTTTGCTAATAAAAAATTATTTATTAATGGTCAAAGTTAAGTATTGACTTAAGTGCTCTCTATCAAAGTGTGTAAAACATTGAAGGAGCATATAATTTCATAACAAATTCTAACCTATAAAAGACATGGGGTACAAGTGATCCAATAATAATAAAAACTAGAAGAAGTGTATATATACGATAATTGGAAATTTTCAAATGAGACTGTCTTACCATTAGACCATGTCAGTATTTATCTTAAATGAGTCACTTTTTATTTAAGCTATTCTGAAGTGGACTTTCCTGCTTTTATCTCAAATAATAGATTAAGGCAGTCTTTATAACCTATAGACCAACAATATAATAACTTTAACTCTATAACATTAGCATCATATACATGCATACTTTGGCCTTAGCAATGGTGTTTGTATCGTTAGCTCGAGGACATATTATGCCAGAGCGCCATTTAGATGGAAGATTTGACAAGTTGGTGGAATTATTACTTAAAAAGGATGTATCGGCAGCCTATGCACGGGATGCTGAAGGTTTCACTCCTTTACTAAGAGCAACTCATGATAATCATCTTGGGGTAGCAGTACGAATACTTTACCATTGTCCTCAGTCAATAAGACATTATGATTATCAAGGTCGGAATATATTTCATTGGTTACGGTTATATCCAGAAAAAGATTTCAGGATGCATGAGTTATATAAAGTGGCACCACAGATGGGAGCTCTAATGAATACCATTGATGATGAGGGGAACACCCCACTACACCTTGCTTTTCAGAACGAAGCATTCGGCACAGCGATGCATTTAATAAGAAATTTGGACGACAACTTTAAGTACAGAGGGCAACTTCTTTATGAAATGAGGACACTCCATACTTGGCTAGACGAAGTTGAATTTGTTCCTAGCTGGGTAAGCACCAATCTAACTTGTCTACATCACTTTTTTTTCGTACGCACACTGCACAAACCCTCTTTGATTTCATCTAATCTATGATTTATTTAAATAATAGTAATAAAGATAATAGTCTTACCACGATAATGTCAGGGACCATGGTACAATGTTTTTCTACCTAATAAGGCTATGTTTAATAACATTAGTTGAAGAAAAAGGTCAACAGTGGTAAGCTAGTTGAAACTCAAAGCTCGTAATAACATGCTAAGTTAAGTACCTATTTAATTAGTAGACAATTAAAGCCATGACCTGAAAACATAGATTATGCACAACCTCAAATTCATAATAATTGAAACTGATAAGTTAATTGATTTGAGAAGTTGTTTGGTAAAACTGTTTGTCTAAGTAATTGAAATATTTTTGGGATGAACAATTAGATGGAAAAGGGGGATAAAAACAAAATTTCCAACTGTTACATATTGATTATTGAGGAGCTACTCAAACTCCCACCTCATTGAGTACCCAACAATAATATTTAAGGTACTTATCAAATTCCATTGCCTATTTAAACACGTTAATACTTATTCTACCTCCTAATTACTATGATTATTCAATGTAAATTTGAGTACCACCCATTCCAACTTTCATATATGGCAATGATAACAGGAATAGTTATGGACCAAAATGTCTCTATGGTAATGCATAATATTTCAAAAATGTAAGTATTGAATAACTACTACTCTTTTAACAGTTCACAAATTTCGTTTTATCGAAATTGATGAAGTTGGGTCCTCTATTTGCTTGGAGCTTTAGTAGAAGTTATTATGGGGTACCAGAAAAAGATGTAAAGGAATACATGAGCGCATTAGGAGTGGTGGCAGCACTGTTGACAACATTAACATTTACAGCAGCATTCACGGTTCCTGGTGGATACGATGACAATACTGGATATCCGAAACTATCAACGAAAGTAGCGTTTCAAGTGTTCATGTTAGCGGATGTAGTGGGAATGTGTAGCTCCATGATGGTCCTATTTTGCCTACTTTGGATCCTTAACGCCTGCCATCATTATAAAATGGGGGGAATGATGATTGTGGATACGACCATCGTTTTGTTGCGAGTATCATTCTATGCAACTCTTGTGGCCTTTATGGCGGGTGTGTACGTAACCACCTACAGCGATACTCGCTGGTTGGCTATCTCTACTTGTGTCTTATGCAGTGCAGTAATCCTGTTAATGAGGAGACGTCTTATCATGTCTTACTTGGGCCATCTCTTCATCATACCTGCTATCGCTCCTCAAGTATGTCTTAGCCGGCTCAAACAGTTTGCTAAGTATATTATATCACATGCTTCAAAAACAACTAGTAGGAGTAGAGGAGAACAACACACCACCACGCCACCCAGTTCAATTTGAGAGCTTTCCATGGTAACAAGCTAGTCGAGTCCCAAATAGACTTTACCAAGGTAATTTTGTATCTATGCCTCTTCCGATTAGTATCATTTGGTAACCGTGTCTCTTTCAAATTGGTACTGGAATAGTACTAGCTGATCAATATCAATTAGTACTGAAATGGTGTTACTTGATACCAATTGAAAGAGGCATAGGTATGAAAATACAAAAATTACCTCTGATATTGTCTTTTAGATAAGACTCCAATTGTTGGTTGCTAACACTTTCCTTCACATCGTAACTCCACTCCTCCCTCTGATCCTACTATATTATTAAATCTTTCTATGTCTATATACTCATATATGGTTGTTTTTCCTAAGCTTAGAGCTTAAGGAGGAGACTCTCTAGTTTAGTTCTTTCTTTGGTTGCTTTCTCAGCAATGTTGCTCTCTTTTTTTTCTCCTTATTTCTTTTTTGTAATGTGCTTTAAGTTATTGGTTTTCCATTGAGATGGAGAATCTTTTTACGCCCTATTTACTTTGCCACTACAAAATAAGATAAATTCACATGATTGACATTAATATTTCCGTTGTTTCGTAATAGATGCATCATATTGAATTTTTATACTATTTTAGATTCTAACTTGACTTATATTTGATTACTAATATGTAAACATAAATGTCATTATCTTTAGGAAAAAATTGATAAGAATAATCCCACATTATGCCGATCTGCTCAAAATAGTCCCACCTTTTGAATTTCTGGAAATAATCCCAACTTTAGTATATGTTTGCTCAAAATGGGCATTTTTTAACCCTTTGACCTGTGTGACTAACTAAAAATCTTGTTAACCTTTATTTTTTGGTTAAAAAAAAAAAAAAGACACCCAAGACCCGTTCTTTTGGACTGAGAGAAATTAAACTCAATTGTATTGAACTAAGAGAAACTGAAACACAGAAAGTAACTGAACTGAACTGAATTGGAAATAAGTCCAAAAGAATAGGGCCTAACTCTCTCCTTTCTCCCTCACAAACCACCACCCCACCCCTGCTGCCTCCCTTCATCCACCACCCCCACACCACCCTCTGTTGTTGCCTCCCTTTTCTCTCTTTCGGTCCCACTTCCCTCCCTTCCATGAATCCTGACACAACGATGAGACTGATGCGGCCGTGGTAAGTAAGCGTGGTTGAGTGCGTTGAGGTGTGGGACATAGAGGTGGAGGTTTTTGCCTCTTGAGCTTGAATCAATCTTTCTCCATAATCTCTCACCATGTATCCTAAATTGATTTCATTACGTACCTGATCATATCAAGACATTGATTATCCCCTAATCAATTTTAAGATTTCTACCCCTATCTCAAAGCTTGCTGAGTAGAAATTTTTGCAATTTTATTTTTGTTAAATTTTCTTTCACAAATTAATCAAAATACCGAATTTTTTTTGTCAATATTGAAATTAAAGCAATTAGGAGGAGGTGGAGGTGTGCCGTCTGCGAGGATAGGGTGGGTAGTGTTGTGTTTTTGATTTGATGGTGAAGTTTTGCAGACTGGGGGAGTGAGTGTGGAGGAGTGACTCCTACTTATTGGGGAGAGAAATTGCAGGGTGCCCATCTTAGAAAGTGAGCAACTTGGGCCACGTACAAAAGCCATGAATGTTAGTAGAACATGAAGGTAAAGTACATCAGTAAAGAAGAACCATCAATGGCGGGATTCTAAACACACAAATTGGTGAGAATATGTCCCTCTTGATCTCCCACGAAACCACCAAACCCACCACCATGGGGCTAGGGTGAGGGCAGTGGCGGAAGGGGGTTGGATGTTCCGGGTGGGTGAGGTGGCTGGGGGTGGGCAGTGGGTTATGGGCAAGGCCGGCCAATAGCCTGTGCAAACAGACCATCAGCACAGGGCCCCGAAATTTTGAGGGCCCAAAATATCAAAGCCCAGCCTTTTACCAAAAAAAAAAAAGGCTTCTCTCCCAACTGGTACATACAAGCACAACGGCATTTCATCAACTCCTCTATAACTTCCCCTAGTTTCTCGGTCCATATCTTTGCCAACAATATGACGCAATTTTCCAAAATTTGATATCTTTTGAAAATCTTCCATATTCTTAATTTCTCAATTTCTATTAACAACTTTCCAAAATTCTCTCACTCATTTATGAAGGATATGGAAAAATCAATTTTGATTTCTCAATTAAATCTTCAATTAAGGGCTAATTTGTCTACTCCTTAATAATTCTAGTCGGTCTATATTTATTCATCAATTATCAACTAATCGTGGGACAAACAAAACTAAGATTCATACCTTGAAGTTTTTGGTTTTCACGAATTTGGGAAGAAGAAACCAGATGAATGAGATAGTAGGAGGTTGAAATTTGGAGAATTTCGCTTTTGTTCCTTCGTCATCTCGTCGGCACTTCGGTTTTTGTGTTCTCAAATCTCGGCGGTTTCGCAATTGAGTGTTTGACGAAGGTAGAAGAAAGCAGAAAGCCAGAGACAAAGTAAATTACCTTCGTTTGATATTGTTCAATTGCCACGTGGTTCATTATATTATATTACTAATCAGTTTTTTTATTAACTTTTTAGTTTGATATTGTTGGCCACTGACGATTGAAGATTGAAGAAGAAGAAGAGTTAGGTGTAATTGACAGGTAAGGTAACTCACCTCTTGTAATTTGTTAATCATGTAATGTAAATTATGTAATATTTTAAGGATTAGTGGAATTGTGTATGCATATGTTGTTTACCAATTGAGCAACTAATGAGATTCTTTAATTTTTTTAGGTTGAAATTTTTTATTAGTAATCGATTAATTGGGGTAGATCTATCACAAATTGAAGTACTATTGCTCAATTGCCATGTTGTTTCACTTTAAGTAGATTTGGTTGATGAATTTGTTTCAAAAAGCGTTAGATTAAGTTTTCGTGGATTCACTTCGTAAGAATATAATTGTATTTTGATAATTTTTTTAATACATACTTTTTTATTATGAAATTTTCGTTTTTCTTAATATTAGGGGCCCAATATTAAGATTAGAACAGGACCTCTAAAATGTTTAAGACGGCCTTGGTTGTGGGTGTAGGGGATAGTGGAAGGGGGGAGGTGGTGGTGGAAGGGGAGAGTTGTTAGAGCGTTTTTTAATAGAAATTAACTAGTTTTTAAGTCCGAGCTATGCACCGGGTAATTATATCTTTCATTTATTAATATTTTACTTTGAAATAATATCATCAAGTATCACTTGGTTTAGTGGTTAAGACATTAGTATATATGTTTGTGATCTCGGGATCGAATCTTACATAATGCATTTTCTATTTTTTAGTGTATGTGCATAACATAGCATAAAATACTCATCGCGAAGGCGCCACGTGACATCGTTCCTTGCTGAGGAACGCCTTTTAATATATTAGTATAGATTAAATAATTAAATTTAGGTGATAGATTAATTAAGGATTTAATTTTGAGACACATTTAATTAGTTCTTAATCACACAACAAGGGTATTTAACCTGTATTTGCAGGTTAGGAACAGGTAATGACCCATTTTAAGCATTTTAAGCAGACATACCTTAAAATTAGGATTATTTTACAGAATTTCAAAAGTTGAGACTATTTTGAGCAGACCTATAAAAGGTGGGATTATTCCTATCGGTTTTTCCATATCTTTATTATTATTAGGTTGATCTCAGTGTACATGTCCAAAATATGATTTTTATATAATTTTTTCTTATATATACTTCATGCGTTCATAAATATTTCCTTCGCTTTAAAATTAATGCAACACTAGCCTTTTGCATGGAGATTTAAGAGAGAGTTGGGAGTGGGGTACTATATTAAACTGTTAATATTTTTGTTAAAATAAGGAGAAAGACAAGTTGTTGAGTTTAAGTGGTCCCATGTGTGAGTATAGCTTTTTTTGCATCTCTAGAAGTGTTGCATTAATTAAAGAACTACTAAAAAATGCAAAGTTTGCAATAATTTTGGAGCGGGGGAAGTAAATGTTATATTGATCACTTTATCACTTTCACGTAACCCAATGTGCTTCTTTAATCATTAATATCGATAATATTTACCTCATATAGATATCACAAAACGCGGTCAAAGGAGAGTGTGCAAAAGTCAAAGCATGTCAATATTAAAAATACTAATACTCAAAGTTGTGCATTGGCAAGTGTGTCAAGTAAATATGATTAGATATTTTTTTCTTCAACTGATTTTTTTAAAGCTTAAATTTCTCCCAAGAAATATGATTCACCTTCCTCCCCATAACACTTCCCCGATCGTCACATGAACCTTGTCAAAGTATATCATTGTCAAAACAAAAATTATTTATAATAAAAAAGGGATCATGAAGTATTATTAACATGAAAACATAATTTATTGTTTTGATGTGAAAAATACATACCAAGACGTGACACATATCATTATTACTTTTTCACAAAGTCTTGGATGTAACTGTTGCACCCTAAATAATGGTGTAATATTTACCTCACACGTGTGAAATCAACCTCAATATAACATCAGAGATCTCTCTATATTTCTCTCCACCTTCTTCAATTCCATTTCTCCATAAAAGTCTCAAGCTCAAACCCACAGCTAACAAACATCATCATGGCGAAATCAAGCGCCAATGATCAGAGCATGTCAATATGCCATTAAAGGCACCAAAAAGACGATATCATTATGTCTATCCGAGTCTTCAAGAGTCGTTATGTCTGGGTAAATCTGGAAAACCTATGGTTCTTGCCATTTCTCAGATTTTTTCTTGAGAAATGAACGAATCTGACCGTCAATCGAACGAAATAAAACCACATTTTCGAGATTTATTCATGAAATCGATCGCAAATTTAACATGATTTTCGAGATTTGTTCTTGAAATCGAATGAAATCGACCACAAATCTAACAAAATCAAACCAGATTTTCGAGATTTATTCTTGAAATCGACCGCAAATAATGTTCTAGATTTTCGAGATTTTCAATTCCATATGTTGCTTGCTCTTCGCTGGCGAATCCCCGCAACGACTTCTCCGCCTTGCCGCCAAAAGTAATCCATCGCCGATTCCCCCGACCTCAAACCAGATATTCTCCTATTTCGACTCCCGTGGCTCCGAGCTTCACTACGAGCCTTCTCTCGACCTCGTAGCACGCTACCATCGTTAAGCTGTTTGAGAGAAATATTGATGGAGGTCGCCGACTTGAGAATACCACCATGAAAAGCCATTTTTGCAGAGCTTCGAGTAATTGAAGGAGAAGGAGCGAAAAACTAGGGATGAAAAGAGTGTGTGTGAGAGCATGTACAATGGTACATGGCTCTCCAACTAGCTCTCCACTTTGTCTCATCTATTCTCTCTCTTCAAGCTACTTTCAAAACTACGTCTAAAGACACCCAACAAGAATAAAACTATTTAAAGAGCTCTCCATTCAACTTTTCATTGTTTAGTGGTCCCCATGTCAATAAATTAACCTCATTTCATATTACGATCAAAGTTATATAAATAAAGTTATTTATGTAAATTAAATATAATTAAAAAAAATCTTTTTCATAATTTATGTAATGTAGATTTTTTAAAAATATATTTAATATCATTAATTAAAAAAAGATAGTAGATTTTGTGTATGAAATATATTCAATATTAGGCTCATTTTATAGATAAAGAAAAATTATAGTTGTTGGGATAGTAATTATTACCATCTTTTTTTAATTTTTATAAAAAAAGATCATTAAATAATTGTAAGAAGAAAAGAAAACTTAAGTAATTGTAATAGTATGTGGACCCCATACGTTGGAGAGCCATCTCTCCTTCAACCCAAATGGTATCTCCCCCAAGAGCTACTTTGCAAAGTGTCTCCATGGAGACAAACCCAAGACACATCCAAGAGCCCCATTATTGGGTTAGAGGTGGCTCTCCATTTTCTCTCTCCTTGGAGAGCTAGTTGGAGAGCCCCATTGTACATACTATGAAGGGGAGGCAGAGTGAAGGAGAAGGAGAGAGAAATGAGGGGGATCTGACTTTCAATTTGTGTGTGTGTGATTTTTTTTCTTTTGAGTGGAAGTTAAGTTAGTTTGGTTGAACAAGAAAATTTAGGTCTTGTTGAAATTAAAATGATACATATATTTGGTGAAATTAATATGATACATATTTAGGTCAAGTATGTGTTATAAGATAAGGTATATATAGAGTTGAGAAATAATAATGAAGATAAGGGGAAATGATACAAGTTTGCTAAAAAAATGAGTAAAAATGACACAGAAATATGAGTAATAATGATATGGTATATAAAAAGTTGTCAAATAATAACAAAATAGGAAAAAAATTATACAAGTTTGCTGAAAAATTACATAAAATACGTCAAAACTACACATAATGAGTAATAATGATAAGGTATATAAATAGTTGAAAATGATAATGAAATAGAGGACTCTTAATTCTATTTATTCTGCTCCATTTACCCAAAAAAAAAAGATAATGAAATAGAGGAGAGGAAAATGATTCAAGTTTGCCGAAAAATGACATAACAATGAGTAAAAATGACACAGAAATGAGTAATAATGATATAGTATATAAGGAGTTGACAATAATAATAAAATAGGGGAAAATGATACAAATTTGTTGAAATATGACATAAAAATGAGTAAAAACAACACAAAAATGGGTAATAATGATATAGTACATAAGAAGTTGACAAATAATAATGAAATAGGAGAAATGATACTGAGAAATGACATAAAAATGAGTAAAATAAATAATAAGGAGTTGACTAATAATTAAAAAAAGAAAAATGATATAAGTTTGCTCAAAAATGACACATATTTGGTGAAAAATGATATAAAAGTCAACAAAAATGATATCAGTATGTGTAATAAAATAAGTGTTGTGACATATGCAATTAACGAAACAAATAGCAATGAACAATCGACACAAGAATTAACTTGGTTTACTAACAATGTGTTAGCTACGTCCACATGCAGATTATAAATGGTTTTCTATTAGGTTTAGGAGAGAGTATAGATTACAAAATACCGAGGCAGAGGTTAATAATAGGGTTTATATAGTACCCTATTAATTAACCTAAACAGATGGACCTAAGTCCAAAAATAAAACAGACTCGATATATTAAATAACATATATCTAAAATTCAAGGCATAGTTCAACAATAAATTATATAAAGAGTTGAAAAATAATAATGAAAATAAGGGGAAATGATACAAGTTTGCTAAAAAAATGAGTAAAAATGACACTGAAAGGAGTAATAATGATTTGGTACGTAAAGAGTTGACAAATAATAATACAATAGGATAAAATGATACATGTTTACTAAAAAATGACATAAAAAGAGTAATACTGACATGTAAATTAAATGAGTAATAATTATATGGTATATAAAGAGTTGACAAATAATAATAAAATAGGGAAAAATGATACAAGTTTGTTGAAAAATGACATAAAAATGAGTAAAAATGACACATAAATGAGTAATAATGACATGACACATAAGGAGTTGACAAATGATAATGAAATATTGGAAAATGACATGAACCAACTCCAAAATGATATAAGTTTGCAGAAAAATATCATAGAAGTCATTAATAATGACATGAAAGAGATTTATATATACTCCCTCCGTTTCTTTTTAATAGTTACACTCTACCTTTTCACGCTTGCCAATGTAAATGTTTGTATATTAATAACTTTAAATTTGTATTTGTAAAAATTATAAATACTGGATATTCTAAAAGTACTTATCGAGATTAATCAAACAAGATCTAACATGACTATATTTTTCTTTATCCATTAATCACAAATAATAGTCAAACATAAATTTGTAATTAAATAATGTCAAAACTCAAAGTAAACCATAAAAAAGAAAACGGGGGGGGATATGGCATGAAACAAATTTATAAAAAATGACATGAAACTGCTCCAAAATGATATGAATTAAATACGCCAATAATGGCATAAAAATGAGTAATAATGATATGAATTTATTCACACTTGTGAAATGTTGTTACATAATAAGTTATGGTGTAACATGTTACACACAAGACGCACTCTTACTTTTTAGTACATACTTCCTCCGTTTTTTTATAGATGCTACATAGAGAAAGTGGAGAGTTTTTAAGAAAGGTAGAGAGAGAAAGTATGGGACTACCACTTTTTGAATAAATGTTAGTGGAGAGTTTTTAAGAAAGGTAGAGAGAGAAAGTATGGGACTACCACTTTTTGAATAAAAAACATTTATTAAGGAAAAATTATTAGTATTTAAAGGATAAAGTAGGGGACCACCAACTTTTTAATAGTATTTTAAAATTTTTATGGTAAAAAAGAATCCAATTATAGTATGTAGTATATAATATGACATTTCTATTTAAGGGAAATATAGCATTTATAAAAAACGAAGGAAGTAGTTATTAATTATATTATAGTGCATGCTGTACCATTGATTGAGGTTTCAAACATTCATTGTCGTATAAACGATTTATTCACAAAGACATATACTTTTTAAATAGTGATTTCTGTAATAGCCTAGATATTCAGCAGCTTTAATTACAAGAATAATCATATTTAATGGCTTAGCTATACCCTAAATGTTCTAATAATATTTTAGCATTAGATCTTGATGCAGAGAAAAGAATTTAAGTTTCATTGATTATATGATTATACATTGAGTATAAATTATTTTAAACCCAAATTAGAGTTATTAGGAAAATGTGTTTTGTGACATAAATACTGGTATTGTCACAGGGGTATGGGCATCATCAAATCAATCCCCATTCTTTTAGCAAAATAGTGAAGATTGTTGTTTCACTTTACAAAAGTTAGCGGATGCAGTAAAAAAAATCGAGAGTATTATTATGGGGCTGATATTATTGGTTCCTCACTTCCTTGTTCTACTTTTACTTTTTATATTCCTCCTAAATTTTGTCTCTTCCTTTAATTTGTTTCTCTCATATTTTCTCTACTCGTACTCCAGGAATTTTTTTATTTCTCTCATCTTTTCTCTACTCGTACTCCAGGAATTTTTTTATGATATTAAAAAAGTTGCGCTTTGAACGGTTGAACCCTTCGGATGCCTATTATGCATTACCTGCGAAGATTACATGTTGAGGAACCTTCCAGTGTTTTAAAGTAGGACCGTAATGCTTAAAACATTGCACGCAAATATATCTCGACTTACCGCCATTTGATAAACAATACTCCCTTCATTTTCTTTTGTTCTTTCTATTCATAATCAAGGGAGGAACTAATATAACATTAAATATAAATCCAATTAAAATGAGATTTCATCTCTTTCCTCTTAAACATGTGCACTAACTAATGCAATTTTTAAAAATAATTTTTTTTTTTTTTATCATAGCTCAATTGGAGAAGCAGTACTCTAATAACCAATTGGGGAAAAAATTGAACCTACGTAAATTGAACCCAATGCTCATAGTAAAGATAGGGAAAGAAACCCACGTAAATTAAACCCAATGCTCATAGTAAAGAGAGAGAAAGCAACCCACGAAAAATTAACCCAAAAGCAACAAACAATCCTTCCACATTTTGAGCGATCCAAACAACACAACAGTCTTCCTGCCTCTCTCCATTCGCCTGCAACCCCATCAACACTTGGGAACAGTTCCGCCAATGAAGTTTGTTATTTTTATAGGAACACTACAAGAGGGGGGGTGAATTGTATGTGTAGGAAATGAACGTAACTTTTTGCGGAATTATAAAACAATGAAAGGAACAAGAGAAAGGCATGAGATTTTACGAGGAAAAACTTATTGGGCCCAACAAGAAGAAACAACCTCGACCACTAGGGATTTTAAATTCAACTCTTTCACTATAATAAGCCAAAACACCTATGTTACAAACCTATTATCTCTCGGGCCACTCTTTGAGTTCCTCTACAAACTCAAGTCCCAATAATAGTTCCCTCTAACTGTTGTTCCTCTCGAACTTCACTAGAAGTTCTTTTCTCTTTCTTTGCTTCACTCAAAACCGCACACTTTATAGGAGTTCACTCAAACCCCTTCCCCAAACTTAAACTATAAGAGTTATTCTCAACTCTTTTCTCAACTCGAAATACAAAATAGTATAATGATAGAAAGTACTAATGAAACAATGAACTCATATGGTAATGAAACTTGGAACTTGGAACGTTAAACTTTGGTGGTACTGACTCAATAAACGTGATACTCAAATTAATACCTTAGTAGAGTAATTATCACTTTGTCGGACACACTTTGGTGTGACTACTAAAAGTCAGACACACTTTGGAACTTAATTAGACATAAGTATTTATAGCAGTAATTAACTAGAACGTGGGATAAAATCATGTGTTAGTGGTAAAAACCATTTTCCCATGATTTTCCTCAACTTAAGGAACACGTTCCATTAATTGTCCATGAACACCACGATCTAATGAATGTGTGTTAGAGGATTAATACTGCTTCCTTAATTTTAGCAACAACTTGTGCAATAAATATAAATATGATAAAATTAGAAAATATTTTAATTAATAAAACCAAAATTAAATCATTTTATCAAAATAATATCTTTTAAAATATTTTTGTCTAAAAGCCGAAAAGGATTTTATTTCTAATAAAGATAATATCTTTCCTTTAAAAATATTTTCCTTAAAATCATATTTTTAACAAATAAAGACAGTTTCCTATTTTCTAGGCTTTAATCACTCAAACGACACAAACTAACCGTTGCATTATTTAACATATGTCTAGTTCCTTTTAATTCGTTAGTTCCTTTAACTTATTATGATAGTGTTAGTTCGTCAGTTTTAGACACATATTTCCTGTACCAGTTTCACTAACTTAGTTCCATTGGAACAGTTCCTTTATTCAAAGGAATAGCTCCATAATTCCAATTCATTACCTTATGATAATCTTTGTTTCTTACATAAGAAACCTAATTACACCCTTATGTAACTAAACTCTTCTTCTCTTGGAGTTTCAACGCAATGCAAGAACTACATTCTTCTCTTGGAGTTCCAACTCATGAACTTTACTTATTATCTTTATAAAGCACCATTATTAATTCATGAACCTTGCACACATAAAACTTATAAACCTTGTAATATTAGTTATTACTTTAGTTTGTCATCATCAAAATCATATTGGCTCAACAAATTTGGTTTGAGAGGAAGGATGAATATGAGTGAGAAAAAGTGAAGATAATGGAAGAGAAAGAAAGACTTGGTCAAGTATATTCAGTCCCGATAGAATTGAAGACTAAATAGGGTTAAATCAGAGAGAAAATGTGATTGACTTTTTGAGGAGTGGGCAATAAATGTAGTGGGGAACACTAGGATCCAAGCGGGACAAAATTGTTATTTAAATTTTACGAAGGGTAATTTCATCCAAATAAAAATAGTCTTTAAATGAGAAAATTCAAAATAAGAAGAACAATATGAAATTTTTTAATGAGGAATACAGGTTGAACATAAGAGAATTGAGAGAATATCTATTGTGATCATCTTTATAAATTTTATGTATAATGTTTTAAGAAATGTTTGTTTTCAATATTATATTCATACACTTAATATAATATCTCGAAAATTTAGACTTGTTTAAATTGAACGATAATTATAGTTACTGGAAATTTTTCTTTAAGTGGAATGTGATGTTTAAATTAGTGGAAATTTTTCTTTAAGTGGAAATTTATGTCTCTTCACCTCATTAGTAATCACTTTCCACTAAAATTATCACCTACCCTTCCCATTTCACAATTCCATATCTATATTCATTAAGCTCCCCATTTACCTTATCTCTCCTACTTTTCCATACCCCCCACCACCTTTTCCCTATCCTACTTTCCAAATTTCAGCAATATTAATAAAATAATTTTGATTCATCACATTAATTTTAGATAATATTAATTAAATCAAAATATGGTAATTATAATTAAATAATTACCTTCTAATTAAACGAATTAATTCATTAAGTAGTACGTTAGCAAAAGCGTTATTTTTAATTACACTAGTGTAATCAGTAATTGTTAATTACACTAATTTGCCGGATTAATGTTAATAATTGCTGTTATTTTATTGATAATTAGACTAATTGCTAACTATAATAATTTACCCGATTTTAATGTTAATAATTACGACAAATAAATATGCAAAAAAAAACATAAATTCATTAGATCAAATTGAACATGAAACCATACTATTAATTTTTAATAAGATTTATGAAATACTTAGTAAGAGATATGATTGAGAAATTATGGAATTTTTGAATTGTTGAAAATATGTCAAGATTGGTCTCCATTTATTAAGAATAAAAAAATAGTCGTTGGTATATATATATATATACTTCCTCCGTTTCTTTTTACATGTTACACTTTCACTTTTCACGCATGCCAATGCAAAACTTTGGGAACATATATCTCTAATTTGACATATTAAAAAAATACATATTAAGACGAATCTAACAAGATCCCACATGACTATATTTTTATTCACATATAAATCACAAACGATAGAGAAATTTGTGAATAGTGTAAAATGTCAAATGTAAAAAGAAACGGAGGAAGTATATACATTTAATTCATTATATTTAAAAAGTTATGTTATTTTGTTTAAACGGTAATATTACCGTTCAAAAAGGTACAACAACTGACAAATGGCAACTCGCGTTTGGCTGCATCACTGGAGCGTGCTGCAGCTCACTGCGCCTGCCAAGTGGCGCGCTGTGATAGGCCGCGTTAGGTTTTTTAAAATCTGCTGGAGATTAGATAGATTTGCTGGACACGCGTATGAATTTAGGATACCCAATTTACCTTTCCACTTGGCAATGGCTGATTGCATGTGTTGAATAAATTCTCTCAGCAGCTCAAAGTCAAATCAATGCTTTAAGGAAAGACTTCCCACTGCAATCAAGATTCAGGGTCCTTGGATGGCTACAAGTGATTTTAATTGTGTTATGCATGTCAGTGAAAGAATTAGGTCTATAGTTAGACCTTAAGAGATTGAAGCTCTTTGCAGTTGCATGATTAGACGTGGTTTGCAAGACCTCTCAAGCACACTTGGAACAATAAACAAGAAGGTGAAAGTAGGGTGTTTAGCAAGCTTGATAGAGTAATGGTTAATAGTGAATGGAATGAGATTTTTCCTACTGCTGCTGCACATTTTATGCCTGAGGGTATCTTTGATCATTCACCTATAGTTGTGAATGTTTACCAAATGGTGGATATGGGTAGGAAACCTTTCAAGTATTTTCATATGTGGAGTTCTGCTGCTTACTTTAATGACTTTATCACTGATTGTTGGAATGAAAGTGTTAGTGGTACTCCAATATTCAAATTAGTGCAGAAGATGACGGCTATTAAGGAAGCTTTGAAAAATTTCAATAAAGAAGGCTTTGCTGAGATTCAGTGTGCAGATTTAGCAGCTTTAAAAAAGCTTGATCAGTGCCAAGAGCAGGTGCAAGCTCAACCTGGAAATAGTGATGATATTGCTGAGAATGAAAGGATTGCAGCTCGGGAATATAAGAGGGTTATAGCCTGTATATATCCTTTCTTACACAAAAGGCTAAACTAGTCTGGTAGAAGGAGGGTGATGAAAACAGTGACTTGTTTCATCATTCCATCAGGGTCACGAGATTACATAACACTATTTATACAATTCATGATGTAGAAGGAAATTGGAAGGAAAATGTGCAAGAAGTAAATATAACTTTTATGAATTATTATAAGCAGTTACTCGGAGTTCCAATGCAAGAGAGAATTCATGTCAAAAGAGAAGTCATTAACATGGGACATGTGATTATGAAGAAAATACAGTTATGCTTGATACTCATTTCAATGCCGCAGATGTGAAGGAGGCCATTTTCTCAATCCCTGAAGACAAAGCTCCTGGACCAGATGGTTTTGGAGCTTATTTATTCAAGGATACATGGCACATCATTAGCACTGAGGTAACAAATGCAATTCTCAATTTCCTTAGCACAGGTAAACTGCTGACTGAAAAAATTCTACAATTCTTACTTTAATTCCTAAAGTAAGTTGTCCAAGCAGTGTGGTCGAGTTCAGACCAATAGCTTGCTGTAATGTTTTGTATAAATGCATAACCAAGATGCTTTGTAATAGATTAAGATTAGTTTTACCTGAAATAATAGTTGAAAAGCAAGGAGCATTTGTGCATGAGAGGTTTATCATCCATAAGGTAATGATTTGTCAGGACTTAATGAGGTTTTATGGGAGGAAAAATGTTAAAGCTAGCTGTTTGATGAATCTAGATATGAAGAAGGCTTATGATATAATATATTGGGGTTTCTCGCAAGAGATGATGGAAGAATTGAAGTCTTCTAACAAGTTCATTAAGCTGGTGATGATTTGTGTAAAAACTCCAAAGTTCACTATGATGATCAATGGCTCTCTCCATGGTTATTTTCAATCTAAGAGAGGTTTGAGACAGGGTGATCCCATCTCTCATCTTTTGTTTGTTATTTGTATGGAATACCTCTCTAGAATTATGAGGAAAATGAGTGAACATGAGTCTTTTAAATTCCACCCTAGATGCAAGGCTCTCAAACTCACACATCTAGACTTTGCTGATGATGTTAAATATTTTGTGTTGTGGGCGGAAATTATCCACTCAAACTACTTGATGCTACAGGCATTCAAGATTTTCTCTCAGTCTTTAGGGCTATGTATAAATGAAAGGAAGTCATGTTTCTATACAACAAACGTCTCAGCAGATGTGGTTCAAAGAGTTAAGGATATATGTATTTACTCACAGAAAGATGCCTTTCAAGTACCTAGGTGTACCTATTTGTGGTAAAAGGATCACTACGGCTGAACATGAAAGCTTAACAGAAAAGATGTGTACAAGGATCAAAATCTGGAATAGTAGAAACCTCTCATATGCAGGGACAATACAGCTCATCAACTCAGTTCTTCTCAGCATACACATTTATTGGGCACATGTCTTCATGATACCTAGAAGTGTGCTCAAGGATATTAAGAAGATTTGGAGCTTATTTATGGTATGGGTCTTATTTCAACAATAAGCCAGGAAACATAAATTGATTGGGAAAAGGTGTGCTCTCCCAAGTCAGCTGGTGGGCTTGGTTTTAGAAAGATTAAAGAGTGGAACAAGGCTGTTATAGCTAAGTGTGTGAAGAACCAGGATTGGTGGGAATACAAACCACCAAAAAATTATTGTTGGTACCAGAAACAGATTTTTTTTGGTAAAATGTAAGTATATTACCAAAAGCAATAACTTGCCAACAAAAACAACCTACAACTGCTCATACTAGAGCAGGATCACAACAAAACTACACACCAACCTACCAACAAAACAAAAACCAGACAACATCAACTGAACCAACAAACCAAAACACCTTAGGCTAAGTTACATAATGAGTTGAGCCATTCCCTATCTCTACTACTCCAACTATTCAGCACTTTGCTTCTAACTCTAATACTAATCTCAGCTTGTATTTGTTTAATAATCAATTCAGGCTTTAATACTGCCCGGCCCCCTGCCATAAAGAATGATTTCTTGCCTTCCACACATAGTTGACAGTAGCTGCCAAGGTTGCATAACTAATCTGCTGTTGCTTCTTTGATCTGAACTTCCTACCCCACTTTTTCCAGCTTGTGTACAGGCTCTCTTGAGATCTGAAAGGAATACTCAGCCAATTCATGATGCCACGACAAACTTGTTCACTAAAAGGACACTTAAAAAATAAGTGAACACATGAATCTTCCCCTTGAGCACACAATAAACAGGTAGCATCTGCACAAATGCCTGCTTGTTGCAATTACACTCCAGTTCTCAACTTCCCTAAAAGTGCAAGCCAAAAGATAAAGGCATGTTTTGGAATATTTAACTTATTCCAAACCCAATGATACCAACTGACTTTTTCATGATTTCCCATTAACCAACCATACCCTTCCTTAATAGTGTACTTCTTAGTACCATCAAGCCACTGATTTTGATTATAAGCAGGCTTAAATTGATTCTTCACTTTACATACCATTTTCCAGCCCCAACTGTCAGTCTGTGCTGCTTCACAATCCCACCAGTTAGTGTCCTTAATGTAGACACTGTGCACCCATTTAATCCACATTACATCTTCTTTCTGAGCTACCTGCCACACCAACTTCTCAATAGCTGCAGTGTTCCATCTCACAATGTCCCTAACACCTAAGCCCCCTACTTTCTTCGATTTACACACCCATTCCCAAGCCACTGTGGGAGGTTTGTGCAAATGAGTTTTCCCCTCCCATAGAAAGGATCTACAAATCTGCATAATTTTCTCCAGCACCCTCTTAGGCATCAGGAATACTTGAGCCCAATACGTATGTATACTCATCAAAACAACTTGCACTAGAACACTCCTAGCGGCATATGACAGATGTCTAGAAGACCAACACAAAATTCTTTTGACAATTCTATCAACTAGAATGTCACAATCTGCAAGTGTCAGTCTTCTAGCAGAGATTGGTACACCTAAGTACCTAAATGGGAAGGTACCTTTTGTGAACCCAAGAACTTGCAATACTCTCAGCTGAATATCTTCTTTCACATTGCCAAAATAAACATCTGTCTTATCTGTATTAGCATGAAGCCTTGACGCTTGAGAGAAAGACTTCAAAGCTCTAATCATCAGAACAACAGATTTAACACCCCTTTTGCAGAAGAGCATCAAATCATGTGCAAAAACTAAATGAGTAAGCCTCACTTCTGCACTTCTGTGATGAAAAGATAAATCTATTCTCCTGCTCATCAACTTGAGTATTCTAGTAAAATACTCCATTACCATCACAAAGAGAAGAGGAGAGATTGGATCTCCCTGTCTGAGACCCTTCCTTCCTTTAAAAAAGCCACATACATTACCATTGATGCTTAACGAAAAGGAAGGAGTGGCAATACAATTCATAATCCACTTTATAAATTGATTAGGAAAGTTCAGCTTCATCATCAAATCTTCAATAAATTGCCAATGAACTGAATCATATGCTTTTCTCAAGTCTATCTTCATTGTACATCTTGCAGGAAGGCTTTTACTTCTGTATTGCTTGAACATGTCTTGACAGATAAGAATGTTGTGCATAATCATTCGTTTCTCAATAAAGGCACTCTGAGCCTGATCCACTATACCTGGCAGAACACTCTTCAATCTTGAACACAGCATCTTAGAAATCACTTTATAGATCACATTGCAACAAGCAATGGGTCTAAATTGTGTAACATTTTCAGGTTGTTCACACTTAGGAATTAAACAAAGTGTGGTACAATTGATCTGTTTTAGAATTTTACCAGAATGGAAAAAATCTAACACAGCCTCAATCACCTCCTCCCCAATACAAGACCAAGCCTTCTTATAAAAACCACTAGAATAGCCGTCTGGACCTGCTGCCTTATTCTCAGGAATTTCAAACAAAGCTCTTTTAACATCTTCACCTGTGAACTGATCACATAAAGTCTGTTGTTGTTCTAGAGTTATCAAAGGACCCTCATTAACAATTCTGGAACTAACAGCACAAGTACTGTCATTAGATGTACCCAACAGCCTTTCATAATATTCTGTAAAAGCATGTTCAATCCCCTGATTATCATCTTTCCACTCACCGTCAGTGCTTTTAATTCTGTAAACCTGATTTTGAATTCTTCTTTTCCTAATACAGGCATGAAAATAAGCCGTATTTTCATCACCTCCTTTCAACCAATCCCCTTTCACCTTTTGCTTCAAAAAATTCATTCTAGCTTTATTCAACATACTATACTCGTGCATAGCTTGTTGCTCTTTCATATGAAGATCTGCATTCAAAGGATCACTCTGAATCTCCAATTGTAATTCAGTAAGTCAAGTTAAAGCCATCTTTGCCTCGTTCTCAATGTTAGAGAATCTATCCTTATTAAGCAACCTCAAACAGCTCTTTAACCTCTTCAATTTCACCATAAGTCTATACATAGGCACCCCCTGAACATCTTGCTGCCAATTTGCCTGCACTTTTTCCATGAAATCTTCAGCAAGCCCCCACATGTTACAGTATTTAAAAGTCTTAGCTCTACTCACCACACTACTATCAAGTTATATGACACAAGGGAAATGATCAGAAACGCTTTCAGGAAGAAACATAGCATTTGCTGATCTAAAACACTGCTGCCATGCCTCAATACTCAAAATTCTGTCAATTTTAGAAAACACCCTATGCTCCCCCTCCTGCTTATTGGACCATGTGAAAAAAGGACCACTAGCTCCCACATCAAAGATATTGCAGTTCCTAACACATTGCCTGAAACTTGCCACTTCCTCCAAGGTGACTAAAGAACCAATTCTATCCCCCAGATTAAGGACATTATTGAAATCTCCCATCACAACCCAACCACCCTGAATTCTTCTATTGATATCAACCAAACTCCTCCACAAACTCTCTCTGTCTTCAAGACCATTAAAACCATAGACAACAGTAACATCAAAGCTCTTCCCAGTAGCTTTATGTAAAACTTCACAATGAATAAATTGTGCAGAAGATTCACAAATATTAATAACAAACATGTGACACTAGTACATAAATAAGGATTTGCGTCTGTCCATTTGCGTCGCACACTTGAAGCACTGACGCAAATTGCAAATTTGCGTCGCACACCTTTAATAGTCCGATGCAAATAATCTCACAAGAAGAGTGGCAGAGAACATATGCGTCGGACTTTGAGGAAAAACGACGCAAAAACCATATCTGCGTCGCATGTAGTTAGGATCCGACGCATATGAGTCTTCGTATCCAAAGCAGCCCAAGAAGCATCTGCATCGGACCTCAAGGCCATGCGACGCAGATGACTCGAAGTTATCACGCCTTGGGAGCACTATATGCGTCGGACAGTAGTGTACATGCGACGTGCATGGTCCTCCACCAACATCTGCGTCGGAGCCTCGTGCATGCGCGACGCAAATGGGTCAATATCTGCGTCGGACCACGTGCGTGTGCGACGCAAATGGGCTGTATCAAATTAAAGCCCAAAACTTCACGTTTGCACCTCACACAGACTCACACTCTCTCACTCTCTCTATCCTGCGAACCCTAAAGTCCCGTTTGCACTCTCGCCGGTGACCGTCGCTTCTCCGGCAATTCCCGTTTCGCCGGCGACCTTTGCTTCTCCGGCAAATTCCCGTTTCGCCGGCGACCTTCGCTTCTCTCTTTCTCGTTTTTTAGCTCGCTCGTTTCTCTCTATCGGTTTTGGTCGTCGGCTACCGCCGGTTCTGTGAGCGCACCGCCGCCGCTGCACGCCTGGTGTCGCCGCCGCCGCCGCTGCTTCAATGTAAGTAATGTTTTTCAATTTCTCTGGTTTGTTTTCAATTTCTGTCCTTTTTTTTTAATTTCTGTCCTTTTTGTTTTTTGAATTTCCCTCTTCTTCTTATTTCTATGACTTAATCAAGGAGTTTATTACTACATTTCAATGTATTGAATCAATTTCTTGCATGTGTTTCTTGAATGCGCACTTTAGAATTATGTGTTTCGATTATGAGTTAGAATTTTTGAATGGTCACTTTAGAATTTCAAACTTATAAGAATTTATATTATAGTTTCCTATTTACATTGAATTTGTGAAATTTAGTAATATGTTGTGTGACTATCCAAACTCATCTCTTTCAATGGTGTTGCATTCTCTTACTTTGCCTCTCCTCCACACTGTACTGCAGTTGCCACCTTGTGTCTTGTGCTCCTCGGTTTGCCGGTTCTCCAAGCTCACCTCGTTGTGCTTGTCTTCGCTGCTCCTTGAGAGCAGAGGTATGTGTTATACCTTTTGCTATTTTCTAATTTATGTTAATTTAACCATTAGTTTGGATTTGTGGATTTGTTTTATATATCCCCTATAATGTGATTGGGAAAGTATATGTGAATTATTGTTTGGTTATTATGTGATTGGAAATGTATATGTTGAATTGCGACCAAACCTATATGGACATACCTTAATGGGGTGGGGAGGGAAATCTAAGGAATGGATTGGTTTGTGCTGTTTAATTGCAATGTGCATCATTTGCCTAGATACCCGTTCGAGGCTTACTCATTAGGAGTAAGTCTTGAATAGTCCCCGGTTTGGGACTGTCTTTGAGTTTCTTATCTCACTTAGGATGTGAATGAATGTTTGATTTTCGATTCTAAGAAAGATCTAGCTCATTTCCCTAAGCGTTCTCTGGGTACATATGTTGATAGTTTACCTACTATCTTCATCGTGTACTTGGAGAACTGTAGGGAAGTGCTGCCGGAATTTTCTTAGAATTGAAAACCAAACATTCATTCACTAGTGAGATGAGAAACTCAAGGATGGGTTAGGTTGGAGTGATAAGGACCCAAATGTTCATGACTGCATTTGATAAGACACTTTGAATGATGTGATGATGGATATATTGTGTTCTTGTTTGGTGTCTCTAGTGTATGAATATGGATCGAACCTGGATGTATGGTAATCGAATTTCGGCGACATTTCTACAAGGGGTTGATGAATTTATCAGGGTTGCATTAGAACATCAATCGCAGGATGGGTCAAAGTTAGTCTTGTGTCCTTGTTGTGATTGCAATAACTCTAGAGGGTATCGTGATGTGGATCAAATTAAGGATCATTTGATTCGTCGTGGGTTTAAGAGCAACTATACTAGGTGGACATGGCATGGAGAGGTTTATGATCAGGGGATGAGCTCCACTAGCTTTTGTGATGATTTGAATGTTGATCACATTGATGATGAGGTTGAGGTTGATATCGAACAAGGAGAGGATAATAATGATAATGATAGGGTGGATGATGAGAATGATAGGGTGGATGATGAGAATGATAGGGTAGATGAGATGTTGCACAATTTGGAGGATGAAGGAACCGATCGTCCGAATATGTATGATAATATTTTAAGTGCAGCGGACAAACCTATGTATCCGGGGTGTAAGAATTTCACTAAACTTTCTGGCATCCTTACATTGTTCAATATGAAATCGAAGCATAGTTGGACAGATAAAAGTCTAAGTGAGTTGTTCACTTTTTTACAAGAATTGCTACCTGATGGGAATGAAATTCCCATCTCTACCTATGAGGCAAAGAAATTGTTGTGTCCATTAGGTATGGAATATGAGAAGATACATGCATGTCAAAATGATTGTGTGCTGTATCGAAATGAGTACAAGTATTTGGGTGAGTGTCCAAGGTGTGGAGAGTCTCGGTACAAGACAAAGGAGGATGATGAAGGGGTAAGAAAGAAAGAAACTCCGGCGAAGGTTCTTTGGTATCTTCCAATCATTCCGAGATTTAGACGTTTGTTTTCGGATGAAAATAATGCTAAATTATTAAGGTGGCATGCGGATGAGAGGAAGAAAGATGGGATGCTTAGACATCCGGCCGATTCTCCGCAATGGAGAAATATCGACCGAAAGTTTTCCAGTTTTGGTAAAGAACCTCAAAATCTTAGGCTTGGACTTTGTACGGATGGGATGAACCCATTTGGCACCCTAGGTACCCAACATAGCACTTGGCTGGTTCTACTAACCATTTATAATCTGCCCCCCTGGTTATGTATGAAGCGTAAGTTTATTCTGCTATCGCTTGTGTATCTTGACCCACTCATTCAAGATCTGAAATTGTTGTGGGATGAAGGTGTTTCGATGTTCGATGCGCATGCGAAAACTGAATTCACATTGCGTGCCATGATATTTTGCACGATTAATGATTTCCCTGCTTATGGGAATTTGTCCGGGTATACAGTTAAAGGAGCAAAGGCATGCCCTATTTGTGATGAGGATATGATTGATGAGCGATTACATCATTGTGGGAAGAATGTATACCTGCATTATCGTACATGGCTTCCTTTAGATCATCCATTTCAAAAGAAT
Source organism: Beta lomatogona (assembly GCA_947646795.1). NCBI lineage: Eukaryota > Viridiplantae > Streptophyta > Magnoliopsida > Caryophyllales > Amaranthaceae > Beta > Beta lomatogona. The sequence continues at coordinate 84,097 of CANSNZ010000597.1, read as the reverse complement.
AAAAAGTTGTTCAACGGAAAAGTGGAGATGAGAGAAGCCCCTGTACCTTTACGTGGAAAACAGGTTTCTACGCGGGTGAAGGATATTGAAACAGTGTTTGACAAGCCCTTTAAAAGTGTCTCAAATAACTTATACAAGAAAAGGTCTAAGTTCTGGGACCTCCCATATTGGGAATGTTTAGAAGTCAGACATTGTCTTGATCTAATGCACATTGAGAAAAATGTTTGTGATGCCATTGTCGGCACATTGTTGAATATGCCCGGGAAGACAAAGGATGGAGTTAAAGCTAGGAAAGACATGGCTGAAATGGGCAGACCAGAACTAGCACCTCAGGGGCGAGGACAACGCTATTATCTTCCACCAGCTTGCTACACTTTGTCTAAGAAGGAGAAAACGAGTTTTTGTGAGTCTCTGCATAGGTTAAAGGTCCCTGCTGGATACTCGTCAAATTTTCGAAACCTTGTCTCACTGAAGGACTTGAAACTCGTTGGTTTGAAATCTCATGATTGTCATATCTTGATGCAGCATTTATTACCAGTTGCAATACGAGGAATTTTGCCTTCCCAAGTAAGATACACGATAACAAAGCTGTGTTTCTTCTTCAGAACTATCTCTAGCAAGGTGATTGATCCTAACACTCTAGATAACTTGCAAGCTGATGTAATAGAGACGATGTGTCGCTTTGAAATGTACTTCCCACCATCGTTCTTTGACATCATGCCTCATTTGATAATTCCTCTTGTCAGAGAAATTAAACTTTGTGGGCCCATTTGTATGAGATATATGTGGCCTTTCGAAAGACATATGGGTACTTTGAAGGGCAAAGTGATGAATCCAGCCAGACCAGAAGCAAGTATTGTCCAAAGAACAGTTGCAGAGGAAGTATCTGAATACGTAAGTCAGTATTTAGCACGTGCACAAGCAATTGGATTGCCAAAATCTAGACATGAAGGAAGACTTGATGGTTGTGGTACCATGGGTAAAAAAATATTGTGTCTTGATGGAGAGATGAAAAGAAAAGCACAATATTTAGTGTTAGAAAATCTGAAACAAGTTCATCCTTACTTAGATGAACACATGACTGTTCTTAGTGTTCAGTATCCATTGAAGAATAAACGTGAGTTGGTGATTGAGCATAATTGTTCGTTCGTTGATTGGTTTAAAGAACGAGTTATGAACCAATTATCTGACCCAAAAAATGAAGTATCGGATACGTTGAGATGGTTGGCATATGGGTCAAAGATGCAAGTTCTTTCCTATGAAGGGTATGACATCAATGGTTATTCATTTTACACGAAGCGGCAAGATGACAAATCCACGATGCAAAACAGTGGTGTTACGTTGGGGGCTTTGTCATCAGAGTATACAAGTAGAAGGGATAGAACAATTGTTGAGACAATGAAGTCTTACTACGGGTTCATTGAAGAGATATTAGAACTTGACTACGTTGACTTCAAAATTCCGCTTTTCCGATGCAAGTGGGTTGATATTCGTCGTGGTTTAAAGAAGGATGAACATGGATTTTTTACATTAGTCAATTTCAGCCGGTTAGGGCATCATGAAGATAGTTTCATATTGGCATCACATGCAAAACAAGTTTTCTACATGGTTGACCCTGTCGATTCGAAATGGTCTGTTGTCATTGAAGGAAAAAGGAGAATACTTGGAATTGATGATGTACACGATGAAGAAGAATACGATGCACAATTTAATGAAGTTATTACTTCGTCGGTAGTCATTCGAAGTACATTAGGGGAAGATTTGGACCCAAATTACATTCGTCACGACCATAATGAGGGATTTTACGTTGTCAAAGAAAAAACTGATTAATAGGTAATTTATGTTTTATTATTGCAACTAAAATTGTTTATAATCTTCAATTTTATATACTTTATGTATTGTTAACAGAATTTTAAAGTACTTCATTTATGAATCTAACATGTCTTTGGTTGGTATTTGTATTTGGTTTCAGGTGTAGTGATGGAAGATGAGATAATGCATGATGCATCAGATGATCGGCTGGCACGTTCTGATGCCGAGATTACTGATGGAGGTAGTAGGAAGAAAAGAGTGAGTAAGGTTAGAGGTCCTACAAAAGGGGATTCGTTCCATACCCGGAGTTCAAAGAGTACTTCAGTGGGATGAGTTAATGCGTCCGATTGGGGAGCATGTTGCTGCGTACAAGACACATTGCGGTGAAATCAGTAGAAGCAAGGTGTCTATCTTGTACGATAGTTGGGATGATGTTCCACTAGGCCTTAAAAATAGTTTATGGGAAGATGCTAAAGTAAGTAACCCATGTATTTTAAAAGTCATTTTTTTAATTTAATTGAGATCTTGTTTATTAGTTACTAATCGTGTATTATTTTTTAAATTGAAGAGAGAGTTTGGAATACAAGAGGATGCGAGGAAGAAACGAGATGTGTTGACTACTTGTGATAAGCGGTGGAGGGATTTCAAGTCAAAATTGGTGAGTCGATGGATCACAAAAACGAGGAAGGGGCCTAACAATGATAAGCAACCATATGTGCTTTATCCTTTCATTACGGAAGAGATTTGGAAGCAATTTGTGACAAAGTGTAGCTCTGATGAGTTTAAGGTATATTATATGTACGTTACAATCACATAATATGTTATAAACAATTTTTTATGTTGTGAATACTGACTCTTTACTTGTTTTTATATTAGGCTATAAGTGAAAAAGCAAGAAAGTCTCAGGCTGCCAACATTCATCCTCATTTTCTGGGTCAAAAGTCATATGCAGAGATGATTCCTTTTTGGAAAAGAAAAGGGTATATCCCTTCATCATCTACAGCATCATCATCTGTTGACTCATCCACATCTTCAGTTTATTCCTCCTTGCCGGATCGAACTTTGCCATGGCTTCTCGCGAGATCGAAAAAAGATAAGGAAGGAAATCTTTTCTTCCCTAATGAAGAAACACAAAAGATAAAAGAGTCCATTGTAAGCTTTTTTTAAATTTTATGATATTTTCTTGTCTATTTACTCGTATTCTACTAATCATATGAATTTTTTTAATTTGACGCAGGATGATTGGAAAAGGAAAGAAAAGGAAGGAGAGTTTGTTCCAGGTCGGATGGATGATGCTCTATCACGTGCTTTACAGAGGAAACACCGTCCTGGGCGTGTGTTAACAGCTGGGCGTAGTATTGGGATTACATCTGTTTGGGGAGATCCTGACCGGAGCAGTACTGCTCGAAAGGGTAGGGCAATGGATGATGAGGAGATGCAGGAGTTGGAGGCTAGAGTGAGCCAAAGAGTTAGAGAACAGACGATGCAAGAGATGAACTCGAAGATTGATGCTATAGTTCAAGAAAGGTTGATGGCTTTTGCGGCGCAATTAGGTCTTCAAGCACCAAATCAAACAAGGGAAGATGCGCCAGTCCGAAGTCCTCACACTCCAGTTGATCCTAGTAGCTGTCACTCGGGGGACAATGATCCATGTCTAAACTTGCAGGTATAAGTTTATTTTATATCTTCTAATATTATGGTATTATGCTTTTAAAACACTTAATTAATGACATTGTGTTCTCGTTGGATGTTAAGAGACAAGTTCCATGTCGTTTGGCATTAGCGGATGTCTCGGGGCCGATCATTGTAGCTGAGGGTACCGTTCATCCACAATTGGGGTCATCATCACATTCTACGGCCGTGAAAGTGAGTGTTGATAATTTCTTTCCCGACTACGCAGATGCTCCAGTTCCACTACCTACGCCATACATCGTGAAACTCAGTCAAGCTGAGGGTTCATTCATGGAATGGCTGAAAGGGTTGGTATTCATAGTCTCAGATAATCAGGTAACTTATGTTTAATATCTTGATTTATATACTACGGAAGCTTGATTGATATATGAAATAACCTATATACATATATAGTATGAATTAAAAAGAAGTCGAACTGAATTAGGAACATTTGCCTGAGGGAGGTGTGATGAAGAAGAAGAAAAAATTAGTTGGTAGTGATCTTTGCACCGATGAGTCTGCACATAGGTACATAGATCCTTTTATTGACTTACCACTGGAGGAGATGGATGATATTGTCAAGGATATGCACCGCTTATTTTGCAACCGACCCTCAGATGAGCCTTTTAATTTGCAAGTTATGAAGGGTATCGTCTTCAACTATGATAGTGATAAGATGATCAATTTCTCGCGACAAGATGTTTTTCAATTTCTCACGGGAGCATGGCTTAATGTATCCATTTTGCAAATATTTATGATGTGAGAATTCTCAAACTCTAAACTAATTAACATTGATATTTATTTTTATTGTTTCTTCTAAGTATAAGTATTTGGATTGTAGGTATTTGGAAAAGGACAATGAACCAGAGGGTACTATTGGTTTCATGTGTCCATGTATGACTTCGGCGACCATGATACGCAATGAACCAGATGTCGTGATCAATTACATGGCAAGTACAATGAAAGCGAATCAAACTATGCGTTTCATCCTATGTCCGTATATTCAAAAGTATGTTAGTTAAACTAATCTTCTCTTTGTTTTATCTATATGAACTTGTAGTTATATGAACATCACATTTTGTTTTATGCCTTAGGGAACATTGGATTCTTCTTGTCATTTGTCTATCTAAGAAAGCGGCATACATATTTGATTCGCTACAGAGAGAAAGAAAATTAGCTATCAAAGTGCCGCTGAATACGTAAGTTCATAGCTGTTATACATGTTAATTAATTTATATATATTTTATGATATTTTAAGTAATTTACAAATGTTTATAGTAATTAATTGTTACAAAATTTCTATACTTAGTGCATATACAAGTTTCCCGCGCCTTGAAGGATTCAATAAAGGAACTAAATTGTCTTGGATAACGATCCCGGTAAAACTCTTATGTTTTGTATTTCGTACACATTTTATAATTCTATTTAGGATTTTATTTTTGATTCTAATATATATCTTAAATTTGGTGTAGTGTGCTCAACAATCGGGAGGAGCGGAATGCGGCTATTTCGTGATGAAAAACATGCTTGAAATCGTCCGCCTGCACTATGATTCAGATAACTTACCGGAGGTATATGTATGTCATAAATTTGTTATTTATACTTATAGAATTTTTCAAGTATATTAACTAATTTAACATATTTTTAGGATTTTCCACCAAGTCCTAGGCCATACTCCGCAACTGAAATCGACGAACTTAGAGAACTTTTTGCAAAATACTTTGTAGCGGTCGTCAAAGCTGCAAACTAACTACTTAGTATATGTATTTATAGGTTGAACAATATTTTGTTGATTGCCTGATTGCAATAGATTGCAATATTGGTGGCTTTGAGATGTACTTGGAACAGGTTTTGGTATATATGCAAAATTCTCCCAACGATTTCTTGGGTTGTCCAAATTACAAAGGAGACTCTGCCGATTTTTCTGCTCATAAATATTAATATAATGTTAGTCTTGAGGTTTAAGGTTTTGTATATGAAAAAACAAAAAAAAAGGGTTTTGTATATGAAAAAAAAAGGCAAAATTTGGACCATCTGTGTCACATGTTGATCCATGTGCGACGCAGATGTTAAGCATCTGCGTCGCACATGGAGCAACATGCGACGCAGATGGTACCAGTGCTAGGTAAGGCTGGATCATCTGCGTCGCATGTTGTACGGTTCTCCACAGCCCACAGATGTTCTCCTTGGCCATCTGCGTCGCATGTTTCTCCACATGCGACGCAAATAGTCTTCCACAGCAGCTATCATCCACGTGATATGTGCGTCGCTTTCTGGTCTGTGTCCGACGCAAATGTGAACATTTCTGCGTCGCATTCTTGTACGACGCAGATCATGTATCCTCATCTGCGTCGAGAGCTGTGCCGTCGGACCCTTGTCCGACGCAAATGGCCGCCTCACATCCGACGCAAATCGTCAATTCTGTACTAGTGTGAGCAAGCCAAACCAACCAAATTCTGCCACCTCTATGAAATTGATAATTAGTAACAATAGAATACCCAGCACATACTCTAGGGAAGACTTTATAAAAGTTACAAGCCATTACCCTAGTTTCAAGTAACCCAAACAACCCTAAATTATATTAAGATAAAAAATTCTTTACCTCAATATGCTTCAAAGGGCTATTCAGGCCTCTAATATTCCATATGCCTATACTATCCATGAGGTAAAATGACTACCTCACTTCCCTGCCTATCCTTCACCACATCCTGCATCTCTGCTTGTAAACTGATAGAAGCCTCAGCCTCTGCATTTAAGCCTTTAGATGCTTCTCCTTCTTGATTCTTGTTCCTTAGTGCATCTGAATTCTGAGTGGTTTTCTCCACTTTTGAACCTTGCTTTCTATTATCAGCAAAATTCATATCATTCTTACCCTGCTGCACAACCAGTTGTGTTACTGGTTTTGAAGCTTGAATACCAGGATTAGCAATAGATTTACCCACCCACACTTGCATGGGTTTAACTTTTGCTAACGCTAATTCATACCTCTTTCTCCTACATTCTTCTAAAGTATGGCCAATACCTCCACAATCCCCGTAATAGATTGGCTTACATTCATAGCTAACCTTATGAGTCATAGTGATCCTCTTCTCATTCACAAACTGAATTTCCTCTGGGAATTGTTGCTCCAAATTGACCTCCACTAACACTCTAGCATACTCAATGATATCCTTCTATGCAGTTGCTCTGTCAGTTCAAATTGGTTTGCCTACCAAACTAGCAATTTTGTTCAGAGACACTTGTCCCCAATATTTCAATGCTAATCCTGGTAATCTGATCCAAGTTGGCACTACCTTAACAGTCTCAGCCATGAGGTCCAGATCAGGGTGCCAACTCTTCATAATCACGGGTTTTTTTATCGAACATAATAGGTCCAACATCCATAGCTTTTTGCTTCCCTTCCATAGTTCGAAATCGTGCCACAAAAACACCATTCTTACTCATGACAATTGTCTCAACACCATACTTTCCCCAAATTCTCCGAATAAATCCATTGACACTCCGATAAGTGGGCTTAATACCTAACACATAATAAACAATTGATGAATCCCAAAAATCAATCTCATCCTTGACATCCTCCGCTAGAATGACAACTTCTGTAGTAACCTCCTTCACAATTGCATCATTATTTACCACAGCCAAATCAATACCCTCCTCTCTTATACTAGCAAACAAATTTTGCCTCCAATTTACATTTTTATCAGCATTATGACCAGTATTACTCACTAACTGTTGCGTAGGATGAGGTGAAGGATTCACCTGATTTGTTGATTGTCTTATCGGAGTTTGAATTGACGCAATCCAGTTATCAACCTGTGTTCTAGCCACAAGAAAATTAGCTCTATCCAACTCCGAAGCATTAAGATCAGCTGAAGCAAGAGATTCATCATCCTTCTCTTCCTCTGAAGTCCAGCTTAGAGCAGCTACTTCTCCAATTTCATTAACATTATTCTGTTTCTTCGCATCAATTGTTTGAGGTTTCTTCACAATTTGAACAGGTTGTTTCAATTTATGTCCACCATTACCTTTTTTCGGTCCTTTCGCAATAGCTCCAGCAGATGCTGAAGAACCAAATCAATGGAACAATATACAATTTTCTAGGGAGAAGTTAGAGAATCTCTCTCTAGACCCATTGTTTTTTTTTTCAATTCTACTACGCTCGAAACAGATTTGTTTGGTTAAAGAAGAAGTGAAGTATTGTTTTTCTTTGCAAGATATAATGAATATGGGCAGATAATTTTTTATTTTTTTTGGCAATTCCAAAATTATTATTGGCTACCAAAAAAATCGGGATTACACACCAAAGCAAAACAAAAGGCCATCTAACTCACCACCAACAAGGAGAGAGCTAATAGGCCAAAACACCAACACCCTACAAACTGCTAACATTGTTTCACAAAAGTAAAAGTCTATCACTATCTTTACATCTAGCAGAGACTTTAAACACAATGTGTTTCATGACTTGGCTAGTAGGCAGACAAGATCCTCTGAAAATCTTGTTGTTTCGTTGAATCCAAACTGCATATACTGCTTCAGTGAACAGCATGCCATAGATCATTGATCTTCTACTCTTGCTATGAGCTTTAGTGACAGCTAACTGCATATCATATCAAAAACCCTGCCCGTGTTGAATAACTCCCAGCATCTGCAGAATAGCATGCCAAACACCAGTAGCATAATCACATTCAAAGAAGAGATGATTCACTGATTCCTTCTCCTTGTCACATAGGCAACATAGTCTATTGCATTGAATATTCCACATGCTCAATCTATCTGCTGTTTAGAGCATATTTTGCAAAGCAAGCCAAAGAATGAACTTGCTTTTGGGAGTAGCATTATTGTTGCAAAGAAGTCTTCTCCAAGTAACTCTACCATGGTCACCAAGCAGCATGTTGTAAACTTGTTTTATGCTGAATTGCTCATTTATAAGAACTGAATCCCAACCTCCCAGCTCAGTTAAGCTGCTCCTACTCTCAATTATCTTCCTTAACAACCAGGATGTGTTATTACTGATGGAAACACACTGAAAACATTTCCTCTCTTAATGAATAGAAGCTTCATAATAGCAGTCTTATTCCACAGCTTCATGTCAATGAGATTCCAACCTCCAGCAGATTTAGACTTGTAAAAATCAGCCCAAGCAACAGGAGCCTTATGAGATGGGCTAGTAGACCCAGTCCATAAAAATTTTCTGCATATACTCTATACTGTTTTATAACTTTCTTTGAGAGAGGAAAAATATGTGCTCAATAATTCTGCACACTACTCAAGATAGTTCTTATAAGTTGTAATCTTCCTGCATAAGAGAGCAAATGTGCCATCCAACTCTGTGCTCTCTCTGTTATCTTTTCAATGACAGGCTTGCATTAAGAGAAACTCAATTTCTTAGGAGTAAGAGGGACTCCTACGTACTTGAAAGGGAGAGTACCAATTAGTAAATTCACAGCTGCAACCAACAACTGAGCTTCATCATTATTGATTCCTGCCATATAAATACAGCTTTTTTCAATACTTGCTTCAAGGCCAGAAACTCGAGAGAAGGACTGGAACACTGCCATGATTTTTGTAATTGAACTCATATCAGCCTTTGCAAATAACAACAAGTCGTCTACAAACATTAGGTGTGTGAGGTGGAGCCTCTCACACTTAGGGTGAAAATTGAAATCTGGATTCAATTTAAGCCTTCCAAGAGATCTACTCAAGTACTCCATACATAGAGCAAAAAGAAAGGGAGAGAGGGGATCTCCCTATCTTAAGCCCTTTTTTTACTTTAAAGGCTTTAGTAGGCATTCCATTAACCAATATAGAGCATGAAACAATCTGCACACAAGCCATTATCCATTTTATACATTGACTTGGGAAGCCTAACTCCTGTAGCATAGCCTCAAGGAAGGGCCACTCCAAATTATCATAAGCTTTTCTAATATCCACCTTGATAACACACCTAGTTGAGAAGTGAGCTCTACCATACCCTCTAATCAGCTCAGTTGCCAAGATAATATTATCAGCTATGTGTCTTTTTGGTATATAAATCAGATTGGGATTGATTCACCACCTCCTCTATAACCTCATGCATCCTGTGAGTGATTTTCTTAGACACTATTTTGTAAATAATAGTTCATCAAGCTATAGGACGAAAATCCTTAGCATATCTTGCATTATCTTTCTTAGAAATAAGAGTCACAGCAAATTCTTTTTTTGGTAAGTAAGTAAAAGGTATATTACTTCATAAAAAAAAAATACAGCTTAACCCCCCAATGAGGGAGACACCAAGGATGGCTCAGAAAGCCATTATCTACAAATTAGCAATCCATGCTTTATCTATATTGCTCCACTACTGCAAAATTGACTCCTATATTTCACTATGTACTTGATTTCTTTAGCAATACATTCGACCCTATGTACTTTAGCTTGTCAGTGTGCACCATTCTTGGCCTTCCAAACATGGTATACCACTGCTGCCAGAACAGTTAACATAAAGCTTCTTTCTCATATGAGTACCAGAGTAATTTCTTATAGTCCACTGGAACCATTGCTTCAAGGAACGTTTGTACATTCTAACACCAATCCAGCTGATTACTGATCGGTCCCCTAGGTGTCGTTACTTCCTATGGTTCCGGGTTAAGAATAAAATCTCCCTAGTCTAACTAACTAGCCTAATAAGGTAGTATAGCGTAGTAAGGGTTCGTATCCATGGAGAAGCAAGGGGTTTTACACTTAGTTCGAGATGCAATCAATTGACGAGAGTAAAAGAAAAGGGGTTTGAGTTATCAACTAGACTACCTAAGGAAGATAAAATAAGAGTGATTAATCAATAAGACAAACACTAGGGAGAGGGGGAATCGTGGAACTCACAACAACGATTTCGACAAGATTTGGTGGGCGATGGATCAAATCTATTGAGGGACTTGGTCCAACATCAAGAGGTCACTCTCGCACACCCCTCAACACCGCCTACCCAACCCCGCCTTTGAGGTCGTGGTCTACCCATCATCAAGTCATCACTAATATCAAGCTTGCTCTCACATAACCCAACATTAGCACAAGATTAAAACATAAAGGTGATCAAGTTTCATGCTTTAACAATAAAACACCTTGATTCGAGCATCAAAAGAACGATCACCAATGCCAACCAAACATCATTCAAAATCACCACAAAGTCCCATTATCCCCCTTCCCTAGCTAGAAATCTAGCCTAGGAAGGAGGAGAACATAGTAAGACTAGTAAAAGCAACAATAAAAGGAGCAAACATACTAAAACTACTAAGCATGATTAGTGAAAACGAGAAAGATTGAACCTTTGAATAATAGATTACTAAGATTAGTCAAGGCAAGTATAAACTAATTTAAACAAGCATAAAACTAAAAAAATAACCAAAAATAAGCTAGGAAATAAGGATTAGGGACTGGAAATTACCAAAAGATTGATGCTTTGATTGATAAAAATGAAGAACAAAGGTTGAGTTGCAACCTTCTCTCTCCTAAGGATGTGTTTTTCTCTCTCTAATTAACCTAGAATAGTGTGCTCTTGCTTTGAATCCTCTTCTCTGGAATTAAAAGCCTGCCCTAAAATGTCTTAGAGGGTATTTATACCTCTCATAAATACAACTTTAAGTAAAGGCAAACAGCGAAAAAAATCGGGAGCTGAACCATTCAGAGCTCCCGCTCCATGCGTGGAGCGCGAGCTCTGGGCTTAATGAGAGAGATTTCAGCAGCAGGTCGAAGCTCCCACTCCATGTGTGGAGCGCGAGCTCTGAGCAGTTGAAGCTCCCGCTCCACATGTGGAGCGCTAGCTCTGAGCATGGTGGAAGATAATTCAACAGCAGGTCGAAGCTCCCGCTCCATGAGGCTGGAGCGCTAGCTTCAAATCCTCGGCAGAATTGGTTGTATGCAGGGGGACTCGGAGCTCCTGCTCCAGAGCTGGAGCGCCAGCTTTGGCTCTACTTCTACACTTCTTTACAATTTGAAGCTCCCCCTCTCCATCCAAAGGTTCCCTTTTGCCATTCCAAGCTTCAACAATCTCGATTAGGCCGCTACGGAACCTAAAAGAAGATAAGAACACGTCATAGGTGTTCACAACACTCAATCTTCGCATGAAGAGAAAACAACCTACATCTCCCAGAAAATACTCAAAATGCATTAAGCTAGTAGAATCACTTACATTGAACAAAGCTAAGCTAAATAAGCATAAAAATGGACTAAACAAGGGCTTAATTAGGGTGGAAAGAGTCCATAAAAGCGGCCTTAAAAGCCACTTATCAAACTCCCCCAGACTAAGTCCTTTGTTCGTCCTCGAATAAAGAGAAAGCAGTAAAGTCTGTACACTAACTCACTTTCGTAGGAATCACGGTCAATTTTAGCGTAAATGACAAGCCCTTTAAACCTCAAAGTCGCCCAAGAGGACGAGTGTGCTCTCGTAAGGGTTTTCTAAGAGTTTGACCCATAACTCTAGATCTTAGAATCCAAGGCAAATCAAAAATAAATAAACCAAAGAAAATAAAACGGTGCTCTTAAGTGAGATTTTGACGAGAAGCAAGCGCAAATGGATGCAAGAATTTCTAGACATTAAAAGTAAGCATGCTCAAACATGTCTATAGGTTGATTAAAGCATACCATACACTAAGCATAGAGAACTAGATAGAGCACATTTCCTCAAATTCTACAACCATACATACCGCGTTCTCTCAACTAGTTTCAAATTCGCCATTCAAGGTAGCTTCTCTAAACTCCGAAGAATGGAGTCGATAAATGTAATAAGAAATGGAATAGGAGAAGGTTACTCGACATCTCGACATAGCACACTCGCTTAATAGGCTTGATTCCAATCTTCGTCCACCGACAATGACTCAACCCTCTAAGGTCAAAAGGACTTTTTAAGGGTGGAAACGTAGGCTAGGGGTAAAGGGTGTGAATAAATTTGGATAGTGGTGCTCAATCCTAATATAGTGAAGCCTTAGTAGGAGCGAAAGAGCTAAATAACCATGAATCACAAATCATATTCAACCATTTAGGGATAAGTTTCCCCCAAACTTATTCGAAAACATAACAATAAAAGAATTATTTTGGACTTTCTTTCTTTTTCTCCAAACTCTTCTTTTTTTTTTTATATATTTTTTCCACCTTCTTTGACTTTGGGTGGCTTTTTCTATGAAGTTGCAATTGCATTTATTCAAGAATATACACAAAATTTCCACTATACCACAAGAATCTCATCATTTTCCTTTCCCCTTATTTGTTTCAAATATCACTCAATACAATCGCTCTAACTTCACTATTCACTACAAGGGTGAAAAATAAAACGAGGAGGCAATTGGCTTGTATTGAGGTAATCAAAGAAAGGATAAGGCTCAAAGGGTTGAGAGGAGGGGCATATGCAAACAAAAATAAAACCAAGAAAAAGAGAAAAACAAGAATAAAAGGCCTAAAACTATAAAAGTGAAAATAGTCACCGAAATGAACGCCTTTATCTTTCCCTAGAGTGGCTCGGTCGCGATCTAAGATAGATTAGAGTCAAGTTCTCGATAAAAGTATGCGATGTCGAGGATCCATGCACTCAAAATAGATGCTGGGGCCTTTTTTTTGAAAGTCCTCACATGGGATTATCAAGCAAATGCTACCTTTAAGGTTTCAAATCACTAGAGAGAGCAACACCATCATACCACAATCCATGAATTAAGGTCTTGTGCTCTCAAAATGTTCTAACCGCTACCTTAACATAGCGTATACTAAAATCAACCATAAACATCTCAAAGCATGCGGACTTCTAACATCTAGGAATAGAAGCATTCAAAAGAGTGGAGCTTCAATGATATTGTTCTCAACTCAAGAGCAAAAGAAATAATTAAAAGAAAAATTTGCCTTGATTCATACGTTTTTTTTTTTTTTCAAGAGATGAAAGTAAGTAGGTAATGGCACATAACCAACACTATCAATCAAATTTTGCACTTAAAACCCAGGTGGTGTTCATAACCACCAATGTAAAATTAAAGCCAAGCAACCTAGAACGATCATCATCTTTCCTAAACTATCCTAAAACTAAGCAAACAAGTAACTAAAAGGGAGTTGGAACAATCTCACCCATCATTGAAGCAATAAAGGCCAAATGCAATATCCGAAGCAATGCTCTTCTCACCTTGACTTCATCCCCGGATGCTTGCTATGAAAGGTCATCAACTCAAAAGAAAGATTAGTTCCAACAAAAGTATATACAAAGGGCAAAGAAAAACAAATCTAGCTTAACACATAGCTCAACAATTCCTTAAGATTGCAATTCCCCCGAGCCATGACCCCTAAAATTGTGCCCTTACATCAAAAACAATGCAAAATACACCCCCCCAACTTGAATGGAAAACCGACCTCGGTGAGACCAAGGAATAGAGAAAAAGAGGGGAGGAGGGGCGATTCATGGGGCGATCTAAGATCCACTTGGCCCGCCCTCATTGGGGCGGCGCCAATCATAAGCAAGGTCGATCGGGGTCCCATCCTCACGCAAGGGGGGACCATGGGGTTCCCAACCGCCGTAAAAGTTAGGAGGGAAACCCGACTACCCCATAAAGGATGGGACATGGCTATGTTCCGGTGGGATGTATCTATAGGCGGGGTCACTGAAATAGTCACACCCACCGGGCTGGGTATAGTCATATGGGGGAAAAGTGTGCCGCTCCCTAATTTGGGAGGATGGATCCTGCCAATAGGGGTAGACTGGCTCACGAGGAGTGCCATCAATGTGCTCCTCTCCCCAACTTGGCACTGGCCCTAGCACTGGAGACCAATAAGGATGGTTAACTGGCGGGGCGATTTGCCCTTGCTCCACAAAATGGTTGAAAAGCAAAGAATTTTGGAGCGCCATCCCTTGGTTGTTGGCCTCCAATTGGCCCACTTGCAAACTTAAGTTATGAAAAGCATGTTCGATGTTAAAACTAGAAGGGTAAGAGTGGCTCATACCTCCCTCCTCGTGGTCTTGGTTGTCGTTATTGTTGTTGTTGTTGATGTTGCTGCTGATATTGTTGCCTTGCTTGGTTTCTTCTTTCAATCTCATTCGGATCAAGCTCCGAAGCATCAATCTCCTCAAGTGGGACTCTCCACGGATTTGGGGTGTTTGCTGGGGGTTCGGTCATGAATCTATTTGGGATCTTGCACCATATTGCACCCTTGATAAACCAAAAGGTAGCTCTAGATGTCTCTTTGGTGAATTTCATGTTCTTGAGGTGATCAAGGTTTAGAACCGACCCATAGCTCTCCGGCTCCATCTTTACAAGTTGCTCTTTGTACCCGAGCTTATAAGCAAGCCATGTCACCATCCCTCCCAATTGGATGGGCCCTTTCATTCTTGTGTCTTGCTTGATGGTGAGCATCTTCGTGGCAAGCAAGAAACCCAAGTTAACTCTGTTTGCCGGGTTATTTTGATCTAGCAACCTTCTTCCTTCACTTGCTCTCCACAGCAAATGAAGTTCTTGGTCGCTCATTTTTCCAAGATCTTGTCGGGAGAAGAAACAATACACCAACATCCGATGGAAATACCTCAATGCGGCATGATGGATTTCTGAGGCCTTGGATGAGTTAGAGAGGAAGTCCCTAGACCCATCAGTTATCCTCTTCCACCAAGCTTGCATGTCATAGCCTTCAATGTCATCTCCAGAACAATCAGACACCTCGGCTCTAGGATCCCAACCAAAATACTCATTAAACTGTGTGAGGCTCATGGTGTGTTGGTGGTTGAACAACCTGAATTTAATCTCAAAGGCATTCCCCGCCTCCATAGATGTCCTCTTGAATTCAAAGCTCGCTAAGAATTCTAGAGTTAGAGTGCGGTAGGTGAGGGGAGGCTGTGCGGGGTGGTTGTAGGTCTTATCTGTGGTAATCCAATCATTTGGGATTTGATTCTTAAGAAACGGGGCAAAACCGAGTGTACAGGCAAGATCGCACACTTTATCCTCAATCCCAAGGTGGAAAGAAGTTATAGGATCGTGGAAAAGGGTTTGTTTCACCTCCCTCTTCTCAAGCTCACGAAAGCTTGATTTATGTTCGGGTTTGGTAAGGTTCACACTGTAGGAAGGTGAGGAGCTAGTGCGAGGTCTTTTCGAACCCATTACACCGGTATAAAACACAATAGTCAACAACAATAACCACCACCAACAACAAAGTCAACCAACAAAAACCAACAACAAAACCCAAAGCTTGTAGAATCCAAGGATTTTCCTCAACAACCACAAAAACTCCACAGTGTCTCCAAAAATTTGCACAAATAATTAACACTAACACCACCACAATCACCAATTAATCAATTTCAAGCACAAACTCAAGCCAAAACACCTAATTTCATCTAAACACAAAAATTCCAAAGGTAACAAAATCAAGCACAAATACTCAAAAATAAGCAAAATGAACTTGATTAGGAGAGATTTTACCACAATTAGAACCAAATCCTTCTTCTTGCTGTGCAAAGGAGAGTAAACCCGAGTGAAATCCGAAGTGGCCCGAGCAAAAACCCCAAATTGATATTAAGAGTTGAATTTGGAGTGGGGAATTTGGAATAGAAGTGAGAATGGGGAATGTTTTGGGTGTTTTTGAGAGGAATGAGGGTGATTTGTGGAGGGTTTGGGAGGAATGAGGGTGGTTTGAGGAGAGAGAGTGAGGGTTTGAGGGTTTGAGTGAAAGAATGGGAGAAACATGAGGGTTTGTGCGTGCTTATTTTTTTAAGAACAGGCGCTCGAAGCTCCCGCTCCAACCCCAAAGTGGGCGCTCTGACAGGTGCTGAGAAATTTTTTTTTCAAAAAAATCGCTCGAAGCTCCTGCTTCACTACTCAGAGCGGGCGCTTTGACCAGAGCGGACGCTCCAGTTCTTTGGAGCGGGGGCTCCAAACTTTCGGCATTTGCTTGCAGCATCTGAGCAGGCGCTCCAATGTTTGGAGCGGGAGCTCTGAATGCAACACTTGAACATTTTTTTCCTTTCCGATAGGGCGGGCGCTCCATGTTGTTGGAGCGAGGGCTCCAAACTTTCGGCATTTGCTTGCAGCATCTGAGCGGGCGCTCCAATGTTTAGAGCGGGAGCTCTGAATCCAGCACTTAGTCACTTTTTTGCCTTTCCGATAGGGCGGGCGCTCCATGTTGTTGGAGCGGGCGCTCCATGTTGTTGGAGCGGGCGCTCCATGTTGTTGGAGCGGGGGCTCCAAACTTTCAGCATTCTTCATACTAAGAGGCAGCATTTAGAGCGGGAGCTCCAAGAGATTGGAGCGGGAGCTCTGATCCCAATACTTAGCCGATTTCCTTTTTCTCTTTTCCTGCACACATACACAACAAACCATACCCTATGGGGGTTTAAATTAGCCCAAAGTGAGATGTAAGACTTAGCTTAAAACTCAACTCAACTATTGGTTAGATGAGCCGAGAAGCCGTGCCTCGTATTTCTCAATCAAACTAATATCCACCCGTCCCTTGGGAAAAAATCCTCTGGATTTTACAATCCACCAAAACAAGATCTAAATCAAAATTCGACAATAACAAAATATAAACAATATATACAAAGGCGCTTGATTTATGGTCTTAAGCTAGACCCCTTCATCTTCCTCAAACGGCTTCGGGGGACGAGTCGGTTGGGACAGACTCGAGCATCAAACAACCAAGTTTTCCAATTTGTTCCTTATCGAAATACTTCTTGATTCTTTGGCCATTTACCATGAACCGAGCTCCATCTTCACCTTCCAATTCAAACGAGCCATAGGGAGTGACCTTGGTGATAGAGAATGAACCGGACCACTTAGACCTCAACTTTCCGGGGAAAAGACGGAGCCGTGAGTTGAATAGGAGAACTTGTCACTGACCTTGAAGTCATGATATTCGATTCTTTTGTCATGCCACTTCTTGGTTTGCTCTTTGTAAAGCCTAGAGCTCTCATATGCATCGAACCTTAGTTCTTCCAACTCATTGAGTTTGAGCAACCTCTTTTTTCCGGCCAAGTCGGGGTCCATATTGAGCATTTTCACGGCCCACCACGCTTTGTACTCAAGCTCAACCGGTAGATGACACCCCTTTTCATACACAAGCCGATAAGGAGTAGTGCCAATCGGGGTCTTTTAAGCGGTCCTTAAAGCCCAAAGAGTGTCATCCAAACGAAGAGACCAATCTTTCCTTGATTTATTTACCATCCTTTCGAGCAAATTCTTGATTTCGCAATTTGAGACCTCCACTTGCCCTTGAGTTTGAGGATGGTAGGGCAAACCGACCTTATGGTGCACATCATAGTTTTTCAAGAGAGCTTCAAATTGCTTCTTAGCGAAATGAGACCCTCCATCACTAATGAGACATCGTGGCACTCCAAATTGAGGGAAGATGAACTTTTTGAGCAACTTCATCACTACCTTATGGTCATTGGTAGGTGAAGGGATGGCTTCTATCCACTTGGTCACATAGTCCACGGCCACCAAAATATATTGGTTTCCACAAGAAGAAACGAAAGTACCCATAAAGTCCACACCCCATACGTCAAAAGGCTCAACTTCAAGAATAAATTGTTGGGGCATTTCATTCCGTTTGGTTATTCCTCCCATTCTTTGGCATCGGTCACAATGAAGGATGAATGTGTGAGCGTCTTTATGCAATGTTGGCCACCAAAGGAGACAATCGAGGATCTTTGCCACCGTTTTACCAACACCACCATGGCCTCCACATGCAAGTGAGTGACAATGCTCCAAAACTCTTTCAATCTCGTGAGTAGGCATACATTTTCGAAATACACCATCACTACACCTCTTGTACAAATGCGGATCATCCCAAAAATACCTGTTGACCTCCTTGAAAAACCTTTTTCTTTGATGAGAATTGTAGTCATGAGGCACTACTTCGCTCGCCAAATAATTAGCAATATCGGCGTACCAAGGGATTGTGTTGGAAATGATTGCCATGAGAGTGTCGTCACGAAGCTCATCATTGATTGGTTTCTCCGCCTCACCATAGGAAGGATGGTCTAATGGCAACCGAGAGAGGTGGTCCGCCACTAGATTTTCACTCCCCTTTTTATCAAGAATTGCCATGTCAAATTCTTGAAGGAGGAGAACCCATCGAATTAGTCGTGGCTTGGCATCTTTCTTGCTCATTAAGTACTTGACCGCGGCATGATCGGTGTAGACGATGGCCTTGTTGCAAACGAGATAGGGCCGGAATTTGTCAAATGCAAACACCACCGCCAACATCTCCTTCTCCGTGGTCGAGTAATTCTTTTGTGCATCATCTAGCGTTCGGCTTGCATATGAGAGCACATTCAATTTCTTATCCTTCCTTTGTCCAATCACAACACCAACTGCATAGTCACTCGCATCACACATTAGTTCAAATGGGAGCTCCCAATCCGGAGCTTGCACAATGGGCGCATTCACTAAAGCATTTTTCAAGGTCTCAAATGCCTTAGTGCAAGCTTCATCAAATCGGAATTCCACTTCTTTTTGAAGTAGACTCGTCAAAGGTCTTACAATTTGTGAAAAATCTTTGATGAAACGGCGATAAAAGCCGGCATGGCCCAAGAAGGCACGCACCCCGGTCACCGAAGTGGGTGGGGGTAGCTTTTCAATCACTGCGACCTTTGCCGGGTCAACTTCAATTCCATTCTTTGAAATCTTATGGCCAAGGACAATGCCCTCCTCAACCATAAAATGACACATTTCCCAATTTAACACAAGGTTCGTCTCTTGACATCTTTTTAAGACTTTCTCGAGATTTTTTAAGCACTTGTCACAAGACGAACCACAAACACTAAAATCATCTATGAAAACTTCAATGACATCTTCAAGCATGTCGGAAAAGGTGGAGGTCATGCACCTTTGGAAGGTAGATGGAGCATTGCATAAACCGAAGGGCATTCTTCGGTATGCAAATGTTCCATAAGGGCATGTAAAGGTCGTTTTATGTTGGTCATCCGGATGAATAGGAATTTGGAAGAATCCGGAGTAACCATCAAGAAAACAATAATGAGAATGCTTTACCAACCTCTCCAACATTTGGTCAATGAATGGCAAAGGGAAATGATCCTTCCTAGTGGCTTTGTTTAGCCGCCTATAGTCAATGCACATCCTCCACCCCGTCACGGTACGGGTGGAGATGTCATTTCCCTTGTCATCCTTGACAATAGTCATGCCACCTTTCTTGGGCACCACATGAACCGGACTCACCCATTTGCTATACGAGATAGCATAGATGATGCTCGCTTCACGGAGCTTAAGAACCTCTTGTTTCACAACTTCCTTCAAAGTCGGATTCAACCGCCTTTGAGGCTCAATAGAGGTGGCACGATCATCCTCAAGGTGGATGCGATGCATACACAAGCTAGGGCGAATACCCTTGATATCATCAATACTATATCCTATGACACCCTTATATTTTTTCAACAACTCAATCAATTTTTGCAAGGAGATGTCATCAAGGTTAGCATTGACAATAAAAGGATATTCGCTATCATTCTCAAGAAAAGCATACTTGAGAGAGGGGGGAAGGGGTTTCAAGTCTACCTTGGGAGGAGGCTTAGAACTCTCCCCCTTGGCCACGGTTTGGATCAATGGGAGCTCATCTTTGCTTTTTGGGAATCGGTATGAGCTTCATTAAGTTGAGCCTCAATCTCCATGGCCTCTCTTGATTTTTCCATCCCCTCATTATCTTGGAGGGCCTCAAAAAGCGTATCATGTCTCATGCTTTGTACCCTCTCATAAATAGCTATCTCCGACTCCACCAAGTCTACTCGCCACACCTTCTCCACCATAGGTTGCTTCAAGGTTTTCAAAAACTCAAACACAACTCTTTCATCGGCCACCTCGCAAGTGATCGTGTTGTTCTTGCAATTAATCACGGCTCTCATTGTTTTAAGAGCTTCTCTCCCTAGGATAAGAGGAGTGTGAGGGTCCTCCTCCATATCCATTACAACAAAATCACAAGGTACAAAGATATTACCAACTTGAATTGGTATATCTTCGAGCTCTCCACAAGGTAGCTTAATCGAGCGGTCGGCTAATTGAATTGCCTTCCGTGAAGGCACCATCTCAAACTTGAGTAACTTTGCAATGGACAAGGGCATTAAGCTCACACTTGCTCCCAAATCAGCCAATGCTCCTTTGGTCTCAAGATCTCCCAATTTCACTGGGAGAGTGAAACTACCCGGATCTCGTTGCTTGGGTGGCATTTGGCGTTGCACAAGCGCACTCACTTGATGTGGAAGAGTGATGCATTGTTCATTGAGCTTTTTCTTGTTGGAGAGAAGTTCTTTGAGGAACTTTGCATAGGATGGCATTTGTGACATGGCCTCAAGGAAGGGAATGTTGATTTCAAGACCTTTCAGCATGCTCATGAACTTGTTGTAATTGTCATTCAACTTTCTCTCAACTATCCTTTCCGGAAATGGTGGGGGATGATCGAATCTTGATGGTTGGACATTTGTTGATGTTTGCTTTTCTACCTCAACCTCTTTATCCTTCTCAACACCCTCTTCGGTTTCATTTTCTCCTTTTTCAACAACTTGTTCTTCTTTCTCCTTACCATCCTCTTGTTGCACCGCTTTAGGTACTTGGTATGGTCTTCCGGAGCTTAGGGAGATGGCCTTCACATGGTGGGAATTTGCGGGGTTCGGAGTAGGTTGACCGGGAAACTTCTCATTTGAGAGTTGATAAACTCTCTCGGCTAGTTGGGCAACTTGATTGTCAAGGATCTTTTGGTGAGAAGTGGTTTCTTGGAATTTTTGGTCAACCTTTCGATCAAGGTTACACAACTTTTGTTCAAATTGTTGAGAAATGTTTTTGATGTTGTCTAGGATAAGAAGGGTGTCCGGAGATGGACCACCTTGGGGGTTTAAAGTGTTTGAGAAGGTGGTTGGGGGTTGGTTTGAGAATTGATTTTGTGGGAGGGGCTTGTTGAAGTTGTTTCAAGCATTTGATGTAAAGATGGAGCTCCTTGGTTCGCTTGATTTTGGAAATTGGTTGGTCCACCATAGTCATTGAACCTCGGATTAAGATTGGAGTTAGGGCCTCTCCAATTATCCCTTTGATCTCTTTGATTATATATTGAGATAACCCATAGCCGCTACATGCTCGGGGTCCTTACCACCACAATAAGAGGTGTCGTGGTTGGTACCCCCACAAATTTCACATGAGAATGAGTTTACTTGCCGAGATGAGGAAGAAGAAGCTTGTTCTTTCCCTAGCTTCTTGTTATAAAGTTGTTCCATGAAGGCTTTGAGTGACTCTTGGTCAAGCTCGAATTTCCCATTAGCTTTTCCTTGACTTCTTCTCTTACCACCCCATGAATAGTTGCGAACCACATCCTCAATTGTATCTTTAAGTTGAGCTTGGGCAACTTTCCTTAATTGGCCTCCGGCTCCCGCATCAAGATTGGCTCTACTAATGGGATCAAGAGCATCATAGAAGAATCTAATAAGTAGAGGCTCGCTATACTCATGATGGGGGCAAGCTCTAACGTACTCATTGAATCGTTCCCAAGCTTCACCTAGAGACTCATCCGATTCTTGTTGGAAGTTGGAGATCTTCCTTCTCATTTCCGCGGTCTTCTCCTCCGATATAAACATCTTTAGGAAAGCTTTAGCCACCGCCCTCCAAGTAGACAAGGAGTTTGGTTTGAGATTCTTAAGCCACCTATAAGCTTTTCCCGCTAAGGATTGCCGGAAGAGTTGCATGCGGATGTATTCTTGAGTGACTTGGTTCGTTTGGACCATGGCACACAACTCAAGGAATCTATCAAGATGCTCAATGGAATTTTCATGCGCGGCTCCGGAAAATTGCCCCCTAAGCACCATTTGTGTATATGAATCCGCCATTGAAGGCACCAAATAGACGATATTATTACGTCGATTCGAGTCTTCAAGAGCCGTTGTGTGTGGGGTAAATATGGAAAACCTACGGTTCTTGCCATTTTCGAGATATGTTCTTGAAAATTGAACGAATCTGACCGTAAATCGAACGAAATAGAACCACATTTTCGAGATTTGTTCACGAAATTAAACTAAAACAGTAGCAAATAGACATGGTTTTTGAGATTTGTTCTTGAAATCGACCACAAATCTAACAAAATGAAACCAGATTTTCGAGACTTATTCTTGAAATCGACCGCAAATGTTCTAGATTTTCGATATTTTCAATTCCGATCCATTCGTTGCCTGCTCTTTGTTGGCGACGCCTCACACCGACTTCTCCGCCTTGCCGCCAACAGCAACCCATCGCTGATTCCCCCGTCCTCGAACCGAATACTCTCCTATTCCGACTCCCGTGGCTCCGAGCTTATCTACGAGCCTTCTCTCGACCTCGCAGCGCGCTACCACTGCTAAGCAGTTTGAGAGATATAATAATGGAGGTCGTGGACTTGAGAATACCATCCTGGTAAGCCATTTTTGTAGAGCTTTGAGTAATTGATGGAGGAGAAAAAAACTAGGGAGAAAAAGAGTGTGTGTGAAGGGGAGGCAGAGTGAAGAAGAAGGAGAGACAAATGAGGGGATCTGACTTTCAATTTATGTGTGCTTTTTTTCTTTTGAGTGAAGTTAACTTACTTTTATTGAAAAAAAAAATTAGATTTTGTATTTTTTTTTGGTAAGTAAGAAAATTGATTAAGAACACTTCACAAAATTAGGTTTTGTTTAGATTAAAATGATACATATTTGATGAAAAATGATATAAAAGTCAACAAAAATGATATCAGTATGTCTAATAAAATGAGGTACTTAAAGAGTTAATCCATCTAAGCCATACACTGTCCTGTTTATGTGAAACTGCCCAGACATATTTTCCAATAAAAGCAGTATTCCACACTTCAATATCTCTAAATCCTAAAAGAGTTGAAAATTAATAATGAAAATAAGGGGAAATAATACAAGTTTTTTTTTTTTTTTTTGCTAATTAAATAAGTAGATTGATTAAAAACTTAACATTTTACAACCTAAACTATCCTAAAGGAGGCAAACCAACTAGGTTGGACTCCCTTACCCTTTAGAACAGTAGAAACCAACAGTTCCAATACTAACATACATCCAATTACAATCTATCAAACCATTGCTTATCTTTTCTTGTCACTTTCTGTGGCATAATAGCTAAAATTCTAGCTCTAATGATGTTCTTAACCTGTTTAAAGCTAGCATCAATGTTAGGAGCACATCGATTCCAATAGACAGAGTTACGACCTTGCCAAATAAGATACACTAGTGCATTCAAGCAAGCTAAAATGACATTTTTGTGAAACTTTGATCTTCTGCTGCGCTGTATCTTCCTAATAAGTTGCTGCAAATCTGTTGTTATGCATCTGATTTGAAGCCAGCTCTTGATGAGCCTCAAACACCCACCACTGAATGGACAAGAGAAAAATAGGTGCTGATGATTCTCAGTACTGTTATTGCATAATAAGCATTGATCATCTCTGCTTATTCCATACAAAGCCAACTTCTCTTTAGTCTTCAGCTTGCCTTGAATTGCCAGCCAGATGATGAATATGTGCTTAGGAGCTCCCAGTCTATTCCATACCACCTTATCCCAAGGAAACTCAGTCTGTGCGCCCTTCAGCTTGTGATACACTTCTTGGACTGAATATCTGCTCATATTGTTGATCTCAACTTATGTGAACACCCTTTTTAAGCTTTCTTTCACATCACAAATCTTCTTCTAATACTAGCTGGTATTAGAATTAGGTACATAAGACCACCATTCATCTTGCTTAAGATAGACTGAGCTAATCCATCTAAGCCAGACACTGTCCAGTTTATGTGAAATTGCCCAGACATATTTTCCAATAAAAGCAGTATTCCACACTTCAATATCTCTTTTTTTTACGGGAATAAAATATATCATTAATAATAAGCCAAACGGCACATACAATGATAATTAAGATCTGAAAAATACAGATTTCGCAAATTGCAACAATTTTCACAATGGAACCAATTAATTTTAAGCATACTCGAGCACAGCTCCAACTCCACCGCTTCAAGCTTGACTCGAGCAGTGTACTTCGATGTCTTTGCATCTTTCCAAGTAGAGACTTTCACAATCTGATTCTGTGATATAATTGTTCCCAGTGACGAATTGCTGAAAAAACCTAAGCCCCTATGGATCCAGACCACCTTCCAAATTATTGACACCATGAAAATAAGAAAATTCATACAAAGATGAGAAACAACCACCAAAAAGGGAGACAAAAACTCTCACAAATGGAGAGAACTGAACAGAAGAAAGCAATAAAGAAGATAATAACACTAAAAAAAGGCTAAAATCTAAGGAAAAGGGTCGGAAATAGTCTAATAATGATGAAAATTAATAATGAAAATAAGGGGAAATAATACAAGTTTGCTAAAAATGAGTAAAAATGACACTGAAAGGAGTAATAATGATTTGGTACATAAAGAGTTGACAAAGAATAATACAATAGGGAAAATGATACAAGTTTGCGGAATATGATATAAAAAAAAGATGGGAAATTCTATATGGTGGCCTCCTATTTTCAATTTTTCTATTTGGTGGCAAGCCAAAAAAAAGATTTATAGAAAGTGACCTCCTACTTTAAACAATTATACTTAGTGACCCCAATCCATTTAAAACATGGCTAACCATCCAATTAAAGGTGAATTACTAATCTACCCCTAAGTTAATTATCATAAACAATAAAAAAACCTCCCCCATCAAATTTTTTTTTTGGTAACATGTAAGTAATATTACCAAAAGCAGGCAAGAAAACACCATGCACCCATTTACAACCTAACCACTCAACTGTGGCACCACAACAACTAACCTACAGAACAGACTCCAACAAACACAAACCAACCAGCACTACAAACATCAGTTACCTACCATCAGACATATTAATTAAATTCTCAAACCACATCCTCTCATCCTGAGACCATTTAGCACTAACAAAACCTCTGACTCTAATACAAACTTCACATTTTATGACTTTAATCACAGCACTAGGCCTAGGCACCTTCAAGTCCCAATATGCAGAGCTCCTAGCCTTCCAAACATGATACACAGTAGCATTCAAAGCAGCATAGTAGATTGTTTGTTTTCTCTTGCTACTATATTTGCGACCCTATTTTTTCCAGCATGAATAAATGCATTCATCCTAACTCACATGAATACCCAGCCATCTCATAAAATTATAGCACACCACTCTACTAAAATAGCACCTGAAGAATAAATGATGACATGAATCAACCCCTTGGCAGCATAACAAGCATTGGGTATTAGAGCAAACTCCTGCAGCAGCAAATTTTTCCCTAGTGCGCAATTTATTCAAAGCCACTAGCCAAGAAATAAAGGAGTGTTTAGGAACATTCATGTTGTTCCACTCCCAATACTGCCATCTCACTCTCTCCACTTCCCCTCTGAGCCAGTTATACCCTAGCTTAATAGTGTATGGCTTACCTGCACCAACCATTGTTCGTCATTACCATATCCTGCTCTGAACTTATCTCTTGCTTTACAAATGTTCTTCCAACCCCAACTGGCATTTTTAGGAGCTTGATACTCCCACCAGCTAGACTTCTTGATATAGACTGAGTGCACCCACTTAATCCACATCAAATCAGCCTTCTTAGCAACCTGCCACACATACACTCCAATTGCAGCTAAATTCTAAGAGTAGCAGTCCCTGACTCTAAGGCCCCGTCTATTTTTAGGCAAGCAGACTTGACTCCAAGCAACTGATGGCCGGGGCTTTGAAGTATACACTTTCCCCTCCCATAGAAAGGCCCTGCAAATCTGACTGATTCTATCAAGCACCCCTTTAGGGATTAGGAACACCTAAGCCCAATAGGTGTGCAAGCTCATCAACACTGCATTCACCAATGTGACTCTAGCAGCATATGAAAGGTGTATGGAGCTCAAACATATAATCCTCTTCAAAACTTTCTCCACCAAGTCACAGTCTGACTTAGCTAGTCTCTTAGATGTGATAGGAACACCAAAGTACCTAAAAGGGAAGACACCCCTCTGATAGCCTGTAACGTGCAGAATAACCTCCCCCATCAATTGAAAATAACGTTTCTTCCTTGACTCTCTGTCCTCAGGTAAAACTCTTTCGTCCCCTCAAAAAAAAGGTTAAACTTTTTCTCTCTCCTTCTTTCCTTCACACTTCTCCCTCCCAATCCATTCTCTCCCTTAGGTTGAAATTTCACCTGCATCTCTTGCTCGTCTGATGGCTTACGCGAGTATAGTTGGGGAAATTGGAATTATTACCCTTAATTTCTCCCTAATTTCACCTGCATCCCTGCATTTTTTACTAGGTCGCCCTACATGATTATGCATGGAATAACTTATTACCAAGATAAATTCAGCCACCAAGTTCTATTACAATTATCATTATAGAAAACGAGAAGCCTAACCTAGCTAGGGAAAGAAGATGAAGTCCTTAATTTATATCTGCCAAAACTATTGTCTTATCACTTATTTACTTATTTAATTTGATGACAGTATGCTTATCCCTTTGAGTGAATTCCTTAAGCTTCGAAAAGTATAATAAGATTATAACACAAACAAAAGTCCATCAAACGCACATCATTAAAGGAGAAATAAACCAACCTATATCAATGGTTTCATAGCACCAGTACTGTTACCCATACCCAAATACTGCGTGAATATAATACCAGTGTTAGTAGAATTTCCCTAATTTTTAATACAGTGTGCATGATTTTCGAACCTTCTCAAATATTGACAAATAATGTGGAAATATGAATTCATGCAATAGTAAATCATGCGCATATATATTGCAATCCTTACTATGTGACAATATGAATTCATGGCCGTGAAATTAAATTACAAGTTGAAAACATGGAGTAAAACGTTGAAAAAGCAGCAGAAAACTTTCCATGAATTCGAACCTCAGATTGATAGCACAGTGAATTTACTTCAATTGGAAACTCAGATTGATAGCAGCTTTGAATTTACCTCAATTCGACCTCGAATTGATACAACTTTGTAGAGTTAGCATCGGAAAAAAAAAGGAGATGACAGAGGGATGAGAGCAATGTCGGGAAGTTGAGGAATTAGAGTGATAAAAAAACGAGGGATATGAGGTTTTTTTTTTCTATTTTATGATAATTAACTTAGGGGTAGCTGGGTAGATTAGTAATTCACCTATAATTGGGTGGTTAGCCATGTTATAAGTGGATTGGGGTCACCAAGTAAAATTGCTTAAAGTAGGAGGTCACTTTGTATAAATCTTTTTTTGGCTTACCACCACATAGAAAAATTGAAAGTAGGAGGTCACCATGTAGAATTTCCCAAAAAAGACTTATGCTGACATATAAGTGAGTAATAATGATATGGTATAAAAAGAGTTGACAAATAATAATAAAATAGGGGGAAATAGATACAATTTTGTTGAAAAATGACACAGAAATGAGTAATAATGATATGGGGCATAAGGAGTTGACAAATGATAATGAAATACGGGAAAATGACATGAACCACCTCCAAAATGATATAAGTTTGCTAAAATGTCATAGAAGTCAGTAATAATGACATGAAAGAGTCTTATACTCCCTCCGTTTCCTGTTAATAGTTACACTTTACCTTTTCACGCTTGCCAATATAAATGTTTGAACATTAATAACTTTAAATTTGTATTTGTAAAAATTATAAAAACTAGATATTCTAAAAGTACTTATCCAAATAAATCAAACAAGATCTCACATGCCTAAATTTTTCCTTAACTATTAATCACAAATGATAGTCAAACATATATAAGTTTGTAATTAGTTTCAAAACCCAAAGTGTAACCATTAAAAAGAAACGGAGGGAGTATATGACATGAAACAAATTTATAAAAAATGACATGAGACAACTCCAAAATGATATGAAATACACCAATAATGACACTAAAATGAGTAATAATGCTTTGAATTTGTTCACACATGTGAATGTTTTTACACAATAAGTTATAGACGCACCCTTACTTTTTAGTATATACTCCCTCCGTTTCCTTTTGATGTTCCTGTATTCCTCATTGGAAAATTTCAATTTGTTGTTCCTATATTAAATCTTTCTATTAATATAGTGTAATTTTATGAGTTAATCCCCATTGGTTTTAAGCTACAATAAATGTGTTTACACTATTCAATAGTCATATTCTACTCTTTTACCCCTCAAGCTTTTAACATAGATACACTCAAATGGATATAATCTTTATTTTTAATCAATTTAATTTTATTCAAAATAGTGGAATCTTAGCAATTTTTTAAGTTGCATTTATTTCTTCACTGATTCCAGATAGGAACAACAAAAGAAAATAGTTTGTTGTATGATCTAAATTAAAGGTGAGGGGGTCCAACCTAGTTGGTTTGTCTCCCTTTAGCTAGATTGGTTTGGTTGTAATGGTTGTTTCATCAATATATCTACTTACTTGCTTAGCAAAAAAAACAACAAAAGAAAATGGAAGGAGTATTAATTAATTATATTGTAGTGCATGTCTACCATTGATTGAGGTTTCAAACATTTATTGTCAATATAAACGATTTATTCACAAAGACATATACTTATTAAATAGTGATTTTTGTAATAGCCCAAATCTTAAGCAACTTTAATTACAAGAATAATTATATTTATAAGCTTAGCTATGTCCTAAATGTTCCAATAATGTCTTAGATCTTGATACAAAGAAAAGAATTTAAGTTTCATTGATTATATTATTATACATTGAGTATAAATTATTTTAGAAAAACTTGTCAAGAATAAGCTAACATTTGGCCTATTTGCTCAAGATAAGTCATACTTTGGATTAACTAAAAATAATCAAATCTTGTAGATGTATTCTCTTTTAATAGGTTCAGGTGACCATTTACCTCAACAATAGGTAAATTTTTGTCTTTGCATTTTTTTCCTGGTTACTTCTTCAAACCCATTTTCTCCCTCTTTCACCCCCTCTTTGGCTCCAGCACGAAGAAACCACCTTCTCCAGCCTCCCTTTTTCTCTCCTCCTCTCCATAAACCAACACCCTAACCTACCCTAGGGACGGAGGGAGTAGTATGGGTTGCTAAATTAAATAATGAAGCCATAAGCAAACAAGTGGGCGATTATTAAACTATTGGAATAACACAAAAGAGTAGCATGAAAAGCTTACCATGCATGATTTTCTTAATAACAAATCAGATTTTTATTTATTAAACAAACCATTTTTAAGGCTTTATTTTTTTTAATACCTTGTTCCTAAATACTTGGGCTATATGTAGCAAGTAAGTTCCAAGAAGTACCATTCATTCTCGTCTGATTTTCCCACACATAAACACCTCTTTCCCCGTCTCTTTCTCCCTCTCGTCACACCCTTCCTCCTCCCTGTTGTCTGCTCGCCGAAGCCGTCAACCCTTCACTGCCGACCGCCATTGCGCGCAGCCCCCTGCTTCTCCTTCTCCCTCGATGCTTCTCTCTCTCCTCTCGTTACTCCTTCTCTTCCCCTCCCCTACTCTGTGTGCTGCCCTGCTCTACTCTGCTTACCGCCACCATGGCCACCCCGCCGACGCTGCATCCCATAGCGCTGTCACTCCCATCGGAGAATTGCATCCCCACTGCAACTCGTTCTTCTTCCTCCTACACCTCTTCTTTATTGCTTCCATATTGAAGCATTAAGGTATTGCAACCAAGGGAAGATCCACTATGGCTCACTGGTTCAGATGAACCCAATGAATTTTGGAAAAAAATTGTGCAGTTTTTTTATTGGTGAGTAAGTAAAATTGTATTCCAAACCAAAACAAACCCTTTACAACCTAACTCTCGTAACTTAGCACAACACTAAGAACAAGAGAAACCAAAGGACCTCAAGAGGTTAGTATACAAACAATCAAAGTTGTTCCATCTAAAGTCTATCTTGTGCACTACATTTTCTTGGTAAACAAAATTGCACTCTATGCTTTACAGTGTATTTGATATGCTCTATACTCTTATTTACACTATAAACTTGTAAATTCCAGTGAGCTTCATTCCTCACTCTCCATATCTGATAAGTGGGAACAGTATATAGAACCATTTTCTTCACCCTTGTGCCTGTGTATGATCTATGGACCTACATAATCCATTGTAGCAGGGACCTTCTTCTACCATTAACACCAATCCATCTCAACACAGCATATAACACATGTTTACTATATAAACAGTCAAAAAAGAGATGGCTATGGGTTTCAATTCCTTGCTCAAATGCAACAATTAGCATTCTGACAAATGCCAAGCTTATTTAGTCTACCTCTAGTCTGTAGTATGTTCTATATACTTAGCCATAAAATGAATTTGTGTTTGGGAACTGACATTTTAATTTGTTCCAAACACCTCTATCCCATTGTACATTTTCTACCTCAGGTTGCATCATTTGGTAGACTTTCTTGATTTGGTATTTGTTGTTGCTGTCCCAATTTTGAGCTTGTAACTTCTTTAATTCCTCTTTCACCTTGCATAAGTACTTCGCTACCCAGCTTGCACTTGGTGAAGGTTGGAAATCCCACCAGTTGTGGTCCTTGGTATATATATTGTGAACCCATTTCACCCATAAATCATCTTTATTCACTCCAATGTGCCATACCAATTTCCCAACTGCAGTTGCATTCCATCTTCTTATATCTCAAAATCCCAGTCCACCTTGTTGTTTAGGGGTACAAACCTGAGTTCGCTTCACATAGCCCCTTTTATTTCATTTACTTTCCCACTCCACAAAAAACTTATGCATACACTATTAATCTTGTTCAGCACACTCACAGGGAGAATGAATATTTGTGACCAATAACTATGAATGCTCATCAATACTACATTCACTAGCTAAGCTCTCCCAGTAAAAGAGAGGTTTCTAGAGCTCCAAGTATTAAGCCTTGCTGTCATTTTATCCACAAGTATCTCACAATCAGCTGCCTTTAATATTTTTGAGGAGATAGGAACTCCTAAATATTTAAAAGGCAATTGTTCCTGAACAAAACCAGAAGACTGCTGAATTCTTGCAATTTCACCCTCTTGGATCCCTGTGCAGTAAAGAGCTGATTTGTTGTTATTTGCCTTCAAACCTGAAGATTATGAGAACAACTTAAGGCCTTGAAGCATCAAGTAAGTAGATGTAGTGTCCCCCTTACAGAATAATAATAAATCATCTGCAAAACATAGATTATTCATTTTCATGCTAGCACACCCAATAAAGTGTTTGAAAACACTCATCTCTCCAATATAAGCCATGATCCTGGAGAGATAATCCATGCACAACACAAACAAAAGGGAAGACAAAGGGTCCCCTTGCCTTAACCCCTTGTTTGCAGGGAAGAAGCCTTCTGTTCCTCCATTTATCAGCAGTGTAAATCTGGGAGTTTTAATGGAAGATAACACACATTGAATGAAATGGGAAGGGAAATTTAAAGCTAACAACAGGTCTTCCATGAATTACCACTCTATGGAATCATAGGCCTTCCTGAGGTCTATCTTCATCATCACCCTTGGAACTTGATCGTGTTTCTGATTAAACCTCTTTACCAAATCTTGACATAAGAGTATATTATTAATAATACTCCTTCCACTAATAAAGGCTCCTTGGTTGGGGGCAATCAGATCTGGCAGAACACTCCCTCATCTTGTGCAAATCAGTTTTGTGATGGTCTTGTATATGACTGAACAGCATGCTATTGGCCTGTAGTCCCCTACTGTTGCTGGGAATTTCACTTTGGGGATTAAAGTGATTGTTGTTACATTGATCACAGCTAGCATCTTCCCCATGCATGAAAAAATCTTGGACTGCAGCCACTATCTCAAGACCAACTATCTCCCATGATTTCTTGAAAAAATGACTCGAAAAGCCATCAATGCCTGGGGACTTCTCATCAGAGATAGAAAGCATAGCTTGCTTCACTTCTGCATCTGTAAAGCTAAGATTCAATTTTTGATGTTGATCTTCTGTAATCAGCTTGCCTTTCTCAATAATTGCATTTTCTATTGGTCTTGTGTCCCCTTTGCTACCAAGTAGTGACATATCACAAAAGCACTTTTGACCTCCTCTAGGCTAGATTTCCATTCCCCTTGATCATTCTTTATTGTATTAATTCAATTTTGCAATCTCCTCATTTTAATGCTTTGGTGGAAGACCCTGGTATTTTCATCCCCCTCTACTATCCACCTCATCTTTGCTTTAGTTTTCGTTTTTTTTTGTAATAAAGAAAAAGTAAGAAACAGATATATACAATTTGCGTGTAACACTAAACACAAAAACTAAGCACAACAAGATGGTTTTGTTTGATACTTCAGCCGCTTGCATTGGACTCTTGTTCACGGGATCGACTCCTGCTAACAATCACACTCTTTTTCCTTCTTTTTTTCATTTTGGTTCTATCTTGGTCACTCAAATCAAACCCGTTTTCCTTCTTTTTTTTTTTTCACCTCTTGGCTTTTGGTTTTATCTAAATTCTTGGTTGCTGCCCTTCGTTTATTGCCTCTCCCACACACACCTTTTCCTTCTCTAAAACCTAAGCAAGACCAAACGGCAACCCCCATCCTTCATTGCCCCACCGCCGGCAACAACCACTCATCACCTGTGGCTGCCGCCCGCCCCGGAGCCAAAGGTAATTTTTTTGTTTTTTCAATCTAAATATATAATTAAATTTTAGATTTGAAACATTAGAATATTTATTAAATTTTTAAAATTTGTTGAGTTTCTAATAATTATAAATAGCTAGTAGTAATTGGGGTCTATGGGTGAGAAAATTGTTGTTGCTTGATGTTTGAAATTCTTTAAATTATGGAAATAGTTGAAATGTTAGATTACATCGTTTGAGCTATGTGTTGATTGTTTTTAATTATATGGTAAATGTTGAATGCATTAGTTTTTTGGCCATTTGGGTGCCCAATTTATTGTTGTTGCTTGTGTAGATAGTGGAGTTGTTTTTTTTACTATTAAGGGTTAGAAATTTTTTCGAAAGATCGTGCGGGGAAGTCTAAAAGATCGTCCACTTGCTCTCCCCCTACTTTAAGAGAACCTCCAAATCCGATACAAGAATGCGATAAAATCTTATTTAGCTATTGCAATTTGATTTTCTTAATTAATCTATTATATTTTTAAGTAGATGATTATAGCTTATTTTTTGGCCGGCTCTTAACCCATATGGTTGCACTCCTAGATCCACCACTGATTGTAACCATACCTTCTAGATTTGTGTTGCTTATTCCTTAATTATATAAGGTGCTGATCAGTAGAATTAAATGGACTAAATAAGAAAATTTTACATGTCTCTGATTATATAATTTTGATACTTATGCTCATGTTTAACTGATAACTAAAATGTTATAAAAGAACTCACCTTATCACTTGAACTATAAGAGTTAATTTTCATTAACTAATATAATGTATTAATATATAATGCATTAATACTTACTTATCTATAACTTAAAATATGATTATGGAGAATTATACTAAGTTAGTAAGATACTCTCGGACCTTTAGCTTGTTCTAACTAATTATGAATGACTAATTGGTACTAACTACTAATTATGGACTCTTATACTAACCCATGCTTAAATTACTTAACTTCTAATTTCTAAGTTCTAACTTCTAACTTCTAATTACTAACTATTTAATATAATGTTATTTACTTATACTTAGTAACTATAAAATGAAAATGGTTAAGTTGTTGCTATTTCACTTCTATTGACTTAATTCATAAATCACTTAAATTAGTAGTAATTCATAAGTGATAACCTTAAATTATAATTTATGAATTGATAATTATAATTTCTAATAACATATAATTAAAATATATTGACTATAACATTTACTTTATGACTGAGATTTGACTTATGGACATTATGACTATTTCCGAGGATAATGCCAATATGGACGAAGACTTGGACATTTTATGACTTTGGACTCATTACTAACATTTTCTTGTCTAACATTAAATAAGACCATTTACATTTGATTTATACTATAACTACTCCCGTCGTCCCATAATATAGTGATTGTTTCTTTTTTACACGGTCTTCAAGATGGACCTTTTGACCTTCAATATTTTCAATTCCTTATTAATAAAAAATATAAAAAGTTGATATTGTGAAACTACACGTTGAGGCGAATCAAACAAGATCCCACATGAGTATGTTTTAATATATATATTCATGAGAATATTTGGTCAAAGCTTTTAAAGTTTGACCTCAAGAGAGAGAAACAAGCACTATATTATGGGACAGAGGGAGTAATAATATTAACTAAAAGATTATCATGTACTAGAGTAAATAAATATTATAGTTATGTTATTTAAATTCTTGGTTAGATTAAAGGAAGGAATATTACAGCCTCCCCCAGCTTTTAATTAAGGTTGTTAAGCAGGAATCTAGGTAACGTCTACTGCTTTTATAATATTTATGTTATGTTATTTATGGTATGTGGGATATGAAACGTTAGCGATGTAAATGGTGTTTGTAAATGATTTGATACTATGAGAAGTATGATAATTTGATGACGTTTATACAATGACTTTATTATGAATTCTAAAAAGTACTTGAAAGACACGAAAATGATAAATGAAAGTGAAAGATGGTTCATAGTTGTGCTATGTTCTCTCGGGGTTATGCACGTGTTATTCTCGTCATCTAAGCGGTAACACCACCTTCCCGATGGAGGACAATATCCTCAGTGGCACCCGCATTATGGCATTATATACCGCATTCTGATGGGGGACAATGTCCTTGGTGGCTTTGCCTTCTGTTACTATTGGCAATATATGCTACCTTCTGATGGGCGACGAATGTCCTTGGTGGCTTTGCCTTCTGTTACTATTGGCAATATATGCTACCTTCTGATGGGCGACGAATATCCTTGGTGGCTTTGCCTTCTGTTACTATTGGCATTATATGCCACCTTCTGATGGGGGACTAATGTCCTCGGTAGCTTTGCCTTATGATACGATAATTTATGACATTATATGCCACCTTCTGATAGGGAACTTATGTCCTCGATGGTTATGAAGTCTGTTATACTCGTCAAGTAACCAAAGAAAATTTTCTGATAAGGAAATGTGATAATAGAGATTATATTAATTAATGACAATGTAAATGGCTTTTAAATTCCTGATTCGAAGTGAATATTTACGAAATGGTTTGACTATATTCTCTCCTTTGTGTTTGCAAATAAAATGAAATGAGATGAATTTATGATGTTAGAGTAGTACTCCCTTTATTTTTTTATCCTTCTCACTTTCCTATGCGCGTCTTCCGATGTACATCTTTGAACTTAAATATCTTTTATTATATATTAGTAAAAATCATAACAAATTGAATATTAATAAAGTACTAATTGTGAGGAATCAATCAAGACCCACATGACTACATTTTTTCTTATAAATTGAAAAAAATTGAGAAGATTCTCTCTAAACATGAATAGTGTCAAGATTATAAGTGAGAAAGATAAAAAACATAGGGAGTATGTTACTGAGCCTCGGCTCATGACGTTTAGTTTTTCCATTTTAGGTATATATATGAAGATGGGATGGTGTAGCAGTGAGAAATAGTTTACTTTAGCTTATGCGACTATGACAGTTATGTAATCTAAGTTTATGGACACTAAATTACGCAACTCTAGTTATGATTAAGTTAACTATATGTTTCTAGATTTACTATAATTATTATAAATCATGTTCAGCTTCATGAGAGAATGTTTGCCTTGTACTTTCCCAACGGAAGGTACGACAGTGACGCACCGACTAAGCAAGCTACGTCTTCCGCTGCTAATCCTAAAATTAATTAACTTCATAACGATGCTTAGAAGTCGGGACATTACACTCAATATCCTCTCTGTAGACTATAGTGTATATGTATACATGCACAGACTGCATCTTGGGTATAACATGTTACACCACAACTTATTGTGTAACAATACCTCACATGAGTATAATGACACACACCCTAATAAAATGACATGAATTACATAAATAATGATATGAATCTAATGTCATTATCATTTACTTTACGTCATTAGAGATTTTTTACAAAAGAATAGGTGTTTTTAAGTTATTACACCAAAGAATTCCTGAAATGCATAAGGTGATGTGTGGTAGTAAGCAAGGGATGCAACGAGACACAAGTTTTAGGATATGGAGCACCAGTTGGGGCTTCTATGTCCCTCTAAGGCCCTAACCCCATGTAATAACGATTTGGGGGGGGAGATTGTAAATTGGGACCTTAAACGCTATAGGAATTGTAGTAATTACACTCCATACATTATTATTATGACAAATGCAATTAAATAATAAAGAATTAAAGGAGAATAACATAGAGATTTAACATGGTTCACTAACAATGTATTAGCTATATTCACGGTCAGAGGATAAACGATTTTATTATCTTTAGGAGAGAGAGTATATATTATAGAAGTTGATTAGAAGATTTATATAGTGCCCTTCTAATTAATTTAAACTAGCTTTCAATGCACGCGATGCGTGCGATGACAATTTTTTCATTGTGATATTTCGTAATGTCGAGTAGCTAGTTTTACATGCACGCAATACATGCAAGCGACAACTAATTATAATAGTTTAACAGTTTTTTCAATAAAGGTTCTATTTTATTCAACGTATTAGAAGTTATTTTCGGCAAAAAATAAGTTCGATAAGTTCGAGATAAGTTCAGATTAGTTCTAGTTTAGATCTTATTATCCTCTATGTAATTGACTTACACAAATTGAAATTACATAAACCCATTAAAGGCTCTCCCTTTTCCTTTCCAATTTATCGAGTGTAATGTTGGAAGCATATTCAAATTGGTTAATTATATCTAGTCTTTTGTTTCGTCTCTTCCTGTTCTCTAAAAAATCCTCATTAACAACACTTTCGTCTCTTTTTATTCACCAAAAATTTACAATCCTTACAATTTAATATAGCACAGGACCCTTAATTATACGAGACGGCCCTGTTGCTCATCACTATGCATCCCTCACACCGCCCTAATCTTCGACACTTGCCTCACCATATTAGGCTTTTTGCCGCCCCTCGCCGACAAATGGTCTTCCTTTCTGACCTTTTGACGCCTCCTTCCTCGGCTTTTCGATGCCTCAAGCTGATTTCCTCGCCATCGTCGATGACAAGGAGAGATCTAGCCCGGCCCGCAACACAGCTCTTCATTTTTTATGTTGATTTTTTTTTTATATACATGTTCATGTTTAGAGTGAAATAGTCAATTAGGACATTATTTAGGGTCCAATATACGAAGTTCAGTGAATTTAACGGAACTTACACCACTTTACTCTAAGGATGTTGCTTAGGCTTCGGTCTTTGGTATGGAAGACAAAATTGCACAATAATAACTAGTTTGTAGAAGTACCCAAAACGACAAATAAGATACAATACCTGATTGGAAAAGATTACATGTAACACAAAAGATACATTAATATTAACCAAACCATGTGATTTTTTCTTTTTGGAATGGAGAAGTAAATAGAGGTCAAAGATTCCCCTATCTCAAGGGGTATTCAATAACTTCGAATCACACTACGAGAACATAAAGTAAGGAAAAATGGACAACAAACTTCTTAAGAAACCAACCAAATAAAGAAGTAAATTTAAGATACAATATATAGAATCCTGCTCAAGCTTGATATGTAGGAAAGACAACTAACCATAAAATAAGTAGATAGATAGATAGTAGGGATGTCAGTGAAGAGTGCAGTTATCATTGATCATTAATTAATATAATTTTTTTTGAGGGGAATCATTAATTAATATAATTAATGATGTGAAATGGGTGGTGTAGTGGAGTGTTGTTCGCCCCTACTCAAGACCGAAAATACTCAACAATTACTTTGATCGCAACATGACATACTTGAGGAAGAATAATAAAGGAGGTGGCCAAGAATTTCCACATGAAAGACAAGATAAGACGTCTCCTCATTAACAGGATTATAGCAGTGCACAAGACACAGGTAGAGATAGCCAACCAGAGAAAATCTTTGGAGGTGGTTGCATACACACCCGTCATAAAGGTCACAAGAGTTGCATAAAATGATAATTGCAACAAGATGATGGTCGTATCAACAAGCACCAATTCTTCAATTTTATGATCATGGTAGGCGGTAAGGATCCAAAGAAGGCAGAATAGGACCATCATGGAGCAGCACATCCCCACCACATCCGACACTATAAACACTTGAAATGCTACTTTCAGTATTAGATTTGCAGTTCCGGCTACTTCATCGTATCCTCTAGGGACTGTGAATGCTGCGGTGAATGTTAATGTCGCCAATAATGCTGCCACCACACCTAATGAGTTCACGTATTCTTTTATATCTGTTTTCCGTACCCCATAATAACTTCTAGTATTGCTCCATACGAATTGACCACCGAACGTCAACAATTTTGACTCCATAAAGTTTGTAAACTGTAAAGAGCAGTAGTAATACAATAGTTACGTACAAAGAATGTACAAATGATTAATGCTACTCCTTTTAATCCTCTATATATGCTCCATTCGACTTAAAATATATTCCCTCCGCCCCTCAATAGATTTCTCATTTCTCCAGTGCTAGTTTGCTATTGCACATTTTGTATCATTTATATATGTAATTATATATTAGTAAAAAAATTTACTCCCTCCCCATAATAGTC
Source organism: Beta lomatogona (assembly GCA_947646795.1). Taxonomy (NCBI): domain Eukaryota; kingdom Viridiplantae; phylum Streptophyta; class Magnoliopsida; order Caryophyllales; family Amaranthaceae; genus Beta; species Beta lomatogona. Next base: position 45,053 of record CANSNZ010000597.1, on the reverse strand, counting down.
GAGGTAATCGAGCTTATCAAGATCGAGTCAAGTCGAGTTTCGAGCCGAGTTGCAAAATAAATTAACGAGCACGAGTCGAGCAAGAGCTTAACGAGCTTAACGAGTTTCCAAGTCGAGCAAGGTTTTCGGGTTTCCGAGTCAAGTCGAGCAGGGTCATGCTCGCGATCGACTCGCTCGATTAGCAGTCCTAGGTTCCACTATTTATATATTATTTCTTTTACATTCATTTGGCCCACACTCTATCTTTTATCAATAAATTATCCAACCTTATCTCTTCTCTAATAAAAAAATACCCCAAAAACTCCTATTACATCTACTTTTTAAATAAAATAGCTTTTGATAACCACACTATAACTTATCAACTTAAATTACGTATCCCAAGAAGTGTTTAGATCTTTCTGGGACGAGTGAGTATAAATGTTTGATTTACCGAATGTACACAATCAAACAAGATCCCAAATGACTATGTTTTTTCTTATATATTGGAATTTTTTTTGAAAATTTTCTTTACCTATGAATTGTGCTCAAATTAGAAATGTGAAATCTATATTAAAGGACGGAGTGAGTATATATAAGGTGTTTAAAGGACTGCATTAATTAATAAAGTGTGAAAATGAATGATGATTTTACAAAGCATAAATGTTAGATTGGTACTTACCCAGCGAGGAACATTATGAGCTTCGTCTAGCGTATCATGAACTGTCCTCATATCATAATCTAGATGCCCTCTCTCGATAAACTTATCGTCGAAATCTTGTACCAAAAACTTGGCCGTGCCAAAAGCTTCGTTCTTAAAAGCAAGATGTAGTGGCGTGTTTCCGTCGTCGTCAATGCTATTCATAAGAACTCTCATCTGTGGTACCATTTTACATAACTCTTGCATCCTGCGATCTTTTCCGGAATGCGATCCTAACCAGTGGAATATGTTCCGACCTTGATAATCATAATGTCTTATTGACTGAGGACAATGGAAAAGTATTCGTGCTGCTACACCAAGATGATTACCACAAACTGCTCTCAACAAAGGAGTGAAACCCTCGGCATCCCGTGAATAGGCTACTGATACATTGTTTTGAAGTAACAAGTCCACCATCTTGTTAAATTCATCCAATTTTCCATCTGATGATGATCGACCTATAATTAATGATACATACAAACCCAGATTTAATCGGATGCGAGTACTATTCACTAACTTCGCTACGACCCTTATATATTATTTACGCGTAAGTAAAACACAGTCATCATTTAGGGTTTTGTCGGATTCATCTCGACACGTATTTTCAAGATATCAACTTTCTAAATTTTTTACTTATCGATATTGAAGTTTAAAAGGTGTCATTGGCAAAGGTATAGTTTTTGGGTACAACTAAAATAAAACGGAGGAAGTATATGGTGGTAATAATACTAATGATAGAGTAATATTGTAAAAATAAATCTCATGTTAATATCGACAATAGTGAAACTTCCTACCTAAAGATGCTTTTTTCTTCATAAATATTCAATACCACTCAATACTAGTTCCGGAAATGGTAACGGATGGTAGTAAATTTTTATAAAGGAAAAAAGATATTATGGGGTGAAATAGACTTCTTTTACAAATTTACATTAAAATGCATTACCATTACCACCATTAGTATATTGATCGCTTAGCAAATGGGCCGTAAAGATAGTAGGGGTAAGAGTATAATAGAACTTACTGAGGTCACCGTCATCACTCATGTTCAAACATAAAAGGTGAAAAGGAGTTTCTTTCCTGTTATTGACTTCTTCAACAGACTCTGCATCTAGCTCTATCAAGTACTTGGCGAATTCAAATCTAGAATAATATAGTGCTAAGTGAAGAAGTGTGTCGCCTTGCGCAGTTTTTGCCTTCCATGGAGGTAGTAGGAAACAAGACCCATGAGTTGTTGATTCTTTAATATGCCTGAAATGTTCCTTTATGTAGTTGAATAGCATCCCATTAGGCCTTAGTGTCTCACGACTCATCGCGAGATGAAGAGGTGTCTGACCATGATGGTTGGTTTGAGAAGAAAGGAGAGGAAACTTCTTTAGTGCACTTACAATGAACAATTCCTTAGGACACGTTGATGGCTCATCTGGGCAATCTTCAACATAATCAGAGCTAAAATTGATTGGGAAGCCCTCCACTGCTATATGCATAATGTTGCTTCCATCAGGTAATCGAGATAGAAACAAATTGTCATTCACGCCCTCTTCTAGTCTTTTTTTCAAGGATTCCCACTCTTCATTTTTAGCTGCTTCATATAACTCTTTACTCAAAAGTTCCTCCTTTATTAGCTCAATCTCATTCTCCCTCCCCTGCAATTAATTATTTTCAATGACTAGAATTAAAAATAATCCACGTAGATGAGAGAGGAAGATTACTTTCAATAAGTCTTCATTGGGCCGGAGTTCACAATAATTTATCACGAACCCAAACCGACCGTAACAAAGAAAATTTGACCAAATAAAAAATTGATTGTATAAAAAGTTATTTAGGGATCTCACTTTGCAAGGGGCAAAGAATCGAACCCCTGTCACAAGGGATGGAAGGAGGCCTCCAACCAACCAGCCAACCTTAATTTCGACCAACTATATGTATTAATTGTGTATAGTGATTGTTTGAATTGGTTGTTATTAAAAGTGTTTTTTCTATAATCAGTTGTTGTTTATTGTTTAACGCAAAATAAATACAGAATATAAAAGCCAACAGATCAAAAAGCTATTAATTAATTAGAACCAACTTTTATCTTTTGGCTGAAAAGTTGAACTAAGTTTCACTAAATTGGCATTACTGATTCCTTTTATTTGCTGTTTGACCACATGCAAAAACCAAGTTACGGCTTTCGAGTAGCATTAACTATGTATCTTTAGTTAAATCTATCCTAGTTTAGAATCAGTGACATTCATGTAATTAAGTTATAATAATGGAGGTGTGATTCTTCACCATTATATCCAATCTCCATGCCAGTTACGGTCACGTTTTAATTTACATATGTGTGTATGTTTGTCGTGAGACTGGCACATTAATTGACTAATTATCCATTTAATTCTCACTCGCCTTATATGTACACGAAGCGTGCGAAAACATGTAAAAAATTAAATTGATTGCTAATTATATCTAATACATCAGGGATTTTAAAAAATTTAATCAGTTTATCCTATTAAATCAGGGATTTTTAATTTTTTTTTTTAAATTTAGTTGAGAGGAAGATAATTGAGTGTGTTGTAAATTTTCACTGATTTCTTTTTATTGTGCCTTTTTATCTTTTTATTATTTTAAAATTAATTAGTTAGTTACATCTCTTTTTTTTTTTTTTTTTCTATTTTTTGGTATCCCACCCCTGTTGCCATATATAATAGACATTCTAGAAATTGTTGGTAGTTGAGAAAGACTTGTATGTTAGCAAACGATCATTATCTTGCAAAAACCGGTAACCCGCATATATACCCTCCCTAAGCGACAGAATATCGTTGGCTTGTTTTCATACTTGCGTCAATATATATAAATATTTTTTAAGGTTGAGGAAAAGAAAGCATAAGTTATGGAGTAATATAGAAGTATAAACCAAAATTTGATTATAGTTGGAAAAATTTTTGCATACCAGTATGGTACCCAAGTTGTTGGATTTAGAGTAAGCTTGAGTTGCGGCCGCAACATCATGCTTATTATTGATGGCAAACTGATCAAGAAGAGTCTGAGCAGAAACACCTTTCTCATTTTTTATAGCAAAGTTTGAGTTGCACTCAGCCATGGCTTTCACCAATCCGAAATCGCGGTTCTCTATAGCGATATGCATTGGCGTGTTCCCATCATCATCCTGTTGGTTGATGTGAAACATGGAGATCTCTGGATGATCCAACAATTTCCTTGCCTCAAAAATATTTGGTAGTCTTATATGGTGCAACAATTTTTTTCCCGTGGGATCACGTATCTCAATTGATTCCGGGCAATCCTTAATTATGGCTTCAACTGCTGGTAAATTACAGTTGATTGCTGCTCTAAGTAGAGGGGTCATCCCATCTGCATCTCGCAAGCAGCATACCTCGCTATTTTTCTCCAACAACGAACTTATTACAGAGAGCGAAAGCGAGTGCAAGTGCAAGTGCAAGTCTTCTCCAAATAGGTTGGTCCTACAGGTTAATGCCGCCCCTTGCCCGTTCAGTGTGTTCATCACCTTTACAGTCGACATTTCAGTTCCTACACATATATATTGATCATTAATATAGTAGACAAAGGTGGATGCAGGATTATAAATTTGGTGGAGGCGTCCAAATCAACAAACTGACTCAATAGCATACAAAAAAAAAAAAAAAAAAATCCAACAATCATAAAATAACCATCAAAGAGTTATCTAGCTAGCTTCTAATTGGCTTAATAGAAGATTTGTTGTTCCATAATTTTTGAATTGAAAAAATAGTTTAGTCCAGGAAATTGCATTTTTTTTTAGCTTTTTTTTTACGAGACAATACTTTTTTGGTTTTAGTCCAGGAAATTGTATTTTTTTCGCTCTTTATCTAACTACGAGCCAAAGAGCGGGGTTAAATAGCTAACATTTACATATATGCACTTTGTATCTACACAAATTCTTGGGTGTAACAACCCACAAACCACGTGAAATAAACGACATAATGACACGAGATTCATGTCATTATTTGTATAGTCCATGTCATTCTTGTTTAAGTCTATGTCATTATGCATGTTGCAACATAAGTTATGGTGTAACATGTTACACACATGACGCACTCTTGTATTTGTCTCTTTTTTTTCCTTTCTCCCAAAACTACGTACTCAATTTTTTTAAATACCGAAGCACGTGCCACCCAACACCCCATGTAGGTCCCCTGCCGATCGCAAATATTGATGAAATTATTGCTATCATACCTTATGAATTTGAGGTCCAACAGTCCAAGTGATACTTGCGAGGTTGTGTCTCTTATGCTAGATTTAGCAAACGCTAATGTGATGAGTTTATATGTGGTTTATGTTCGTTGGAACTAGTAACAAAAGCAAGTATCAAACTATCTTTATTGAGACGCCGTGATACAATCACTATCCTAAGTTGATAGATCAACTTCATGACGAGTGCATTTTAATAACAAGCACCGACTTCGGGGTTAACGTCTTATCCACAAAACGATGCACTCCAGTAGATGGAGTGGAAACTGAACTCAAATGGAGGTAGAAATGTGTTTGGGAGAATTTTATTTTACAGGATGTTTAGGAGAATATTGAGGATGAACATTGGAGAGAGTTTATTTTCTATTGTAATAAATAGTCTGATTAGAAAGGTAACATTTTATTTATAGGCAATCCAAAAGACAAAAAATTAAATTAAACAGGCTTCAAAAATCACACACACGCGAACCAAATTGGTTGGCACACGTGCAATTGACGGACAACAGCACGCGGAAGACTCGTCTACTATCTCCTCATAACATGTTTAACACATTATGGAACAACCTACTATAGAAGTAAATGCTCTTCCCACATCTGGACCAACCAAACTTTCCAACAGTTTAAATATCATGTAATCTAATACATCTTTTAACATTAGATTACATGATATTAAAATTTAGATTTGGATTAGATTAGCTTCGATTAGATTTGGGGTATATGTTTACTTTTAGAGCCAAAGCAAAATAATTATGGCCTTATGGGAGGATATATGAAGTACTACTATTAAGAACTTATTTGCGCACCTTGGTTATCATATGTAACAGCGAGATGAAGTGGAGCTCTCTGGCGCCGGTTAGTAAAAGTAGCGACTTCAGGACCAACCTCTAACAAGTAAGCCGCAACTTGAATGCTCCGCCCTCCATTCAATAATGCCACATGAAGTGGTGTGTTGCCATCTTTATTTTGAACCCTCCAACTCCAAGTCCAAGGATTTCGAGAGCGAGACGCCTCCATCTCCATCTCCCTCTCCCTCTCAGCTAGATGCTGAGCTATCTTTGGGGTACGTCGTTTCGCAGCGAAATGGAGAGGAGTGTCCCCATCAGAGTTTGTCCCACAAATGAGCTTTCGTCGATTGGCCACTTTTGTGAAGCTCTGTAATGCCTCCACGATGAAATCAAGGTGGCCGTGTTCGGTCGCGACATGGATGATGTTGTTCCCATGGCTTGTTAAGCATAGGAAATCGGCGTCGCTGTATGCGGCAGCCGCGCTTTCTACGTCTTTGGTCCGCGCTTCTCTCAGGAACTCTACGTTCCCGCTTATTGCAGCCGCGTACAATTGCTTCTTCATGCTTCAGCGATCTCTTGTATATATTTATGTAGTAATAATATAATATCACTACCTATTTTATTAGTTGTAAACGTGGGTGTTTATAATTTTATTGCAGATCATGGAGGCTTGATGATATATATAATGATATAAATTCCTTGAGTATAATTATAGTAATGGTAGAGAATAAAGAAAAGAATAGGGGTAATAAAAGAAAAGTGGAACAAAGGGCCAAAAAACGAAGCTGTAATATTCAATTTTCCTACTTAAGAGAAACAATCTTAACATAACACGAATATGTAATAAACAATCCTCATCATTTTGATGAAGAAATGATAAATCACTAATCTTTTTACACGAGGTACACATGTCTTACTTTTTTATATCATATAGAAATAAAATATATTAGTAGAAAAATTGTTTTGTATCACTATAATCCTCATCAAACGGGTATGGATTGCCTATCTATATATACTAATATATTAAAAGGTATTCCAAATAAAGTATATGTTGTCACGTGAAACCCCCCATTCACTAGAAACACTCAATGTCGTGTGCGTAGCAAGGAATATGTACTACAAAACTTTGTGTAGTAAGATTCGAACATGTGACAAATTAAATAAGTTGTAACGTAGACATCTTACCACCTCTACCAACTATTAGATATGCTATTTAATTACTCCATATAAATATATATATATATAACTTAGAACATAAATATATATATAACAAACTAACTTGAAATAAATATAAACTCAAAACATATAAGTATTATTTAAAGTAAAAACTCGGAGCATCGCCGAGCTACACACTAGTTTATTCTTACACAATGCATAATATTGTAGGAGCATCTCAAACCTGATTTAAAACCACTTCATACTAGCCTTATATGCACGAGATGCTTGTGAAAACATGTATAAAATTAAATTAATTGCTAATTACATCTAATAAATCAGGGATTTCTAAATATTTAATCAGTTTATTCCACTAAATCAAGAATATTTAAATTTAAAAAAAAAAAATTAGTTGAGAGAAAAGTAACTAATTGTGTTGTAAATTTTCGCTGTTTTCTTTTTATAGTTTCTTTTTTATCTTTTTTTTTTAATTACTTAGACAGTTACTTCCTTCTAAATTTTTCTTTTTTTTTTTTCTTTTTCTATATTTTCGTGTTCCACCCCTGTTGCCATATATAATAGAAATTCAAGTCGACTTAAACTCTTCTTACCAGATTGTGGTTCATATTAAAATAAAGTAAAAAAATATACGGGGCGTTTAGTAAAACATGGGCGGCAAATAGTGTCACACAAGTTTAAAGGTTAAAATTTGATTTGTGATCCTTGAGTTTATTTAAAGATTTACTTTTTCTTTGCCAGATCAAAAAGATAATTTAAAAAAAAAAACTCCTTTGAGTATTCAAAATTGCATTGGAAAATAAATGCCTTTGTCTAGAACTGTAATTCTATTAGCAAATTCATTGCTTAAGCTGTTTTTTTTTTTGTTCATTCGTTATTACTTTAGCCTTGTATGTCACCAAGACGACAATAAAACCCCAATTAGAATCACAAAGGCTAGGAAGTCTTTAAAATGAAAGATGAGTTTTAAGGATACTACATAGGCCAAATTGCCATACGGGAATATTTTGAAATCCACCCTTTAATCATATGGGTATATAGAAAAAATCTAGCGTTGTACCATGTGAGTATTTTAAAAAAAAACTCGATTACCATGTGGATATTTAGAAAAAACTCTAACGACGTATGAGCATTTGGTAAACCTTCATCAAATATATGAATCCTAATTTATTTATTTTTGCTAACCACGTTTCTTTTTTTTTTTCTAATTTTCTCTTATTTCTTTTTGGGTTTTTCTATGATATACCCCCGTGTTTTAAAAAAATTCTATAATGTACCCCTAATGTTTTTTTATTCTACACTGTACCCCGTGTTTTTTAAGTTTTCTACATAGTACCCCTACGTTAAATGAACGTAATGTTTACGATTATCTCTTTGCATTTTTGGGCTTCTCTTTCAACCCTCCCACCTACCGGCCCCCAGTCCAACCCCCACCCTTCCCCTCCACCCCCCCAACCACTATGACCGCCGCCAACCTAGTCCTCCACCCCTATAACCACCATGACTGCTGCAACCACCAATGTTTTTATAAAAATCAACCCGATTCAACGGGGGGGGGGGGTGGGGGCAACGAGAAATCGAAGGGGATGGGGTGGGGGGCAACGGAAAATCGAAGGGAAGGGTAGGGCTGCGGGAAATCGAAGGGGAGGGGGTTGGGGCATGGGAAATCGAAGGCGAATGGGTAGGGCTGCGGGAAATCGAAGGGGAGGGGTGGGGGCTGCAGGAAATCGAAGGGGAGGGTGGGGGCTGCAGGAAATCAAAGGGGAGGGAGTTGGGGGGCTGCAGGAAATCGAAGGGGAGGGGGTTGGGGCCGGGTTGGCGGGGGGAGGGGGAGGGGGTCTCGGCCGGGCAGGGGGAGGGTTAGGAGGCTGCGGCGGTGGAGGGAGGGAGGGGGGTGGGGTGGGGGGGGGGGAGGTTTGGATGGGAATTCAAAAATGTTTAACGTCCGTTTTCATTAATACACACTAGGGGTACTATGTAGAAAACTTAAAAAACACGGGGGTACAAGTGTAGAATAAAAAAACATTAGGGGTACATTATAGAATTTTAAAAGATACGAGGGTATATCATAGAAAAACCCTTTCTTTTTTCTTGATCTCACTCATATTTCCCCTTATTTCCCTTTTGTGAATAGTTTTCACGTAGAGATATTAAATGTCCGCACTTTCTTAATTAGTAGTGTTAAAGAGATAAATAAGACCAAAAGAGATAAGGCATTGATAAATTAATTTTCAGCAATTCTTTTACAATTTTTATAATAATCTTTTGGAAGAGCTTTTTGGAATGATAATTGTAAGTATAAATTATAATAAATAGAGGTGATTTAAAAATATGTAGTGTCAATAAAAATTTCTATTGCTTTTGTATTTTGTCAAAATTTTACTTCAATGTTGTTTGACATTTTTTGGGATATTAATCATTGTCGTCCATATATTAAGATGTAGGGGAAGAAACAATAAGTGAAGAAAAATTATATATTATGAAAAAAAGGAATTAGGAAAGGTAGGAAACTGAAATCTATACAGAAAAAAAACTTAAATGGTTAGCGGAACTTTTTTCTAAAAAAAATAATCGCACGTCATCGGAAATATCTTAAATCTCTATTATATAAGTGAAGGGGGGAGGAAGATGGTGTCCCCTCACAAAAAGTCTAATATATCCTTAATGATTTAAATTGCCATATATATATTAAATAGTATTTTCTTCTTCCTACTTCCCATATATATTGAACAAGTTAATAATGGAATTGAATTTCAAATTTCAATTAAATATTAAATTAAGGAGAATGATTCCTCTTCTTAAATATGTGTGAAAAACTCTTATCAAAAATTAAATTGACAATATAACTTGATTGAAACAATCCATACAAAAAATAAAAAACTTGAATTTCATATTAATAATTATAATGATAATATTTTAAAACCTAAATATTGATTATTGGGTAAATCTCTATTATATAAATCAAACTCTTCCACTTTATTAATATTCAACTATTGAATTTGATAAACAAATTCTTCCACTTTACTTGAGCACAAGTTTTAATCTGCTTTGTATTTCCTTCACTTATATAATAAATATCTGAATAATGATGAACAAATAACTAAAAAAACCAACAAAACATTGATTTAAGAAATATATATTAAAAAACAAATTAAAAATCATTATAAATGTCTGTTCGAATCAAATTTTTTGTAGCACTGATGAATAACTAATTGAGAAATTTTTTTTTAATATGACACGCACGCATAGCGTGCAAAAAATACTAATACTCATATGGTGCAAGGGAACTTTTTCAAATGCCCTCATCGCACTGAATTTATTTTAGAAATTCACATTGTTAAAGTGTGTTTTTAAAAATACTTATTTGGCAAGTTGGCTATGCTTTATATATCAACGTGAGTCATGTAATCTGAACTACCAAAGTCACATAACCCAATTTAACCTACTATAGTAGGTAATTACCAACGAGGACCACATATAAAATAGCCCACATAATTGGGCCTACCCTGCAATAATCAAAAGTCATGACTTCTTAAAGAAGGATGGTAATAGTTGGACTACTGAAAGTGAAAATGGAGAAAATGAAGATGCATGGGAAATAGAATTTTCTACAAAAGTACTTCCTTCATTTTTTCACTTGCAACGTTTCTCTTTGCACAAAGACCAAGGAGAGGGGAGAGATAAAAAGATACTTCATAAAAGAAGAACGTCGTGTGTTAGGAGAGAGAAAGAGAGGACATATTATTAAAAACATAAGGAAAAAATGGATCAGAATACCCCCAACTTTGGGCGGTCCGCTTTTAATACCCCCAATTTTGGATTATTTTTAAATACCCCCAACTTTTTGGGGGTGTTCCGCCAAAAATACACCTTTTACCTGCTTTCACCTGGAAGAACTGGTAAATACTTGCACGTGTTTTACTTGTTTCTGCTTTCACCTTCTTCCTCGTTAATTCACCAACTGCTCATCTCTCTCCACATTTCTCCTCATCTCTTTCTTCCTTCTTTCTTCCTATACGTTATGGTAAATTGATTGATGGAAGCAAAATTGAAGAACCCAGTTTTGGTTTTGTTAGAAATGTGGATCAAACATTGAGTAATACTGTAAGTGAACCTGTTAATTCTACTTTGGATTATAGTTTGATAAATTCTTCGTTTGTTGAGAGAAAAAATTTGACAGAACCCAAATTATTTAGGACTTATCAGTCTAATGTTGTGGAATTTAGTGGGAAATTGTCGAATAATTTAGCTCCTGGAAATGTTGGGAGTACAAGAAGAAAGTAAAGTAACATTATTTAGTAGGGAAAGACTGAGATAGCAGAGAAATTGATCCCATAAATGAATTGAAGAGATTGAGGAATGCGGCATTGAGGATGAAAGAGAGGATTAAAGTTGGGGCAGCAGGTGTTACACAAGCCTTGGTGGAGGAAATCCATGATAAATGGAAGATTGATGAGGTGGTGAAGCTGAAATTCGAAGGTTGGGGCAGCAGGTGTTCCACAGCACCGCAACACCACAACACAGCCACCACCCACCTACCTCGACCACCGGCGCACTCGCGCGCCACCCTCCCAAACGACCGCCCTGCTCGCACACCTCCTCTCTTACCTCCCCTCAACACCCCCGTCTATCTCTCTCTTCGATCTTCCTCTCCTCCCGTAAAACCCCCTCCCCCTTACTCCATCTCTCTCTCTCTCTTCCTTCCCGTGGAGTGGTACCAACTGTTTCGACGGGGTTAGGGTCTTAGGGATAGGGGGTGGGGTGTGGGAAGGGTGGTAGGGGGGCTGCTGGGGGTAGGGGGTGGGGTGTGGGAAGGGTGGTAGGGGGGCTGCCGGGGGTAGGGGGTGGGCTGTGGGAAGGGTGGAAGTGGCAAGTGGGTGTGAGGGAAGGTGGCAGTGGGGGGTGAGGGAAGGGTGGGAGTAGAAATTGAAAATAAAAAAAATTACCTTGTTAACAGGTTACAAGTCATCTGGGTGTATTTTTGGCGGACCACCCCCAAAGTTAGGGGTATATAAAAATAATCTAAAGTTGGGGATATTAAACGCGGACCGCCCAAAGTTAAGGGTATTCTGATCCATTTTTCCTAGAAAATGTTGCAAGTAATAAAGAATTGCCAAAAGTGGAAAACGTTGCAAGTAAAAAAAATACGGAGGAAGTATTAGGATTGGTGGTCTACTCAATTATGTATTTACAAGCAATAATAACGTAGAAATACACCAAAAACAACAATAAGTAACACACAAGATGATTTAATGTGACAGCCCAAGAACAAGAAAAAAAACTACCAAATGCACTATGACTATCAATGTTGTGTATGACATTGTGGCTTGCAAGGTTTCCAATACCTCCGACAATCTAACTTAATCACACCATACCTCCAATGGATCACACAAGAGGACCTTAACCTAAACCGAAACCCGTATTTCTCCCAAACACTCACATCTTGGCTTTCTCACGCTACACCTTACTATTCTCATCTCATAACAGATATTATTATATTCAACAAGGAATGACTAAAGTCTACTAAAAACAATATAACTTGATCCCAAACTAACAATAATTTTTTAAATAGAATAAAGAGTGTGTCTTGGGTGTAACATGTTACACCATAACTTATGGTGTAACATGCATAATGACATAGACTTCAACAAGAGTAAAATGGATTATATAAATAATAACATGAATCTCATGTCATTTATTTCATGTCATTTGAGTTTCTTTTACAAAAGAAGCGATGGTTTGTGGGTTGTTACACCATACATTATGGTGCAACGGTTACACCCAAGAATTTGTGTAGAATAAAACACATGCCAAATTATATCTACTTTCCTGAAATATAATTCTACTGAGTATTAGGAAACCAATAGTCCTTGGATACTTGCAACAATCATGAAAGGTCTGCACATCCCAACAAAAACATGACAATTAATCACCCACTCCTTTGTCAATTAAAATTTCCATAAATTGCAAATTCCTTAATGCCAATTAAACAAATTGATGACATCTTGTAGGAAATGTATGAAAGGATATGATTTTCCATGAAACACAATTTTCCTTAAAAAATTAATTCTAATGTCAACCAAACAAGCACCTTAACACTTCTATAAACGACTCATTAATTATCAAGCTTGATTCATTCTCCAGAGCTTAGGATCAACGCTCAAAGGAGAAAAGCTACGAGCCTCGAGCAAGTAAAGCTTGGACAAGAATTTTTGAAGCACGACTGAGCTCAAGCAAAGTTCAACCTTCGATAAAAACTTGAGTCAGCTTGCATGTTTAGCACTAGAACAATAATATATCCACGTACATGAACAATAAGACAAATATATCCTAAAATCTACATAACTTTGATGCCTTCTACTTACAAGTCTATAAAGTCAATGCCAAGAATTGGGAAAGAGTTTGTCATCTATACTTTGCAGGCTTAAAAGTGCTTCACAACGGTTTGTCCCATGATAAAGAGAGGTAAAAAGAAGTGCTCTCAAAGCACCACTAGCTTCATAGCAACACATTCCGTTTCTCATCTATACTTTGCAGGCTTTGGCATGATAGTCACATCCTTCATAAACTTCTAAACTTGGTTGTTCCAATTCTTCTTCTTTCAAACACACGCAACGCTTGCTCATTTTCCCCGTCAATGCAATTTCTAAAGGTCTCTGCATTAGTCTTGGATAGCCATCATCACACCACACCTGTCGAGACAGTCCCAACGTAACAACTTTATTCTTCGAGAAAACATAATATTAACATAAAGCGGACTAACAGACGAGTCTCTCACAAAGCTTAAACTTGCCACTTTAACAGTAGGGGAAAAAACCCACACATAAACTTTCCTATAATTAATAATTTCCAGACATAGCTTTTGCGAATTTTCAATGAAAATTATTGGAAGAAGGTTGGAGTTGCAGACTTTGAGAATAAGGTATGAGGGAACCATTTTCTAGTAGGTATAGCCATGTGAGATGTCAACCAAATAATACACCAATAAGGGTACTGGAGACTTGAGATTATGGAGATTATAGAAGAGATCAAGGGAGGACAAAAATGACTTTGATAGAGACCATTAAGGATGATATAGAAAAATTAGGTTTGGAGGAGCATCTAGCACCTGACACAAGGGAATGGAGTCAGAGGATCTATATGGACGACCATGAGATAAAATCTTGACTCTTGCCGAACCCATTCTATTGGGATTAGAGCTCTAGCATTGTTGTTGTTACTATCTGTTAGGATCTAGGCCTCTAGGGAAAAGGCAGGTGGTGGCATTGCCCAAGCAAAAAAAAATCATCAATACCCATTGCCAAGGTACATGAGTGAACTTTTATATTAGTCATAGGTCAAACTTAACAACTCTTACCTCACCACCCTCATGCTGACTCCACTTTGAATTGCAGTTTGGGATCTTTTCTTCTTCTTTCTTCTGCTTTTCCAACAGCTGGGCACCCCTAGCTGCCTTTGCTTCCGCACTCTTTAGATATTTGGTAGGGATCCCTCGATAGTCATAGTAACGACCCACCAATTTACCGACAAATCTGCAAAGAATACCACAAAAGATTTAGCAGTTGTCTGTTATATGTATCCCGCTAAGAAAAGAGAGTTTCTGGAGCCAAATCAATAATCACAGAGGATTGTACTGCAAAAATAAATTTTCAGAAGCTTTCTAATTTTCTAATAAGTAGACATAAAACTTCTCCAAACCCACTCACCAACCCCCAAAAAGAAAAAATCTTGCTTTCATCTTTGTCTTATAGTAGTATAAATTTAATTTGTATTTTTTTTTTTTGTACAGGGTGGGAAGTGGATATACAATGATACAGAAGGAAGGTAGACTTTAGATTGTGCAACTCACATGTATGTTCTAGAGAAGAAATCCCGCCATTCTACAACACTTTTTACCTGCAAACCATAGGATCCAATACATAAAATACTGAGCTTTGACCATCATAATGGACATTAAAAAAAAATGACGGACTTTTTTTTGGGGGGGGGCAAGAGATGGAAATAGAAAGCGAGAGCTGATTTCCTGTGTAGAAGACAAGGACCAAATACAAGTAACAACTCCGATAATCGATCCAATATGACATGCAAAGTTTAAAAATTTTGATGTCCATATCAGCATATAACTGTTATGGCCTTTGCTATCACCGGAATGCAGAGAAAAAGGGAGAGCAATGCATGAATTTGTCATCTACTGACGTATCAGAAAACTTTCTCCACAAAGAACCCAACGAAGATATGGTGCTTAATAACCTCACTGCTAGATAGTCCACGTAATGTGTCAGTAAGTCCATCTCCTGCATTCAGGTGTAACTGCAAAAACTTAATCAGAATGCAAGAATTTGCCAATTCTGAAGCAAAAAATTATAGCAGTTTCTGATGATACTGAAGCAGTAATTTTATAATAGAGCTGCCATCAAATTACATGCAATTTTCATATTAACAAAGCAGCCTTTCAATGCAATTTCACGGCTTAAGATTGATTGAAGACAAATAGCTTTTATCCTGAGAACTACTGGACCGGTTATATTGCCATTAACAGAGAAAAAATGACGGAATAGCAGCTTATCCAGCGGAAAAGACCAATTCTTTAATAGTGACAGTGAATTGGAATATAACATTCTTTTGCATCAGTTACATAGTTTCAAATAGTCCTCCCCTAACGCATTATTCAAGCTTTAAAGTCAAAATTGAAGGTAATACTGACTCAACAGAACAAATACTTGTTTTGCATATATATTCCATATGACTAGCAATTTTAAATTTTCATTTTTATTGTTAAAACTGTATTATAACTTTAAGATAAGTATCTGAGGATAATAATGCTGTTGTTATCAAACAAAAAAAAGGAAAAAACAATGCTGTCGTTAATCACCACAATTCAACAAGCACACATTTCTGTCCAACTCTTTACTTTGAAATCAACCCCAAGTAGCAGCCCCATACAGTTCTGCAAGAGAAACAATCATAAATCGTGATCAAAATTTTACTCTTCCTCTTTTGACAACCACCCCAGGCTCACCCCTCCAATAGACTGCTCAAAGAAAATCAAATTTATGGAATTTGACAAGCATGCCTACAGAAAAAACAGCCAGAAGAACACTTAACGGTCTCTGTGGCACAGTAACTCTTATCAGGGGCAAGCTATAACTTTAATAAGGTGAGGCATATAAGGCATACAGAGTTTGTTCTTGTTCTGAGTTCTAACCTGTAAAATTCCCTGAAACAAATGCACGTGAAGCATCTCTGTCATAAAAAGAAAAAGCTTGGATGAGCGCCACATGTTTTAACATCCAAAGACGAAAACCAGCCGAAAACATTAGTACAAGGAAAATTTCTCAATTTGAGCTATATATAATAATTGAACATGAAACAATTTGGCTTCCATGAAAAGACGGAAACCAACCAAAAACATTAGGTGTAAGAGTAGTATATTTTTGTTCTAAATATATGAGACCATGACTCATTGAATTCTCAATACTACCAACACTAACTTTAGAACTCGAAACCATCAACAATATCAATCTAGCCAGCAGATCAACCAGCAACATGACCAGCAGGGTTTTCAAAAGGTGACTATAGCCAGTCATGATGTGCAAACAGAACAAAATGGACAATATTGCAAGACTGATAATGCAGAAGTAGGCAGAGCCGTCTCAGACAATTTTGGGGCCCTGTGCAAGGCATTGAACATGGGCCCGGCCCTATGGGATAGATAAAAAGGATCCACCATCCCATATTTTTAATAACTTTATTAATTTTTTTAAAAAGTTGAAAAAATTATTAACTTTTTTAAATACCTCAATGTCATTTTTATTTTTAGGAACGAGACACCTTAGATATTACAAAATGGTAAAATATACCAAACATAAACCTAAAATAAGCTATGATATAGGAAAACAAAAAGTACATCAAATAGGGCAAAATTTTGGAATAACAAATGTAGAATCTTTTTTTCCATCTAATAAACTCATAGAAATAAAATATATAGGTAGGGCCCCTTAGAATTGGGGGCCCCGAGCGATCGCTCACTTTACTCATGTGTCCGAGACCCCCTCCGGAAGTAGGGCACTTCATGCCATCCTAGTCTCCTAGACCAAAAGATGACTACACATGGAAACTATTACAGCTTAACAAGTATTCGTGGGACATCCAGACTTAAATGATTAACACAATCATTGAAGTTAGCTATGCTTCTGATCATTGAGAATTAATTAATAGGTTGAAAAAGACAAAAAAAGATAGCATATGAAGAGAAACAACCTTCCAGCAAAATGATGGTAAGCTCCTCCAACTCCATAATGAGACTTTCCTTTCGTCACATCAAATACAGATCTGATCCACAAAACCATGAAAAGAGAAGAGATTCAAAACAAAATAAGTTGCTCTAAGGAAAGAGGTAAACCAACAATACCTAAATGAGCAGGCACCCTATCTCGACTAAACATTCACAGCCATAGTAGCCTCTAAAACACTTCTAAGTCCCAACTAATCCTATATACCAATAACCATTTCTCCAGCTTCTAAGATCCACCAGCTATAAAGGATCATGTTTGAGATATACCAATTGGAAATTCCCATTTCACAACCGATATGAACATTTATTTTGTTATACAAAGCCAGTATATTAAATCATAAATGTTTTTTTTCTT
This sequence comes from Beta lomatogona, assembly GCA_947646795.1. Taxonomy (NCBI): domain Eukaryota; kingdom Viridiplantae; phylum Streptophyta; class Magnoliopsida; order Caryophyllales; family Amaranthaceae; genus Beta; species Beta lomatogona. Next base: position 27,546 of record CANSNZ010000597.1, on the reverse strand, counting down.
GACATTAACAATGTTGTACATGAACCCAAAATATCACCCCTACCATACAAAAAAATAATTTTCTTAATTTTTTTTTAACAGCCAGACGTGTTTTAAATGATATAAGTAAATCTTCCTGCTAATAGCTCACAAAATCTAAGTTGTCTCAGTGGTCATGGAGCATGTTGGCAAATAGCAATCACTTGCATGCCAAACACAAGCGGGGTTCGACTTTACTCACAATCATATTTAGCTTGATTTTATTTTTTTGAGATGTTTTCACCTTTTTATTTTTAATGATGCTAACTCAATTGAAGCCTAGGTCTTCTTCTGTTTTCTCATTCTATTTTCCTTTCCTTTTTCTTTTCTTCTTTATACTATCTAAAAAGTAGTAATTTTTTTATTTTTTATGTCCAACTCTGAATCTCCAGCCATCCATTTATCTTATAATTCAGTTCTAAACATTGTTCCATCCATTTCCAAATATATTGTATGCAACAATTTGACTATATGTACTAATTTTGACTGGCTTTCGTTTTCAATAAATGACCCGAAAATATGAAGTTTGGATTTGTCGTTGTAAAAGTCAATTTCGCATTGTATGGTAAATATTTTTGATTAAATTATTGTTCAATTTATGCATTACGCTCACTGTATACTTAGTAAGTCTGGTTAGGACCCTCCAAATTAGAAATCATGGATCCGCCTCTGCCCCCATCTAATTGAAATTTTTAGACAATGATATTTTGGTTTGAATATACTACATTTTTAATCCAACATAATTAACAACTATTTTAACCATTCCTCCCCCCTATTTAATTCTACCAAACAAGCTGACTATTTGGTTCATTTCGAGTAAAGGAAAGGAATAGAAGAGAATGGGAAAAAAACCTTAACTTCCCATATTTGGTTTAAATTTCCTCTTTCCTCCCCAATTTCCCCGCTTTTGGGAGGAAAGGAAAGAGAGATTTTATTAGAGACTATTCCCTTCCAATTCCTTTCACTTAAAAAATAAAAAATTTGAACCAAACATTGAAAGTTAACAGATTTCCTTGCACTTCCTTTCTTTTCCTTCTAAATCCTTTCTACCAAACAAGCTGTTAGAATACATATTACTGAAAAGGGATTCTACCAAAATGGGTTTTCTAAAATAGAAAATTCATTCAAGATTAAAACAATCAACTATCTTAAAGATGGGGTATGAGAATCATTTAAAATTGACAACTTGTATAGCAAATAAAAAGAGGAAGAGAGTAAATAAAGTACCCAAGTATTCCCAAGAAAATGGGTAATTGTTCATCAGTTCCATTATAGAGTGCCAAGTCTTTAGCAATGAATAATCTCTGCAATACATGAATGATGAATATTTATACATATATATATAGTATATGATTATTATGATTGTTATAGTTTCACATATAAATTGAAATAGTAAAAATAATAAGAAATAAAAAGTACCGAAGGTTGAGGTTGAGGGGGTTTGAGGAAGAATCTGAAGGCGGAACACATGAATGCCACAACAGCTACCGCAACTCCTATATATACTGATCTACCCATTTCTTGGATCCGACTGAATCAATCCAAACTCAAAGAGTAGACTCTCTCCCTCCTTTTTCTCCTTTGTCACCAACTAATCAACTATAGCCAAGCGAAACTAACAAATGAAGAATGTTAGAAGGAATTATATTGAGGTTCAGTCAAAGGAAATGGATTCCTTATTTTTTTTTTTTTGGAAATTTGTGAGAAACAACTTTTTAGAAACAAGTTTTTGCGAAAAACAGTTTTTTAAAAAAAATCTGGTAAAAGAGACCTTAATAAGAAAATATTTTGCGTGGAATAACCTCGACCCATTTTCCAGCATTGACCAAGCATTTTTTAGCGTTGACTCGTTCAAACTAGACATGTGGAGTGCACGTGAACTGCATCTTTTATATTTCAACCCTATTTTTTCCATTTTTCGACATTGACCAAGTATTTTTCAACGTTGACTTCATCAATATATGAAGGGAAATTGGGTTGAAACATAAGAAATGTGGATTATGTGCCTTGTCATGTTTGGTTTCAGTGAGTCGAAGCCGCAAAATACTTGGTTAATGCCCGAAAAATGGGTCAAGGTTGTTTCCCGCAAAAAAAATATTTTTAAGGTCTTATTTTCCCATATTTTTTTTTAAAAGATTGTTTCTCACAAAAACTTGTATTTAAAAGGTTGTTTCTGACAAATTTTCCTTTTTTTTTTTGGGTGGGGAGAGCCACAAAGGCACATAATGTTGATAGAAGGCGTGTTCGGTAACAGTAGTTCTAGTATTAGCTTTTAGCTTTTAGATTTGAGAATACTTGTTAGTTGTTTTGGTAGTTTGTGGGAGACAGAAAGTCATACCACAAGGGTCCTTGGTGTGCTGGTAGCTGTTAGTGGTTGGTGTGTAGTTGTTAGTTGTTCAAGTAGCAGTATCAGATATTAATGTTCGGTAAAAGAAACTGTCAAAGTAGCAGTTTACAAATAACTAGTTAAAAAACTCAAACGAAACATTAATATATAATTTATACACCACTAAAAGCTACCCAAAAGCTACAAATTGTAGCTTTTGACAAACACTACTAAAACACTACTTATACCACTAAAAGCTACTTATACTACTACCTAACCACACACTACTATTTTTCTTAATTAGTATTTTGACTCAGTCAAACACTAAAAGCTACTCCAAAAACTTTTGCCAAACACGCCCTTTAATTTGATTCGAGATCTTGAACACGACCTACTAAATATGAATGTTTTATTTTGTTTATAACTTGTATACTCATTACTCCTTTTTTTAGGGGAAAAGCTAAAAGGCCTACATATTATTGAATTCAAGGCAAAAATCCACAACTATTACATCATCAATCACTCATTACTCCTTTTGTCCAAGATAAATAAAGTTATTTTTTTTTTGCAATTTGTCAAATCAGATCTTTTATATAGGATAATTTAACAATGGGGACAATAATATTATAACCACCATAACTATATAATAAAAATCATATATTTTTAATCTTAGATCCACACTATTTATTAATTTGACTGTATAATTAAATTACCACTAAAATTTATACATTGTAAATTTTAAAATTTAAAAATTTGTATAATTTAAAAATTGTATAAATTAGTTTTATATTCCACAAATCTTTGTTAATAGTGATAACAAAAAAAACTAAAGAAAGAACGAACGATACTCCAAGGAAAAAGATGGCTAAGTAACTGATTTTTAACTGTAGTTTGTTTTCATTTCTATAAAATAGAAACTAGCTTTAATTTTTCTATGTTTTATGGTCCAATTAAATTCATGCACAAGATTAATCTATAAAAATAAACGGCTAAAATTTGAATAGTTATAGTGGCTAATTTTTTTTTAATTATAGCCATTGAATAATCATCCTATTGTACATCACTCCTTGCAATCGAATAAACTTTTTATAATTATTTTGCCAATTTAAGACGTTAATATAAATGTTCGTTGTCAATAGAATTATTATAGGTTTCTTTTCGTGAAGAATGATGTATAAAAAGTCTGTTTTGACAAATATTGTCAATATTTTTATATATTATAAACTTAAGTTAAAACAGTTATGTATTATGCAAAACACATTTAGGGTGCGTTCTCTTCAACTTTTTGGACCTGAACTGAACTGAACTTATCTGAACTGAACTTATTGGACCTGAACTGAACTGATTGGAACTTATTAGACCTGATTGGACCTGATTCAACGTATTGGACCTGATTGAACCTAATTGGAACTTATTGGACCTGATTGAAACTTATTGACCTGATTGAAACTTATTAGACCTTATTGGCCCTAATTGAAACTTATTAGACCTTATTGGACCTGATTGAAACTTATTAGACCTTATTGGACCTAATTGGAACTTATTTGCCCTTATTAGACAAAAAAATTGATGAGTAATAACATAAATATTACCACTAACATAAATACTACCCCTCAAAATTTATTATGAAGTAATAATTATTAAAATTCGCCCTTTAAAAAAATAATTATTATTAATTATCTATTATGATAAACAATTTAACAAAAAAAATTATACTATTTATATATATACTTGCCTATACATAACTTTCACCACTAATATATCTAATAGTCTTGTTTTGATTTCATAAAGCACTAGTAGAAAACCAAAAGTTGATTAACATTTATTGCTAACAAGTGAGAAATTGCCACATATGGAAGTGCACATGACACGGCGGTTTTGAGGCATTGTTTAAGCGATCCTAATATGGGATTTCACCACCCACCTCCAGGTATCATATTCTTGTTATCAACTATTTGAAGCATTATTTAACTATGATTATAAATTAAGTTTTTTTTTTTTTTGCACTAACAGGAAAATATTATTTGGTTGACTCCGGATATCCAAATTCTACTGGGTATTTGAGTCCATATCAAGAGAAAGGTTTGAGAGTTCATACTCCTCAATTTAAAAATGGTCCTCCACCAAAGGGAAAGTTAGAGCATTTTAATTATCGACATTCTTCATTACGTGGTACTGTTGAAAGAATTTTTGGTGTACTAAAAAATAGATGGAAGATTCTAAGAATGATGCCGAAGATGGATGATGCTTACTAGTTGGCTATCATCGTGACAACATGCACGCTACATAATTTTATTCGTTTACATGATTTAGGGATTCCAGTTTCGCAAGTAGTTGAAACCATGGAACCAAGAGCTGATTTAAATTTGACTGACAAGACGAGAACAAAGAATATGGAGATTACTCGGGCAAAAATTGCAGATGAAATATGGTTGGGTGTTGGTGAAGAAAACGTATTGATTGAAGAGGAGGATGTAGAAGATGAAGAAAGATACTCCGATGAAGAAAGATACTTTGGTGATGATAATGAAGCAATCAATTGATAACATTTATATCTTTCATTGTTATTAGTAACGAAAACATGTTCTCTAGTTATTGAAAGACGAATTGCAAAATATTGTAATTTATGATGATTATTATTCTTAACCTTATTTAACCATGATTATAATATTTTTTAATAATAATATAATCAGCTAATAATAATATGAATAATAAAATAATAGACAATAATACAAGTATAATACGATATAATCATTGTGGTACTTTAATTAAAATTCTAATAATAACATAATCAGCTAATAGTGACATGAATAATAAAATAATGGACAATAATACAAATATTTATTGATCATTGACTATTGGAACTTATTGGACCTGATTAGACCTGATTGGAACTTATTGCACCTGATTAGAACTTATTGGACCTTATTAGACCTGATTGGAACTTATTGCACCTGATTGGAACTTATTGGACCTTATTAGACCTGATTGGAACTTATTGCCCTGATTGGACCTGATTGAAACTTATCTGAACTGAACTGAACTTATCTGAACTGAACTGAACTGAACTTATTGGACCTGAAATTTAATTTTTTAATGTGAAGAGAACGCACCCTTAGTCAAAGAATTAGTTAAAACACCATCATCCTTGAGTTTTATCAAGACACCTCATTTCAATATCTATGCAACTCTATAGAATTTTGTACTTTGTACTGCTTTTGTGGCTCCAGTGAATAAAAAAATAAAATATCAAGCAAGACATGTAAAAAAATGGTGAACCATAAGTGACAAATTTGACGGATTATGTTTGGGTTTGGATCCAATATAATATTTTTAAACTATCAGGTATAGTTTACTTAATCTTAACCATTACTCAAAATTAACGATCAATATTTATCCACACAAAGTCATACCGCAATTCTTTGCTATATACTCAACCTCCACAATTGCTACCACCCCCCTGTAACAACCCCTTCAATCTCACCCTCACCCATTCCCACAACCATATAACTTTTACACTCTCGTCGCCGCTACAACACCACATCGAGACTGGTGAAACAGTGCTACTACCAACACAGCTCATGTCGGCCTAAAAACATTCCCTTCGTTTTTTTATTTGCTACATTTCTATTTTGAGAAATCAAGCCACCAAATTTAACTGATTATTTGATTTTTTTTCTAAGTAAAATATAGTCATGTGTGGTCTTGTTGGATTCGTCTCGATGTGTAGATTCATAATATCAAATTTTTATAATTTTACTTAAAAGAATATAGATATTAACAGTTAAAAAAACGTCTTAAAAATCGTGCAAAAACAATGTAGCAAATAAAAAAACGGATTTTTCATCATATACCCTCGACAAAATTTTTTATTCACCATATATCCTCGCATTTTTCAAAATTCAACATATACCCCTCAATTTCTTCAAAATTCACCATATATCCATAAGGAATAATGATAGTCATCTTTTTTATTCATTAACCCTTAATTCCATTACTAAAACCTAACTAACCCCTACTTGAGTTGTTAACTTTAATGGACCACTATTAAACACCACAAATGACCCCTTTTATCACTCTTCATACAAATTCTCTTCCTTCTTTGGTTTTAGATGTTGTTTCAATGCTAATCTGTTAAGATAAATGAGTGAAATATAGATTGAATATATAAGATTTGGTAATGGAAGCAGGGGTTAATGATTAACAATGTTGATAGTTGTTAATCATTAAGGGTACATGGTGAATTATCAAGAATATATGATGAATTTTAAAAACATCAAAGGTATATGGTGAATAAAAAAAAATTGCCGGGTTTATATGGTGAAAAATCCCAAAAAAAAAAATGGAGTTTGACTTTAACCAAAAAAAAAAAAGGCCAATTGACCAAATTGGTAAAAAAAAATGACCCTCAACGACAATTTGGTAAAAAAACTCGCTTTGATGACAAATTAGTAAAAAAATTAAGCAGTGGCGGCATTTAGGCCAATTTTTTCTATAATTTCCGGATTTGATCAAAACGTGCACTTTACAAGATTTTATTTCAAATTGGGTAAATAGTATATAGAAATTAGATAAAAACACGAAAAATCTATATAAAAGGCATGTAAATGCACGCATTGAATGTTGATCAAGCTAATTTTTTTTTAAAAATATGGCCTAAATGTCGCTAGGAATCCATTTTATCTAAAAATTGTCATCAAAACTCATTTTATTTATCTAAATGTCGTCTGAGCTCAATTTTCTTACCAACTTGTCATTGGAGCTTAATATTTTATTTTACTAATTTGTCACTAGAGCAAGTTTTTTTTATCAAATTGTTATTGAGGGTCACTTTTTTTTTTACCAATTTGGTCAATTGGAAGGTACTATTACAAAGGTATAACCAAAAAAACTTCCTTTACAAAAAGACTAAAATGCCCCTATTAGTAACCCACTATCAACGTTCAACCCCACGGGCCACGGCTAGCCAAAGCTTAGAGAGAAGGAACTCTCCAACCCTCAATTACAATTTTGCAATTTTACAATTTTACAACTCTCTCTTTCTCTCTCCAGATTCATCCATTTCATTCCAACTTTCCATCTAACAACTTCACTTAACAATATTCATCTTCAAATTACCTCAATTTTCCCCAATTCAACGAGCAATTAAGTAGAGTAAACCGGCTAAAATTAAACTTCCTCGACGCGATCGGAAACTCGGATCTTCCACAAATTCGACATGTAAAGATTGTGTAATTTAATCTTCATAAACTTTGATCTTCTTCATATTTGAAGCAGAATTCTGAATTCCAGAAACTAAGGAAGAAGTTTCTTAGGTAAAATTTACGTGTTTATATTTTCTTTTCATTTTCTTATATTAGCAAGCTGAAAAACTGTCAGATTTTCTGAATTGTATTCCACTGAATTGTTGTAATTGATTTGAGGTTATGATATAATTTGCAGTACCAGTGATAGTAGTTTTTGCTGTGTTGCGACTGCATTGCAAATGTTTATATTGTTAAATTTGATGTTTAGCAGGAAAATTGAATTGAAAGGAGGTGTTGAATTAATAATTATCGGTGCCGGAATCCGAAAATGGGGGTGAAGCAAGCTATAAAGAAACTTGATGCATTCCCTCGTGCTGAAGAGCACTTGTTGCAGAAGACACAATCAGGCGCTATTGGTATCCTTAGATCATCCTTCTTTTAATTTCTAATTTTGATTGCTAGACTTGTTACACAGGTTTATTGCACATTGGATTAATTTCAGCTTCAAGTTATAATATTATGTCGAAAATTCAATTTATATGATGTGTTCTTCGTCGGATTGTAGATGAGTCAGTTTTGGCCTGCTCTAATTTGAATTGGGATCGTTAAGCATGTAAATGTTTTTTTATTTTAGGTTATGGTGGAATTTCGTTCTAGACGGATGACACTCAGTGAGGAGTGTAGGATGAATATAGAAATCCGCCCTTGACACCAGTAGAAAACTGGAGGGAACTGTTATAGATGAGCTGAAGTGTGAATTAGTGTCTATACACCGAAATTGAGTTTCTCTGTGGGGAGGTAACTGGATTTTGCTTCCAACTGGTGAAACCTTACCAGTTACCACTATGATATACCTTTTTCCCCCCTTCAAGAACTACCTTGTATTTTTGGTTTGAAGGACTTCCTTAATTAAGACAAACTTTTCAACGAACACCACCATTTGATGGTTGAGAATTGGACGTTTAGTATGACTCACAAAATGGGATCCCTGTCCTGTTCTCCATACTTCCCCATTAATTGGTGTTGTTTTGTGGGTTGTACATAACGTTTGAACCTCATGATAATAGTCAAATTTTCTAGCATGTTTAAGCAAGGGCGCTGAAACTCTTTTGTTTGAGTAGCTTACTAGATGATATGATGCGTCGAGCAGTCCTGAATCCTGAACCACCAAGTGAAAAGTGGTTTTCTCTTGCTCATAACATGCTAAAGCTAAAGTTTCTTGAACTATCTCATAAGCTAACTCTGCTTTCTCTTTCTCTCATTTTTTTTTATGCTTAGAGCCTTATTGTGCACGGATGTCTAACCTATCCCTTTGGTTATGCAGTGTCTATCATCGGCCTGGTTATTATGGCCACTCTGTTTATACACGAGCTTAGATATTATTTAAGTACCTATACAGTTAATCAGGTGAAATGTTTGTCACCCATTTCTGTGTCACATTTTGGTTATTTTACGGCCATTTTGTTTTGCTTTGGATTTTAATTGTGTCTTCTGCTTGTCTGTAGATGTCCGTGGATTTGAAGCGTGGTGAAACACTCCCTATACACATAAACATGACGTTCCCTTCCTTGCCATGTGATGGTTAGTACTTAATGGGGATATTCTGATTCTGATGTTTCCAACTAGCTGACAGTGACTTTTGTGTTCTGTCCTTGGTTTTCCAAATGAATATTTGTACATGTTGAATTTGACATTCTTATCTGCATTTGATTTCTTCACGAGTGACATATGTTTGTGCAGTTCTTAGTGTGGATGCTATAGACATGTCAGGAAAGCATGAAGTGGATCTTGATACAACTATATGGAAAGTATGTTCTGCTTTACCGGAGTTAATGATGTTTTGCTCTCTCTGTCTTCCAATCCTTGTTGCTATTTCTGTTTTCATTTTGTCACTGTTGTTGATTTAGTTGGTTTTATGGTCCATAAACTTTCTCTGTGTGGTTTTGTGTGTGCTTTTTTTCTTTAAAGCTTTGGGCCACATAATAGATGAACGGAGTTGGTATTTCATGACTCATAGTGTGGCTGTAGTTCTCATGAAGAGGAAATGAGTGGAATCTCTTGCTGGCATATATGTGTACCTTACTCTCTAGCCTTTTGCAAGATTTATTTTCAATTCTATCAAGTAATTAGAACTTAAAATTTATGACCATTGACCATGTCTTTTCACAGGCCGAAAACATCTACCCTAAGTTATGTAAAAGCCAAAGGTTAGACTTAAAGCTACGCTAAAAGGCAAACAATTAAATCCTAATTCCTTTAATTGCAGTTTGGTTCAAGACTTGGAACGGAAAGCTCGGCTCTGCTTGAGAAAGTAGCCATGAGTGAGATGGGAGTCGGGCCTGACAAAGAAAGAGGACAAGCAGCCAACAACTCTGGTTGACTTGACCAATAAACTGAAAGAATGGTTATAATAATTGTTGTCATTATTGGGTTTTTGGTTTCACTAGAATGGGATCACTAGTAATTGTGGGATTGAGGAGGGTAACACAATGTGTTACCGAAGGGTTGAGGAGACTTATAATTGTGTGGAAATACAAGAAATGGATATCGTTACCCCATCTCTCATACCAAACATGTAAATAAAAGTGGATTTTTTGTTTCTCGTCCAACACTCAAGAATCTCATACCAAACAACATGTAGTGAAAAATGGTTGTTTGTTTCCAAAGGGTTGAGCAGACCTAATGGTTAATCTCATACCAAAGGGTTGAGGAGACCATAATTCGCTTATTTCGGATTGCAGTTCGCGGGGAGATTAGGGAATTATGTTACACTGTTTTGATCCTATCCGATGTGGGACAACTATGTCCTAACTCCTAATACCATTTCTTTGATATTTTGCAGCTTCGCTTGAGCAGTGATGGCCATATCATCGGAACCGAATTTTTGACTGACTTGGTGGAAAAGGGGCAAGCCCATGACCATGCTCACAGCCACTCTCAGGGCCATGCTCAAGATCATGGTATTACTTTGGCTCATTTTAACTCTTTCTCTGATGAATTTATCGATGATTGTTCATTTTTATATGTACTGTATATTCCTTGTAGGGCAAAAAACTATCAAATTGGATTTTAGCTATAAATATAGTTAGGGTTTTACCAAAAGTTTGAAATTCTTTTCTTTTATCTCCGAAGGGCAATGATGGACAAATGACTCGATCTTCGTCATATAGGCTGTTGAGGTTGAAAATATTAGTTTCAGTTTGTTCTATTAATTGTCCATAATTTTCAACTTTAACAAGCTTTATATTAGTGTATCACCCCAAATTTTCAGGTCATCGAATTTCTAGAAACTCATCAAACCTAAAATAAAAATTTCCACGTATACCTGTGGCCTGCCGGCCAACGTACTAACTTCATTCAAAGTAGTGTGCCATGGGTCACGGATGGCATGGCTGCCAAAGGAAGCTGTTGTTCCTATGATAGATGCATTGTCTCCAAAGCATTTTGTTTATCTGGAATTCTGGAGTGCCCTTTGAGTTTATCATTTTGGTTAACTTTTTTTCTTGTACCAGACTCACTTACAATCATAAATAAGTTTCTAGTTTAGGTTTGTTTATCCTTTTTCTCTTGACCTATTCTTTTTAGGTGAAAGGCATAAGGTTTTTGTTGTTATCCTTCCTGCGCATATCATCTACTTCCTCAGTTTTTTTAGTTGACCCATATCCTTTAGGCACACTTGCCGATGCACTAATTTGAACCTTAATATCTCTAATTATCAATAAGCAATAATTACAAAAAGTTGATATTTGGATAATATACATTGAGACAAATCTAACAAGATCCCACATGTGATAGTCAAAGTTATGTATACGAAATACGAATAGTGTCAAAAGTCAAAATGAGTCATCTAAAAAAAAGGGAGGAAGTATGTCATAGTATACAAATATATAGTACTAGTTTCCAATCTATATAAACTATTCTCAAGCTATTTAGCTGGGATTTTTAAACAAATCAACACTAGTCATAGAATTGTTGGAAAATATTACACTAAGTTTTAGAAGATTAGTGCAGACTCCAAAACATGGGAATGCTACTTTTTTCAAGGACTTCCTAATGATTCAGTCTCCTGGTTCTTAGAACGTCTCTTTTTCAAAGAGTTTGATCTGGAGGGAATTGATGAGTTGGTCTGTCAACTTGATAAGAGCGCCTCTTTTTCTGTTGAAAGCTGCTCCTAAAGTGTGGGCATTGAGGATATTCTTAAGAGAAGAATTTTTTTACTTTGCAAGCCATTATAGCTTGTGGCTTGAGGAGGACGAGTCTATTTATTTTCTTGGTCCTGGGTTCTTTCTCTTTGGCACTTATTATTAGCCTTGTTTTGGCATGAGCAGCGTTCAACCTTGTTTTGTGAAAGATGCCATTGTAGCTTAGAAGTGAAGGATGAAGAAGGGTTGGTTGCTGAAGTGTGGAGGATAGTTCTGTTGGCAATTTGGTGGTGCACATGGACAGAGAGAAACCACAGATTTTTCGAGGGTATATAGCCTCCCCTTCGTCAAGGTCTTTTGTTCCTTGTAATAAGGCTTTTCTGTCGTTGGAATTGGTTTCAGGACTTCTAAGCGACTCTTATGTTTCTTGCTTTTGTAGATATGTTACTCCATTATAGTTTCAGGGCATGAGTTATTTGTCCTTCTCCCTTCTTTTGTACATGGGTGACACCCCCTTGGTGTCTTTTTATCATATCTCATTATTACATCTCCAAAAGAAGTTTATTTTAGAATTTATATTCTTTCAAAAGGAAGATTTTTTTTTTTTTGGTATTTCCGACAAGTAGAAACTAATTAATTGTTTGGGGCAGGGTCTTGATTTCATTTTAAGTCAAGTTTAGATAATGTTAGTACCTTCTGTTCTAATGCTCATTTATTCTAATGACAAATGTAATTCCTCCGTTTTTATACTTGCATCATATAGTATGGGCACAATTAATTTAGGAGAGGAGAGAGATGAAAAGGGGACCGCATGTGCTAGGAGAGAGTAACAGATCACACATTACCAATTTAGGAAATTATGCGAGTAATATGCATTTCCATTTCAGGGAAATGACGCAAGTATAAGGAAATGGAGGAAGCATAATTTTGGCATGAAGAACTATCTTATTTAGATAATGCCATCAATCTAGATCTCAAATCATCTTTTTCTAATACTCATTTATATCTGTATATCTACTTGGCTACTTGTATGCATCATGTGTAAAGTAGTGAGGCTCAAAAAATTTCCGCCTTTCTTTTCCTTGACCGCACTTCAGGAGTTCCATCTCTTTCTATCAATAAATAATTTAATAGATATCAAGTTCCCATTTGAGAAGATTTGGTAATATGTTAATTATAGTCTCAAGAACAAATTTGACAGGTCATGACAATCATAAGCAGGAGGATCCGAAAGATAAGCCTGATCATAAAGATGAGCATGGTGATCATGAAGATAAGCATGAGGATTCAAAACAGAAAATTCATCTACAAAGCTTTGATGAAGACACTGAAAACATGGTAAAGAAAGTTAAGCAAGCAATGGCAAATGGAGAAGGGTGTCGGGTACTTTTATTTTTCTCAACTGCTCTTCTTTGGATTTTTTTTTTCCTTTAGTGAAGTAAATAGTGACTTTATTTCTTTCGCAGGTCTATGGTGTTTTAGATGTGCAAAGGGTTGCTGGGAACTTTCATATCTCAGTCCATGGACTGAACATTTTTGTTGCTCAGATGGTGAGATCTTTGTGAAATATACATTCACAAGAATTGATGCACTTGGAATTTACATTTTTGTAGATGTATCTGCTTAACTCTTCGAGTTATTTCTTGTATTGTTATGTTTGTACTGATGAAGTTCGTCATGATTGGTAAATGGAGTTAAAATCATTTACAGTTTCCACATTAGGTTGCTTTATGTTAGTGGAACACGCTACCTTTTGCTTCTCAATGTACATTAGATTTGGGAATATTGGTAACCTGATTAATAGAGCCATGCTCATAGTTTAAAAAATGCAGCGAGTGTTCAGCGAGTGAAGAAATTGAAGAATGGCTGATACGTTATTCATAATAATGGAAGTGTTTTTAGTTTGTAGATTAAGGAAATATAATCAGACTATGTGTAGTGCTGAAAATTTTCAGTTAAGAATGCACTGATATGTGATGATGACATGCTGTAGTGTTGTAGATCAGGGAACGGAGTGACAGCTGATGCATGGTTTATGCAGGACCCCCCCTTCTTGGAAAAAAAAAGCAATATAAGATAAAGAATTTTAAAAGGGTGGAAGAAGGGGGAGTGTCATACATGCTTCTAGTAGAGATCTAAAATCTGCACGGTGGATCTTCATATTAATCTTCTTGTGACTTATTGTGATTTCATTGTTCATTCTTAGCATGAAGAGTGATTGCCTTTCCCTTCTTTTATTTTGACAGATTTTTGATGGATCTAATCACGTGAATGTCAGCCACATGATTCATGATTTATCATTTGGCCCAAGTTATCCTGGAATTCATAACCCCCTTGATGGGACTGTTCGCATTTTGCGTGGTACAAGTGGCACTTTTAAATACTACATAAAGGTATGTTTGGGTGTCAATTTAATGTTGGAATGCCTAGTGATATCTTCGGCTTAACAAACATATTTGCAATAAATATGTAATTTGAGCTCAAAAAAGTTCTATGTGACATATCGACCAATGCCCAAGCTTTGTGTTTTCATTTAAATTTTGAACGGTCTTGATATCAGGTTTCTTGGTGTTTTTTCATGCCTTTGTTCTCATCTATTACTAGTTTAAATTATTTGTTCGTAAATGGAGCTTAAGTCAATTGGAGCGTTCTGTGGTCTATTTCCTCAGTTGAATAAAATTTCCTACATTGCATTTTGGTGTCTAACTATTATAATTCGCTATAGTCAACAATTGACCTGTGTATATATTAGAAAGTGAATGCTCTCATCTATTACTAGTCACTAGTTCATTCAGCGCTGGGTTTTTATTTCATGTAATATGTGGGACGTTAAACCATGGTTCTTCATGACTAGTTTGAATTGTTGTGCTGCTTGCATCGAGGCTACTATTTGTCAGAGTTTTCACTTCGATATGGCAATACTATTTCAATTGAGACTCTTAATCAATTTTTTTCACAGTTACTAAGTAAATGGTAAGTGAAATTTTTGTCTGAGTGCATCTAATGTAACTCTGAGATAATGTGGGATATTATATTTCTAGCAGTCACCTTCTTTCTAATTCTGTCACATGACAGTTTGCATGACCACGCTTCATCTTTTATATTTTAGATTGTTCCTACTGAGTACAAATATATCTCAAAAGATGTGTTACCTACCAACCAATTTTCCGTCACAGAGTACTTTTCACCTATGAAAGATTTTGATCGAACATGGCCAGGTATTCATTGAAGCAGTTTGTTTATTCATTCGTTTTGCCTTGCACCCTATGTTTCTAAATATTTTTGCATCATTTTGGGCAGCTGTCTACTTCTTGTATGATCTATCACCTATCACCGTAACAATCAGAGAAGAACGCCGCAGTTTTCTTCATTTCCTCACCCGGCTTTGTGCTGTGTTGGGGGGGTACCTTTGCTTTGACAGGTATGCCTGTGTCCTTAAATGTGTTTAGTTTTGGTATTGGAAATATATGACTGGTTATTTTGATTTGTGTTGCACAGAAGCAGTTAAGATAACACATCAAAGTTTTAGTTTCTAATGACTCTAAAGGAATTATACTAGAGATCAAGATTTCCAATATTTACTAGACCATTGTTGTGCTAGTAGTATAAAATAACTGGTCTCATGCAACTATAGGCAATTTTTTCATTGGGACCTACCCAAATTTTGACTTTAGCCAATTGTATATGCTAGGGAATTTGCACCCCTTGAAATTTCTTTTCTCAATCTATGATTCATGATTCATAGGTCCACGAAGAGCCACAAAATCACAATGACATAATTTTCTTATAGCGACTATTAGTGTATGATGCTTGAACCCAGGTAGAGGAAAATTCTAAAGTTAAGAACACCTGGACTCGTTTAGTAAGTGTCCAAATTTTGGATATGGACTCGGGCTCCTGATGATTTTTCTTAAAAAAAATACATGAATAATTTTAAAGATTTTGAAGTTCTTTTATATTTTCAAAATAAAATACAAGTTGTTGACAATCATGTGAAGATTATACACTTCATACACATCCATAAACAAAACAAAAAAAGGAAAAAGACAAACGTCCCTTTTACTTAATTATTTCGAAGCAAGGATCAAATGAAAAAAGCAAGAAAATGAGTAGGGAATAAGTAAAGAAGTTCAATAGGGAGACTGAAAATAATTGTATCCACAAGCTTTCCTTCACCCCTACCGATACAGCCATACCCCAATCTCTCACCCCCATACTACTGTATCAGACCCATGCTTTGTCGCTCTCTCTTTCTCTGAAACATGCAACAACACTGGCAGCCGCACGACTAATATGGTAAACTCGCATCACTTAGGTGAACAAAATCCCCAACTTTTCTTTCTGCCTCTGAATTTGATGCCTCAATTTTCAGATCTAGGGTTTCAAAATCCTAACAATAGTTCTCCTTCCTTCCTCTTGAATTGATCCCGGGTCCGTTTAGGGGAGGAAGGGGAGAGTGAGATTGCAATTTTCCTTTCAAATCTTTCCAATATTAGAAGGATTTTTTTTTAAGAGGGATTAGGAAAATATATCCCTCCCCTTTCCTTCCCGATTCCCCCATGCTATATACAAGCAAAAGAAAATAACTACCTCCCTGTCCCTCTCACACTTTGCTTGGATAGCAATATAGGAGGGAAAGGAAAGGGAGGTATAGAGGAGGAAGGGTGAGGGTAAAAGGGAAGGGGAAGATGGAGCTCCATTTCCCCTCCAAATCTCTTCAGTTTGAAAGGGATGATGTTTATTAAGGAGGGTTGGAAAATGAATCCTTCCTTCTCCCTTCCCTTCCGTCCCCGAATCCCTTATCCAAACAAGGGAACTTGTTCCCCTCATTTTCTCTTCCGTCCTTTTGTCTCCATTTCTTCCCATCCAAATGAAGTGTAAATTCCCCTATCCAAACACACTATAAGATTACAAAATTATTTACTAATGGTAATCCTATTTGGTAACACACATATTACCCCTCAAGTTTGGAGAAATTAAGGACATATCATCACAGTTAACCTATTGTTAACCTGGATTAATGTACCTAATTTTTCTCGAAGCCCCATATACTCTTCCCTCTCTCCATCACCCGTTGTGCCGTCCAATCACTACCAGTCTTGCCATCTACTTTCTCCCATTCTCCTTGTTGTCTATATCGAAATGGATTAGCGATGGGAATTTCTATGTTTCTAACAACTTTTTTGAGTACAACTTTTAGTTTATCGAAATGGATTAGCTGATCATTCTGTATAAGAATTTCTATGTTTCTACAATATGAGCTTATACTTCATACAAAATTCTGATATGATGCTTCATTTTTTGTCTTGCCTGCAGGAATGCTAGATCGCTGGATGTATAGGCTCGTTGAGATGGTGATGAAGCCAAATAAGAGGGGTGTTATCTAACTGGAATCCAATGTTGATTATGTGAACTTCATATGCATCTTTAGTTAATCGATTAATGAAGTGGAGCCTTTCTACTGTGTCATTTTATACAACGCGAGGAAAGAAATGCAGATCAATTCCTTTTCATATCCTCTAATCTTCGAGCGACGTTTGTAATGATCAGCTCTAAGAACAGGTCATTGTTATACAAAAGGTTATGCCATGTCCACAACCTCCCTTTAGTTTCTTCAGAATTACTACTATTCCTAATTACTAAAGTTTCAGGCTTGTATTGTAGCATTTGTAACGAAAATTTTGGTATTGATGGTGAAAGCGGAGTAAAGGTCAGAGTAGGTTTTCCTAGTGATCTTATATTATATGATGATCCAAATAATTTATAATATATGATGATTTTTGTTGAATTCTGGTATTTGTTTTTGTGACAACTGGTAAAAGTTTGTATCTCTCAATCAAGACTTGTTGAGGGTGAAAAAATTTATCTGTCTTTTCTCTAAATTTAAGGGGATTTGCCTATGTAGCCGACTAGTGAAGCATTACATTTTATCAAATCTTAAAAATAATAAAATAAGTGACTACTTTAGGGCAACATTAACTTTGGGTTCTTTATTTGATCAGGCATATGAGTCGAAATGCTAAAAGAAGGGGAAGGGGGATTGGAGCCTTGTGGCCTTATTGTTCACAACACCTCAATCTTAACCACTGGGCCAAGAGACATCCTTGGTATATGCGAAGTGTATATGACCACCTAGAAGTCTCATTAGTTCTCAAGTGTTGTATCTTTTCATCCATTGATAATAAATGATGATAACAATAAACAAATATTTTGAATCATTTGTAAGGAAAAAATTATCTGTGTTCATGACTTGTGGTAATCTTACTCAACTCTTAATTTTGAGTGAATATTTATGAAGAAAATCACGTAGAGAAATAATTTGTATCATAATGGACTTTGATTTTTGCAACATTGCGCAAAGACTCATTATCGTCGCCATTATTTATTAGCATCTTTTTTCTTGGGCATCTATTACATGTATCGAACAAACAATGACACTATCAACTTCTGAGGCCAACCAAAATTGGAGAGCAAATGCGATAACTTCACAAAGCCCATTGAGTTTGACTTATCTCATAAAAGAATGAAGAGTGTGTCTAACTGTCCACGCAAAAAAACCATACAGAGCCTTCCTGCACAGCTCCATAATAATCCCCATCATCTCAACATCCCCCCCACCCAAAAAAACGGAGGAAACAGAGGGAGCGGGAAAAGCAGCACGCAAACTAAATCATATACCCTGGAAAATCGGAGGTTTTAGCTCAAAATTCAAAGCCTCAAAAAATCCTTTATATGAACATGGTAGGTATGTTGGAGGGTGCAGCAGCTTGCAACGATTTGGAGCAAGAATTTAGCAGACATTGTACCTCTTTGCCCAGTGGTCTTGGATATCAAGATATCTTTCTTGCATGAATTAAGACATCATAAGATTTGGAGCATTCAACGTGTAGATAGTGCACCGATGGTACAAACTTCATCCCGAGGTGTTGTCATTTTGTAAGAACCGAGCTGCGGCTAGAGTTCTATCTTTGGTTTTTGAGTTTGGGACATAGGTGATCACTACAAGTACAAAAAACAGAGATGCATCAAGAAGATACATTTTTGACATAAAACACACAAGGCAAGTGATGAAGAAATATTTTGAACTTTGATCAGCAAATTATAATGTTTTTCAGATTATATAACATGAATATACCAGTACAGAAAATTTGCAGAAGAGACAGGGAGCAACTTTAAGAAACAATAGTATATAACATTGTTGCTGAAGGAAAAGTAAACCAAAGCAACAAGAATCCCAAAAGCCTTAATCCCAATAGCATTAAGCTCCCTCTATTCGACATATAACTTCAATACTTTTAAGTGGTATGGTGATTAACAAAGAAGTTAATAAGTAGAATCAAATAATAGAAATTGCATATACAAGGAGAAGAAAGTAATCAAAGAAAGTATCAAGTTAAGAGAAAAAGGATTGATGTGATTCAGTGAAAAAGTAAACTTGAAAAGAAAACAGGAAGTTAGTTTTCAAGAAATCCTAAAGAGAAAAAGCGAACAAGTTAAATATGGAGCAAAGGGAATATGCATACTTTTCTCAGTGACAAACTGACAATGGCAGGAGGTTAGGTGAGTAGCATCTTTCAGGATATCTAGTAATGATATGCTAATAACTCCAAACAACCATCCTCCAACTCAGGATCATCCGTCGGTTGGAAGTTGGTCGTAGAATTATGGAAAGGAAAATGGGAAATGCATCTATAACAGTGATAATAGTGGTCCATCATTAGTCCACATGTACATAGTCTTACCCTACGTTACTTAGACATATGTATGAGTCACGGAATGGAAACATATCCAAGTGTCAGATGCACCACACCAAGGTTCAAAATTTCACACATAGGGAGCCTGTCCTAGAAGTAGACATGAGTGCTACATGGTAAGAAAGCAGCACAAGAGCAAGCAAACTTAGAGGACAGAAAAGCAATAAGGCCCCCCAGGATGGCATCTCCAGCAAAATTCAATTGAATTCTATGCCTATCAAGGGCCGTAGCTTTGAAGATTTTAGCTGGTAAGGTCATTGATGGAAGGCTTATGAATACTGTTGACAAATGATGTTGGAAGGGGATATGCAACTCGAAATTCACAATACCTTTGATAAACATCGATTCACGATACCTTTGATAAACATCAATTCACGCCTGTCACGGGTACTGTAGAGTGTAGATGCTCTACCTTAGTTTCTTATGATCCACTGTGATCCATGGGCCCCATCGATACTTCTTGAACATGCACAGGTTGCTGATGCATTCGGTGTTGATGCTGGTGGACGTGATGATTATGATGATTTCGAAGGTGTTGTCTGGGCTGCCTGCTTCTGTTAGTAGGATGACGGGAAGTTTGTTGAGCAGAACTTGCTTTCCATTTAAGGTATTCGACAATCAGGGCATTTGTGCTTATGGCAATTCCAAAACCAGTAAATGAGGAAAGAAGAACCGACAGAAGAGCAGCAACATTAAGCTGTAATCAGAAGTGTGAAAAAGGCAGCATATCAGGGAGCTTGTCATTCAATCAATAGATTCAGATACATTAATTGCAGAGAATTCTTACTACAGTATAAAAAACATGAGCGAAGAGAAGCACAATTGCAAACTGGAACGAAGCATAAGCCCATATGTAGCCCTTGCTCACTGCATTCATAACAGAAAAGGCTCTTAAAAGTTGAAACCACATAGAGAAATATCAAACAAGAAAAACAGAACATACAGAGTCTGAGGAGTATGGAGTTCGTCAAAGTTGAAATATGAGATCAAAATGTCTGAAGCTGTTGGCTCAAAATCTTACTTCTATGAAACTAAAAGGAATCTAGCATAGGGTGACTACAACATCCGCACTGTTGTGTGGTTAGAGTATAAGCCAGTATCTGATTCACAAGATGAGATCTGTATAAATAATCACCCTACGGAGGATAGATGATCACACAACAGAACGCAATTAGAAATAAGATTGTGTGCAGCGTTACCTAAATCACGGTACGAAAATGGGTACAGGATGCAATTCGTCACCTAATTCTATCAAATTAGCCCAAAGGTAACCGCTTCCATTTACCAATTCGATTTTTTTTCAGATTGCAGTTTTGGGGGGGGAGCGGTTTACGACTTAACATCAATTGTAAGTGAAAAGTCAGAATGACATATATGGAGGACTCGGTGAGGATAAATGCATCAGACATGGTTTACATATCAAGGTAATACTGACACACCTCTCCCGCCATGACCACATATAACCCCGCAAATAAAGAAACATGGCAACAGAAATAAGAAATAAAATAAACTCAAATAAATTGAAGATAAGAAGCTGAAAAGAGAGAGCTACAAGAAGGTTTGACAATCTGTTTAAAATCAGACAGCCATTGCTACATATATAATCCTTATATGAGAATGTGAGAACATTTTGTACTAATCCTTTTTAACCAATATATAATCCAATTTGGCTAGATCTTCTATTAGGATTACATTTTTACGAAAAAGGATTACCATGTAATATCTTAAAAACGAATACATTTTTAATTAAGATGGATTACTATTTCATTGTTCTCATGTTCTCATATAAGAGTTGTTCTCACTTGAACTTTATTCTATATATATGTATACATACCTACATACATAGAAACGTAAATACGATACATGAAAGAATAAAGATGAATAAAACTTATTATATTAGAAGTCAAGGTCTACAGAGGCTAGAGACAGCAATCTTCAAGGATAAATAACATCACTTAAAGGCAGAAATGAAGTGAGTTCAACAGATTTGAGCTGAAAATCTTACCTATGGTAGAAGCTATCATGGAAGATAGAAGACCCAGGACACATGCGAAGGGTAATGATATGGCTAGAGCACGCGCTCCAAGATCTGACACCTATATATATACAGTATTAGTAGTTAATCCATTCGGACCACGGTGACATAGGCAATATCTTCAGTTTGTCATAGTTACTATCATACATTAGTTTTATTTTTTGAAGGTAAAATGAGTTGTAATATAACACATCAAATTGTGTTTGTGGCTGCCAAACCTCCTTCCTTATTTGGCAGGTCTATGTGGTGCAAACAGCTATAATTATTTTCAAGGTCCTATGCAGCCAATAATCCAGGATAACCCCTCAAAAAAAAAAATTATTGGCTCATAGGCAATCTAGAAATAATGATCGTAAAAGTACAAGAACCAATTTGTAATAGTTCAACTATCAGATATAACAGGCAAGTAGAAACTCCTACCAAATTTAAATAGAGGAAGGAAACTTTTACCAGAAGTTGCTCCAAAAAGCAAAAGTATGCTAGCATACTCACTAAAACAAGTACCGGAATATCATGCCAGACCCTGCAAAGAAATTTAGAGAAGATTTCGTCAGATTTAGTTAACATGTTCACCTACATAAACAGATCTTTCATTCATCAACAACACAAAGATGTACTGGCTAGTATCATCTACAAAGAATAAACTATATCTTTAGTATTCAATACATAAAATTTCATTTATCATATTAGTTTCAGCATCCTTTATATATATTATATTTAGCACTACAGTTTGCAGTTACAGGATCACAAGATAGTAAAAGATCTATGTATGTAATAAGCAATAACTTGCTCGTCAGAATACATAGCAGTAGCATCTACGAGAGGAGATTGTAGACAAGTCACTCCCAAACAAGAAAAACTTGATGCTAGCTCACAGAACTATTCTAGATTTTCTACCCTTGAGATGCTTCTGTGTCAATTCATTATTCTCAGGAGACTAAACATATGTAGTACTAAACAGACATGATTCCTCAATTTATTATTATTTGTCCATTTGAGTAAATTTTTCTTATTCCATATTACTTCCTCCATCCGCTATTACCCTTCCCAGGTTGACCTAACTGGTCTCCAAGACTCCAAGGCACACTTTTGACCATTAATATATATATATATATATATATATATATATATATCTATAAAACAATAAATTCATGAGTTGAAATTTTGAAAAAACTCATTGAAACAAATATAATATGATCTAATCGTATGATAATTTTGTTTTTGAATAGTTATGGTAATAGTATTGAATTTTAGTGTAACTTTGTGCGTAATGGCCCATGCCCCATGTGAATGTCCATAATAATGCTTGTCCACCTCTAAAATCTCTTTTGTTTGTGAAATTTCATTACTATCCATGACCATTCCGGAAGCTTGGAAGGTAGTATTGAGTGGTTATAATAATTTATGAAGAAAGACATACAACATTGATTAAATCTACGATGCAAGAACAACCAATTTTAACCCTTTCTGAAATAGAAATGTCCTGTCAATGTCATTCTGTACTCTTTCACAAGCTCAGACTAAAGGAGACAGTGGAAGGGACTCCAGGGAGTCATTGGGCACCAAAAGAAAGACCATAAGAGAGAGATAGAGAGAGAGAGAGAGAGAGAGAGAGAGAGAGAGAGAGAGAGAGGTAGCACAGCAAGAAATAAGTCACTAAAATAGCTTGAGCTTGATCAACTTAGTCATACTAACTTGCCTGTAGTGTGGTACTTCAATGTTTTCTCTGATGATCGGCGGTTGCGTCCGAACAGGACGAGGAGTTGGTAACCTTAACAAAGTCACTGGTAGATTCCTCACATCTTGCCTGCAGACATCACATATCTTATTTCCCTTAATAGTAAACCACTTTACAGCACATTCCTTGTGAGCAAGTGCAAGATCACCTTTGCAGCTGCACTCTAACTTAAATGTAAGACCTCCTTCTCCTAACTCAACGAAACAGATTCTACAAACAGCTTCTTCTTCAGGGATGTCTTCACTGGCATCTTTATTCTCTGTAATTCCAAAGCACACCAAACAATAAAACACTTAGTGTGGATATAATCTCTTCGTGATAAATCCAAGGAACAACAAACTGAAAGCTTGAATTATATTTGTTAATTAAGGAAAACGAAAGTGTAACGTCTGGCATCGGAAGTGTTCATTTTGGCATCAAAAGTGTAAAATAGACACTAGCTAGAGGAAGTGTTCATTTGGGGGAAAAAGGCCACTTATCTTAACGACAGGTTCACAGGGGAGTACTAATGAATGAAAGTGACTAATTTAAGTGAGTATAATGTTTGTTGGTTAGCATGAATACTCGAGAAATCAAAGTGAACTACTTCGACAAGTTGGAATTGTTGGTTGTCTTGGTTTATTGTGTTTGTGAAGCACTGAAGATGAATGAAGGGTCGCATTGCTAATAAAAAGCTCGTAGAAATAAATGATATTGAATATATCAGGTCATCCACACCCAATTTTAAGTCTAGACACCAATAACATCCTTTTCAAGGGAAGACTAAGGTTTTATCTCAAGATTTTCTTTTAAAAAGGAGCACTTTCATTAATTAAGGATCGTCGTTTACATAGATACTACATAACTCAAAAGTCAACTCCCAATTGCTATGTATCAATTAACTGTAAATTGGATGATTTACTATTTTCCCTATCTGTTTCAGTAGTATAGTTTATGCTTTATAGAAGCTATCCTAAATTCTGGGCGCCTTATTTTACCAAGTCAAAAGCCAGAGGAATAAAGATAAGCAACCAACAATGATCTTGGATGTGCATAACTAAATAGAAGCTGAATGGTAAAAAAAGACAATCATGATTACTCTCCTTGGACAGATGAAGAAATGCCTAGAGGAGTTCTAGTAGCCCAAAAACCCTCAGAAGGGCACAATGGAAGCTACTGACGTGTGAGATTGAGAAAACTTAGAGCTCGACCTTCTCGATTTAAATTCAGGCATGATCTAGATTCTAGACACCCTCAAAAGTGATCTACTAGCTGGATGAAGATACCCCAAGACAAATCTTTCTGGTCTTGGACAGATTGTTAATATGAAAATACATATAGTACATGATCAAAATAGTTGATAAAGTCTGAACGAAACATTCAGCTGATGTCGATCACCTAGTTCCCCATGATCACTGCAGCCAAATTGAGCTGTTAATATTTTGTCGTCACAGTCCTTGTACCCTTCGTTCTCCCCTAAATAGAATATATTGATGATAAATGTGAAGTGTTATGTACAACATCTATTACAGAGGCTGCACCAATGTAACCCCTTCTGTGGTTCTTATCTTCAAAATGAGATAAAGGTAAAAGGCAAAACTAGTTGTTGTTATGTTGTGTCACAGTAACATGAAAACAAAAGGACATTCAAAAACCAGAACTAAGCACATACCATTTTTCCCCAATTGCAGGGTCATTTGGCAAAGAATTACCAGCTTCTACTTGATGAGGTGTTGCTGGAACAACACGGATTACACCTCCTGTAGAACCCACTCTTCTTAAGCTTGCATTTTTCACATTCACGGGAACAGAAAACGAGCGTTTCATGTGCTGCTCTGCTTCTTGGTTCTGGATAAGATAAATATTATACTCAACAGTTTAGCAACATTGACTAGTACTCACATGATGATCCAGATTTTCAAGACTTCTATAAGTGTTCACTGACGAATACAAGATAGAAACAGAAACAAAATGGCCCAAGCTCAAATAAGAAACCAAGACTGTGACACTCACTGAGACATAAACTTCAGTGACAGGATTTGGTCCCTCTCGCATCCAGACTCGGAACCTGAATTTGCAATGGGTGTAACTGGTAATGAGCATGCTCTCTTGGTTGAAGGAGAAGAAAAAACCTTGTTGAGAGAGAATGACCTTGAAGTAGAAGGCTTGTCCACTGGAATGTCTGACTTTGATGTGTGTGAGAAGATCAAAAATGTCTTTTCACCATCCTGCAATGAAGTCTTTGGGCAGAAACTTCTCTGAGGAAGCATATTCCTCATAGATGATCTGAACCCAGCTGAGCAAGGTCTTGGTGGCAATCCTGCCCTGGTGGTAGAAGGGCTTGATATAGTAGGAATATCTATACTTGTCATGTTAGAGAGTGCATTCTCTAAAGACCTAGCAGGAATTTGCAGAAGAGATAGGTTTGGACGTCTTGAATGACGAGCTAGAGAGCTCTCTTCATTAGGTTCTCCCTAAAAACATAACAGAAAAATGTCGCAACCCAAATTAAAAGCTTGAATAATAATCAGGGCATACAGTAGTCCTCAAATTCCCATGACAATGCTAATACTGATGCAGGAGCAGCTAGCAAACTATACCAACCCATTTAAGCATGGCAGAAGTTGATAGATCAGAATTTCGCTTTAGTTTTGAACAGCTATGTTATGCAATGCTGGAACAACCAGAGCTAGCAAAAGAGGAGGATAAAACATGCAAGTTATTTTCCACTTAATTTCAGTAGCTAATCCCCAAGTCAACATATCATACATAACTTTCAAACTACCATCTACCACTCTCAAAATATTGTTGGTAAGAGAGGACAAAGCAACCACATAGAAGTCATCGTCACTGAGGGCCTGAGACACGTCCAACTGCCTTCCTCCCATGAGGCCACGAACACCAGCAAGGGTGTCATTAAAAATGCACTCTATTTTGCAAAGCAGTCTATTCCTTTAACAACCCACCACGAAAATTGGCCTAAAAGAAACTGCTTGTCTTTTGTAATGTCGTATTGCACCAATGTGGGACACGCTCTCAGGGTATAAAGGATGCAAGTTCTGACACGTGATTCCTACAAAAACACCAATCACACCATTTGGCTTCTTCCAATTTTATCACCTCTTTTGGTTATTCCGTTCCAGTCATTTCATTACAGCATACCAAATGGGTACATTACAGCATACCAAATGGGCCGTAAAAAGTATAATTTTGTTACTGAACCTCCACCATTAAGCTTAATCTCTCTGGAAAGTTGGTTAGCAAAGCAAACTAAACCCGAACAGGTCAGAGCTGCCACTCTTATAATATAAGGTAACTAACATTGTTAAAGCCTGAAGGCAGTAGGTGCATGTTTGAATATAAGCATTATTTCGGCTATTTCCCCAAAACATTAAGCTTTGGGAATTTCTACTCGGTATGATCCCGCGATAAAATTTAATTCAAAGAGTAATCTGCAGCTCAAGCCTATCACAGTTTTAGCATTAGAGAACTTGTGATAGATGGTGATTCAATTATTTGCCCGGTTCATATTTCATATATTAATGAGGAACATTATTTGTTTATAACCATTTTTGATTGTATCTTAAACAACTTTGATTGTAAAATGATCACACATTTACTATGTTCTAAAGAAAAATATCACCATCCTCAAATATTATATAGCAATTAGCAATCCTTGGAGCTAAACAGAAGTAACTTATGAGTATTGATATTCCGGTTTCAACATACAGTGATAACTCATAAATACTATGACAATATCAATTATATTGTTAAATTTGCAATAAATAATATATGATTCAATTATAATTATCCCACCAAACCATGACCATATTCTTAAAACTGACTACATAAAAAAAGATTCAAAATTTACCCAAGTTAATAAATAAATAATTCTGCAAAACAAAACCATATCTTAAATAGAAAGAAAATACAAGGAAAAAGTAAAAATTAAAATACCTGAAGATTAGCAGGAACAACTTCAGATTCTGAGAGCTCAACCCCAGAAATTCCCATTTACCCACTCTCTTCTTCAAAACAAACTCAAAAGAATAAACATTAAAGATTCAAAATTTCCCAAAAAAAAAATATTGAGCAACTTTACAAAAACACAAAGTAGTTGACAGAGGAGAGAGAAACGGAGAAAAAGGAAAGTGGGGGAAATGATGAAGGAAGAACAGTACAGAAATACAGATGGGTATCTTTTTGGAGCATTTGGATCTGGGAAAATCATTACTAATTCTTTGCTTTCTTTTTTGTTGGAATTAATTTTTTGTTTGGTTGGTTTTAATTGGAATTACGCGCCAAGTT